>PYUH01000185.1:33395-100524 GCA_016808085.1 Suaeda aralocaspica
TAAAAAAAAAAAAAAAAAAAAAAAAAGGCTTGATGTTTTAAACTAATCTAGCTTCATTTACCCTTTTTAAAATGTAAAAAAATAAAGAAAAAATTCTGGTGCAGTTTGATGGGTTTTTCCCTAGCAATATGAAGGACTTTATATGCCAATTTCCCTTGACAAAATTCATTAACATTGTAAGTTTTTCTACATTTAATTTTGAAGGGTATTAGCATGCTAATGATATTGTAAATAATGTGTAACAAACTTGTTAATGTGTATTTGCAATATGATAATTGATGCAAAGTTTGAATCTTTAGGTTATTTGTGAATGTGTTGATATTAATTGAGTGCATTATTTCATGACAAAATTACATTAAATTGTTATGCATATTTTTGATAAATTGGTTAGAACTTAGAATATTGATGAAGTTTGCATTTGTTTTAAAACATTTCATATATGCATGGTAAACAAAGCTTATTAAGAAATAAAAAGTAATGCATGTCATCAAATTTATGTTTCTAGCATAATTGTTTTTTTGCTTGCTCATGTTTGTTCATTACAAAAACCTATGGTTGAAGACTTGAAGGCTTCATATAGTGATGTATGTATTTACCACAGATGTTTATGATTTCGGAACTGTGCATTAGTAGAAATAAAAGGGTTGGAAAGATTGTTGTGATTAATCTTACATGAAATAATTCAGAGTGTTTTTATCGGTTCGATTATACTCAAGGTTCTAGCTAATGTTACTTGTTCTTTTGTGAAAGATTCAAATTGGTTTTAGCACATCCGAAAAAGTAGCAGTTTGTTCTAACCAGTATGCTCAATTTCTTATTCCTTGTGTCCTGATTAATGAGTTCAAAACGTTGTTCATACTTTCGCAGATCCATTGTATTTTGTAGTTGGCGTCTTTTACAATCTGTAATGGACAAACCAACCACACCCTTTGAAGGTATAGTGAGAGATTTCAGAGGAAGATTAAGATTCTATAGACATGATTGGCTTAATGAATTTAGTGTAAAGTAAACTTTCTAACTCTCTATATCCCCAAAATTGGATTTTTTTTTTTTCGGTCATAGAATGGTTCATTTTAAGATATTTTGTTTCCTTATTCAACTAATACAGGATATTGGCCCCAACAACATGTATATTTTTCGCTTCTGCTCTTCCTGTTATTGCATTTGGAGAGCAATTAAGTAAGGATACAGGTATGTTGCAAAGTGAAACACACTTGGGAAGAACTTCTCTCTTTCGCCGTTTTGGATCTCATGATTGATCATTTCCATGTTCTGTTAGATGGATGTTTGAGCACAGTGGAAACCCTTATTTCCACAGCAATTTGTGGAGTCATTCACTCGATATTCGGAGGGCAGCCGCTGCTGATTTTAGGTGTGGCAGAACCCACGATCATCATGTACACTTACTTGTACAGCATTTCCCAAAAAAGTGACAAAGTAGGGAAGGAGCTTTTTTTAGCATGGGCAGCATGGTTAGCTTGGAACTTTCTCACAACTATAATATCATATGACTATTGATTATAATGTTTGTATAATATTCTTCGTTTCATTCTTGTAGGGTATGCCTTTGGACAGCGCTTTTCTTGTTCCTTCTTGCAACATTCAATGCTTGTAATCTTATCAGTAGATTTACAAGACTTGCAGGGGAGCTCTTTGGCATGTTGATATCCGTTCTTTTTATGCAAGAGGCTGTCAAGGTATGCATGGATGTTAAAATTAGCTTATAGCAATATGTACAGGTCAATGACTTAGTTTGATTAACTGGTTAGTTCTTGCGGCCATTTGACAGGGTTTAATTGATGAATTTCATGCTCCACATGGAAAAGAATATGGGAAACAGGCCTATGATTTCCAGTTGACTTACATGAATGGGTTGTTTGCTGTTGTGTTTTCCTTTGGTGTACTATTTACATCTTTGAAAAGCATAACAGCAAGATCATGGCCGTATGGCACTGGTATTCTGATCTTTCTCTATTTAAAAACAAAGATTTGTCTTAGCCACTTCCATTTGTTCAAATTTATATGTAGAAATATGAAGTCTGATCATTTTCTGATTATAACATACTAGCAGTTGGATTATGGTTTAGAAAACAAATATTAATGTTTGTCTAAAAACTAGGGATGATTTACGGAAAGTAGTTTTATTTTTATCCCCATTCAGTGACATTGATTAATTCATGAAATAAAATTCAGGATGGTTTCGGAGCTTCATAGCAGGTTATGGTGTTCCTTTCATGATTGTTGCGTGGACAGCATTGTCTTATGCTGTTCCGAGCAGATTGTCTCCGATGATTCCTAGGCGGCTAGATATTCCATCCCCTTGGGATCCTGCCTCAAAATCTCACTGGACAGTATCCCAGGCAGGTTTTACACTTTTACTTTTCAAGGATCATAACTTAAGAATTTCTCAGTTACATCCAATTCTTTTTTGTAAATATTTGGACAAATGTTGCAAACTCGAATCTAATAATTGCATGTAAAAACTCTTCATGAATTACTTTTATTTCTGAATATTATGTGCTTCTGGAAATACAGGATATGTTAAAGGTTCCCGCCATCTACATTTTTGCAGCTTCTATACCTGCAGTGATGATTGCAGGGCTATATTTCTTTGATCACAGTGTCGCATCTCAGATGGCTCAGCAGGAGGAGTTCAACCTGAAAAAACCTTCTTCTTTTCACTATGATCTCTTCTTACTTGGATTTACGGTAAAATTTGTTGCTGCAAATTTCCATATGTTTTCTCTTTTTGTTACATTCAATCGAGCCTGAACTGTTTGTTTTCATTACTGTTTCATGCAGACTTTGATCTGCGGTTTACTTGGACTTCCACCATGCAATGGAGTTTTACCACAAGCTCCTATGCATACTAAGAGCCTTGCCGTTCTAAAGAGGCAGGTTAGTGAATGAATATTTTAAGAGGGGTAAGAAAAGAGAATAGAAATCAAAACAGCTTCCTATATGATTTAAAGTTATGTTACATTATATTCTTACACAATGAATCCTTGAACCACAGTTGATCCGGAAGAAGATGATAGACAAAGCTAAAGAATGCATACAACGGGACTCTGGCAACATGGAGATGTACCAAGAATTGCAAGAAACTTTTTTGGAGATGGAACCTGATCCTGATGTCGGTGTTCTTGTGAACACACTTATCTGATTAGAAAAAAGATTTTAGAATAATCTTCTTGTTTTATAATTGAGACGATCATGATTTTCTTGCAGGAGCTTGCGGTTGCAAAAGAACTAAGAGGATTAAAAGAAGCTGTGATGGCTCAAGGAGGATTTACGAAGAAATTTGATCCTGCTAAGCACATTGATGCTCACTTACCCATCAGAGTTTGTGAACAGAGATGGAGCAACCTGTTGCAATCGCTTCTTGTTGGCCTTGCAGTTGCAGCAATTCCAATAATCAAGAAAATACCTACGTCGGTTCTATGGGGATACTTTGCATTCATGTCTCTTGATAGCCTTCCTGGAAATCAGTTCTGGGAAAGGTTACCGCTTCTATTGGTTGCTCGAAGTCGTAGATACAAGTAAGTCATCTTCCAGTTACAACTTACTCAGTTCAGCTTTAGTTCAGTTCCATCCAAGTTCATGTAGGATCGCATACTAGTCTGTTGTCAATTAGCTTTGTGTAAAAAAAATCTGTTAATGTAACTCAGACGTCCTCTATTCTCTTATTAGTCAAACTTCATATTTTAAGTCACACTTCCTCCGTTTCCCACAAAATGGAGGAAATTAAACTCCCCATAATCAACGAAACGATTTAATTGAATGACAGCTTACATTGAACCACTAGGCACTAAGGATAAAAAATTTCTCCTTTTTAATGTCGAAAGTTTCTTAATTCTCGGTGAAAATCCTTCTGCCCTTACTAACATCTATTTCGTACTTGTGTGTTTTCGGCAGAGTATTAGAAGGAAACCATGCTTCATTTGTGGAATCAGTGCCATACAAGCATATCATAGCATTTACAGCATTCCAATTAGCCTATTTCCTGTTCTGTTTTGGAGTGACTAGGATACCTATAGCGGGAATTTTGTTCCCATTGCCATTTTTCTTCCTAATACCTATCAGAGAGTATTTGCTTCCAAAGTTTTTTCCGTCTGAGTATCTTCAAGAGCTTGATGCAGCTGAGTACGAAGAAGTCATCGGTGCACCTCACATCCCCATGAACTCCGGAGAAAACCATAACATATCCATTAAGGTATGCTCTTTCTATCTTTTGTTGTAACTTGTAAAGAAGAGGAAAAAAGCTTATTTTCCATGAATTTGTAATCAAGGTTAAATGTTTTGTCTGCACCATGATGGTAAATTAACACGAGTTTTGTCCAATAATAACATCATACTGATGTTCACAACATAAATGCCAGAACAAATGATTTATCATCTGATTTACTTTATCTTTTGCAGGAATGTTTTGCTGAATATCAGGAATTCATTAGTTCTCCATCGCCGGCCGTTTCAATAAAGGTTTGTTACTACATTACAACCTTTCTTATTACTGCATTATAGTATTTCCTTGAAGTCTTGCACTCATTTTGAGGGTAGCAGCCTCCTTAAATTTGCAAGTTTGTGTAGCTAAACAAATAATCATTGTAGCCTACATAAATCTTTGATTAACATAAACTTAAGTCTTTTATTTCACATTCTGAGTATGATTCACGTTGTATAACTTGCCCTATGGAACATTTATTTGTGCAGAAACAGGATTCAATGCCGAATTTGCCAAGTGATGAGGAAGATGAAGTTGAAAGAGCTACGTATGATGGGGAAATATTCGATGCAATGACAACTCGTAGAGGCGAGCTAAAGCGCAGAAGTATGAGCTCCCGCAGATATTATCAGGTAAAACCAGTATGATTTTGAAATATTCCAATAGTATTAAAAAAATTACTGCGTTATAAACATAACTAATAAAAAAATATGCTTTAACATAATAATATTTAGAATTCCCCCTTGACAAGGTTTCATATACATCCCATTGTCCACAAATTAATTTACAAACGGTTTAAAGTTACACTTTTGTGTGTTTCAGTATAACTTGAGTTACACCTTTTTGAGTTTGAGCTATACTTTTTTGAGTTCAGTTACACCTTTCAAGTTCGAGTTAAAATTTTTTGAGTTCCAGTTATACCTTAAAATCAACTCAACTTATCTTACAGTTACTTTCTAATGCTATAAAAAAACTCAATTTTAACGAATAATTATATCTTATTATGCTATACATAAAAGTTAATTATTAAAATATGTAATCAAATTTCAATGATTTTAAGGTTACCAAAAATTTAATCCTAGTTGCCAAAAAACTTATTGAAGTTGGTCGTTTTACAATAATTTTACTTTTCATTCTTAATGTTTGTACATATTCTTACTCTTGTCCTTCGTTGTGTTACCGCCAACAAATTTCAGATCTAAAGATGATGATCATACTTTTGATGCTAATGCAATGGAGATACTGACATTCTCTTAATGTATAGAAGTTTCTAGGCAAATAGCCCTCCCAAGTTTGTGATGGTTTATCTAAGTCATAAATTTCATAAATGTACTCATGGTTTGTAAAGAGGTTATGCAAGATTTGTTTAAATCGAATTTGAAACTTCAGATTTGAGATTTCAAATTCTATCAAAAGTGGCATGAACGAAAAGTCGAAAACACAATGTCAACAAAAGATTGAGACCACAAGGCATCTACAAAGAAGCTAAAATTCTTTTAATATGTGAATTCTTCAATTACATTTCTAGATGGAATTGTTGACATTTCCAGATATAGGGCGTACTTGAACATTTGTTGACGAAGTATAAAAAATACAGAGGCCTTGTTTCCCAGAACGAAAAATGTACGACAGATAAAAACACCGAGTAGTACTTCGTAATAACTTTTTCTCTATATAACATGACAATCTGTATATTTCTCTCCTAAACAGCGCCAAGTATTAGGTATGCCATTTAGTTTTTGCTACCTTTTGCATGGCAAGTCTTCAACAGGTTGTTGATATTATCAGTCAGAACTCAGGACTATGGGGATGTTAATGATCTCGGATCTTAATGAAATAATAGGTTGGTCAAAAGCTTACCATCTTGTAGCTTTTGGGGACTTTGTTAGTCACTACATATGAGAGTAAGTTGATCACCGTCTCTAATGAGATCAATTTCATCAATTTCAGCTCCTTCAATGGACAGAACTTTAGTACAACAGCATTGGAATTTTTCACCTCCGATGTCGAGTAGTTCTTGCATTGTCTTAGGCAACGACATAAGCTTTGTCACCTCACTCTTTCCGGGACACCTAACAATTACTCTAGCTCCTTGGTTTCCAAGCAAATTAGAGAATGTGCTGGCATCAGCAGATTCAACTGCGGAAAAAAAAAAAAAAAAAAAGTTAAGTTTTTGATTGGTATAAATGACAAGCAATCAGCATAATATTACAAACTGACGAATGAATGAATGATTAATTCTTTGCTAAATTAAACAAGGTATTTAAGTCAAGTCTTCTTAGCTTTAATAATACGTATGGAGTAAATAAAAAACATATAATATGGAGAAAATATTATTGCATGTAAGAAAGAGTGAAAAACAATACCAAATCACTAAAACTAAGATTAATCCAGTTAAGTTTCATTCAATAAAAATTATATCATCATTAAAACATTCTACATGCAATGTTGAATTTTATAACAGAAAAACTCCCCTGTAAACTAAGATGCAAACTTCAAAACGAATACCTTATACCAAATGAGCAGCAAGAAACTCATGCTAATAAATACAGGTACAATGAACTTGACCGACACTCACCTCTAGTTGCAGCTGAGACAAACCCGAACAACGAGTTTTGAAATGTGTCAACCTGACGCCTAGGTTGTTTATCAACTTGGGTAATCTGAGCTGTGCTCTGAGGAACTTCAAATATTGTACCCGTGCTTGGATACTTCATTATCCGAACCCCTTTTTCAGCGAACTTTACAGCTGATTCTATGCTAACTTTTTTCTTTGAACCAAATAATGCCTTTATGTCTTCTTTCCCTTGAAAATCTGCCAGACTTCTTGGGGTCCATCCAGCCTCATCAAATTTATCAATATCTGCCCCTTGCTCCAAAAGGAACTCAACGATTTTTATGTTCCCACAAGAAACTGCAGTGTGAAGTGGCGTAGTTCCATCTATGCTAGACAGTGTTACATCTCCACCGTAACGAACGATATCCTTCAACAGCTGTAGGTCATCCTGCTCTATAGCAGAGCAAGCATATCGAGGTACATCAGTAGCAGGTAGTTTTGCACCATGGTCTTTGAGAGCCTTGACTATGGAGTCATGCTTCCTAGATATTGCTTCCCACAGAGGAACATTTCCATCCGAATCTGTAGGAAGGAATCGGAATTAAAATGGTGGCCTGTTATAAACGTGATTTGTACAATAAACTTCACCAAAAATGCATGTAGCTCAATAGGAATACTTCTAGCACACACAATAGATGTACGGGTCAATTACTAATTTCTTTGATGCCATAATGATAATTCACATGCAGTAAATGAAAGAGGCTGAGTTAGAACATCCTCTATGCATAATGCATCTATAGTTGGAAAAAAATGCTTGCAACTAAAAAGAGCATCTAATACAATTTAGACTCACTAGAACAAGCTAAAAAACTCTTGATTTCATCTATATAGAAGCATAAACTACTTCTCAGAAGAAAAAGGAAGTGTAAAATGGCTTCCAAAATATAGGTCTATCATTTAGCAGAACGGAAAATTACCAAAGAACATAACATATGTATGATTCAGAACATTTCTAAGTGTATATGTTTGCTGCCATCTCAAGATTGTGGGCATACCTTTGATGTTTGGATCTGCAGCAAATGCAAGAAGGATCGTAACAATACTTTCGAATCCATTAGCTGCTGCAACATGCTGGTGAATGCATCACCAGAAACAATTATTAAAGATTGAACATTCAAGAGCATGATGTGTATATTTATAACCATGATTAATATTCCTTTAATTATTTTTGCATTCATCATACTTCCATATTTTATCTTTAAAAGTGTGTTCATATATTGTACTCCATTTTATTATAAACTATATGTTCCTCAACAGATGTGATAAGTTCTATACTTTGAACTGTATGTAGAACCATGGCCAAGTTTTTCGCCAGGACTATGGGGATTGGCACAGAGAGGAAAAAAAAAAAGTGAGCAAAATGAAGAGCAGTCTAATGAAGAACTATTCTCATGATCAAAATTCAACGATACTGACACAACCATAAGCAATGTCTCACTATGCAATGTATGCTTTAAACTATTTGTACTGCAGAGTACGCACCAGGGCAGTGCGGCCATCTGTGTCTCTTTCATCTGGATGACAGCCTCGTCTCAGTAAGTTTTGCAACAATGGCTCATCTCCTCTTGCAGCTGCAAAACATAAACTGAGAGGCAAATCCATTTGACCTTGACCAATCATTCTCTCAACATCTCTGAGAACAAGTTGCATCACTGGATCCTCTTGTTCTTTCAAATGCTGTACCAACAGAAATTGTTGTTAATCAATAAACCAATCTAAGCAAAACAAAATTTCCCATGATTTTGCTATTAAATGAAAATGGACTAATTTATATGTTACTTGTCTACGCTTCTTGTTTATTGTGAAGTATTGGTCATCAGGAAATTTGCATATCAGATCATAGAATAGTTAAGCCTAAAAGGTCAATTAGAAACAGCCAGTTTATTAAGCAAGTAATCCCTTAAAAGTGGCAGCACGGCAATGTGATCAATACTATGCTAGACATCTTCATCCTATCCAAACCTAAAATACATAGCTCCTCCACAATTTCACCCTTTCAGATATTATTCTTGTAAGCCCTTGATTAAAAAAGAACAAAACAGGAAACCAGAATTACACAAACCTCAAGGAGGTTATTCATGATAATGGCTCCATCCCCAACATTTGCTTGAACAAGATTCAGGAGGACAGTACGATTCAGACGCAGAAGTTGACACAGTCTCTTTGTGCGAACAGTAAAGAGTTGAGGTCTATAACAAAGGACACCTATCTCCCCACAGACATCTCCAGCTTTAACCTCTCTAACAACCTGTGATTAAAGTCTTTAATTAGAAACACTAGACATTATTGATTTATTGTGCAGCATCATTTACTGACATTGTAAAAGAAAAGTATTAGCAAATTTAGAAGACTTGCCTGTTCAACACCAGCTTTTTGCAAAATAAATTCCTGCACAGAATGCCTAAATCAGATGCCATAAACTCAAAAATAATTTCAAAAATAAGATGTTCAGATTTCAGATCATAAAAGAGCAGAAGCTATTATAAGCAGCTCAGTAATTCCTTGGGACAGAATTACAGATATTTCCTTCTAATATGAAACTAACCAAGGATGCAATTATGTTTAACGGAGAAGAGAGTTCATTCTCACCATGGTGCCATGGACTAGCACATACAAATCTGTTGGAGCTTCATTCTGTAAAATCACATCTTCTTTAGGAGGGAAGTACTCAGCTTTCATCTCCGAAACCTTAATAAGAGGGAAAAACAATTAATAAACAAGCCAGTAGCCATCATTACTAACACAGTTTAGAGAAAAGAAAACTGGAGAAGACTCTCAAGCATGCCGATCGCTTCAAAACCATAATCCATAGTAAATTTCTAAATCGATCAAAGAGTTAAAACATAATATTACCGCAGATTAAGTAAGAACATTCAACAACTGTCGATAAAGAGTAAACATATACTGTGTGTGAAGAAAAATCCAGGCTAGCAACAACAAGGGATTTTCCGAAAAGAAAAACATACCAATTGGAAAAGCAAGTCATTTGACACTCCACGAAACAGATACACTTTGTCAAGAAGAGAATAGAAGAGATAGTGTGAAACACTTGATTTGATTGCCTTAGGAAGTGATTCAAGGATCTCTTGCTGTTGCAACCCTTCTGAATCAGCTCTATATTTCAAACACAAGTGAGACAGCATTTGGTCTTGAAGGCGAACAGGAAGCCTATTTCTTTGAGCAAAATTTGAAGCAGCCTGTATTCTGTCTCTCTGTGATTCAACAGCAACCACAAAAAAGATGTCAAATTAACAGCACAGTTTCCTAGTGCATTACAGAACTTACTAATGTTTTACAGTGTAACAAAGATATTAATGCATTGATTTGACCATAGTTGGTTTGAAAATAGCTTGATAAGACACGAAAAAAAATGCAGTCACAGTTTCATGATAAATTCAAAACCCAAACTAGGTAAAGTTGATTCAAATGAAAGATTTGAAGAGCACACCCATGAAAGTAACTTTAGTAGAATGGGAGCAACAAGCAAAAGTAACAAATAAGAAAGGCATGCTTACAAAATTTCTAGTTCGGCTTGTTCCATGAACCACCAAGTTTGTCATATTTCCTATCAAATATGCTGTCAATCCAAGATTGAAGAGCATAAAGAAGATATCGAAGATCATCTCCCTAATATTAACAGGGTGCAAATCACCATAGCCAACTGTTGTGAGTGTGGTTATTGACCAGTAAACTGATGTGACATACAATAGCCAAAGATTCTCAGTCTCAAAATTTGCAAGTGACAGAGCTATCCAAGTCTTTTTTGGGTCAGGATAATGGGCAGCAAGGTAAAAATAAAAGCAGGCAGCACAATGAACTGAAAAAAGAGTCACCTGCAAATGAGCAAATATTTGGCAAAATTAGGCAGGATTTATAACAGTTTTTCCATTGAAGCAAGTTAGAACTTCGAATTTATACTTACACAAATTAGCTTAAAGCATCGGATCCAAAAGTAGTTGATATTTCGATCTTTCTCCAATCTGCAAATGAATGGCTAACATAAGTGAATGAACAAGTGTCATAATGTAGTTTCCATACTCCTAATTATAATGTATGTTTACCTGGAAAACATCTTGCTAACCCTACGAAGACGCCAGAGACGTAACATGTTGAAGAGGCCATAAGCATGGGCATTGGAAGGGAGAATTTTTCCAACAAGTTCAGAAGGGACAGTTGATATAAAATCAAATAAAAACCAAGTTCTTATGTACTTCCAAGCGATTTGTTTTCGGTCATCAACTAGAAGATAAGTTTGTGGATCAAGATAAGCGACAAAGAAGGTCAAAATGATATCGATCGCAAAAAACCCATTAACAACATTATCAATGATAGCTAGGGCTTTAATTGGGAAATCAAGGAATCCAAATTCGAATGGAGATCCCCATGCTGTGTAGAAGACCAAAACCACCAGAAACATCTCCCATGATCTGCACACATAAAGTAATTTGAGTACCTTAACATTGACTGTAAAGAGTGTAAGCTCGCGTCACAAAACCATTAAGGCTTAGCAAAATCCATTCATTCGGAAACAAAATTTAAACAAGATACGTAAGCATTGTCTAAAACAATATGTGAGTTATAATATAGAGGCTGGGGTACAGGCTGACAGCAACAGGATTGATTAGTTAATTAAGTCTCAAATTTCAAACAAGCTCAAATTAAAACATTTAAATAGCTCACTTTTTTGATTGACTCATTCTCACTTCAAATGAATTGACCTAAACAACATAAAATCTTATCACTCACAAGATTAATTTGATATTGATAGGTATATTATTACCAATATGATAAGAGATGAAGGAAAATGAATCCGTGTAATTATATTGCTGTCCTTTTCGTTCCTTTCTCGCCAAATTCTCTAATCCGTACATACTCTAAGGAACTAAGGATTTGTGATGCAAAATGAAGTAAACAACGTAGGTCATCTCACCATCTAAGCAACTAAATCAATATGTAGAAAGTATCTAACAAATAAGCTAAACTGATTTAACCACAAATAAAATTGTGCCCCTAAACCAAAGATTTTTACCTCACTGACTAAGAAACTAATTGGATTTAATCCATTAGGGAACACATGACTTATTACTTGAATATAGCTTATATTGAATGTGAAATTCGACCCAATCAACCTTCAGCATCTAGTCCAAGATGAGAAGGTAGTAAGGTAAAAGGGCGGAATGAAAATCAAAATCGCCCTCACGTACTCCTAAGGTTTTATGAAATGCACAAGGTATCCTCGTATTTGAAAAACCTCACTAGGTAACTTTTAGGTTCAATAGTTATAAACCAAACACCTTTAACGAATAAAAGAATTCAAATTTACCATCTTAATTCTCTTTTTACTCCCCTTGGCACATTTCAACAACCCACAACAAGCAAAATGATGAATTTTAATCCAAGTCAAAATCTTTTGTAAGACATTTTGACAACAACAGAAAACATATTGACTAGCACTAAAATAATTTTGACTACTATTACAGTCATTACATATTATATATTATGGGTTAATGAGGGATTGAGGTTAGACGTTAACGTATGTTTGGTGAAATTAATGTTTGTTACCGGAGTCCAGTGCGATTTCAACAAACCTCAGGGATACCGAGTGAATTATCAGAAACTCGGGGCACCTTATGCATTTCATGACATCAATGTGTTCCACATCCTTTCTATTTCTCCCCTCTATTTTTCATTGTATAAATTTTTTTAGAAAAAAAAAAAATTAAAAAAACTATTTTATAATTGCGATATTTTGTGCCCTACAAAATCCAATTCCACTAAAATTGTTCTTTTATTTTTTATTTTTTAATATCTAAAATGGTTCTTCATTAAACCAAAAAGAACACCTCCTCTTCAAATAGGTTATTATTTAAAGCCAATGTTTTCATCCTTTAATCACATAAAATCACATTTAATAACCCTAATTATCTTACCAAAAAATTAGGAGAAACAAAGATGGCCCTAATTGAAATTACTTTTTGCCAATTCAAGAAACACCCAAAACAATACCTAAGTCTAAATAACAACACAAATTGCCCTAATTTTTCACAAAATCAACTAATTTTTCCCAAAAAAACCCAGAAAAATTCTACCACATTGCATTCCAAAACAAATTCAAAAAAATCAATATAAACTCAAAATTACTAATACCCAAATAACAAAATTGCACAAAAATCAAGGAAATAATACCTATAACGATAATCAAAAGGAGAAATAGTATAACGATGAAGAACAATGCCACGATTACTTCGAGCACCAAGCGAAGGAAGTACACCATTAGAAACACTATAATGACTTGAACCTTCTACTGAAGTTGGTTCTACATCTTTTAGATTTNAATCTTATCACTCACAAGATTAATTTGATATTGATAGGTATATTATTACCAATATGATAAGAGATGAAGGAAAATGAATCCGTGTAATTATATTGCTGTCCTTTTCGTTCCTTTCTCGCCAAATTCTCTAATCCGTACATACTCTAAGGAACTAAGGATTTGTGATGCAAAATGAAGTAAACAACGTAGGTCATCTCACCATCTAAGCAACTAAATCAATATGTAGAAAGTATCTAACAAATAAGCTAAACTGATTTAACCACAAATAAAATTGTGCCCCTAAACCAAAGATTTTTACCTCACTGACTAAGAAACTAATTGGATTTAATCCATTAGGGAACACATGACTTATTACTTGAATATAGCTTATATTGAATGTGAAATTCGACCCAATCAACCTTCAGCATCTAGTCCAAGATGAGAAGGTAGTAAGGTAAAAGGGCGGAATGAAAATCAAAATCGCCCTCACGTACTCCTAAGGTTTTATGAAATGCACAAGGTATCCTCGTATTTGAAAAACCTCACTAGGTAACTTTTAGGTTCAATAGTTATAAACCAAACACCTTTAACGAATAAAAGAATTCAAATTTACCATCTTAATTCTCTTTTTACTCCCCTTGGCACATTTCAACAACCCACAACAAGCAAAATGATGAATTTTAATCCAAGTCAAAATCTTTTGTAAGACATTTTGACAACAACAGAAAACATATTGACTAGCACTAAAATAATTTTGACTACTATTACAGTCATTACATATTATATATTATGGGTTAATGAGGGATTGAGGTTAGACGTTAACGTATGTTTGGTGAAATTAATGTTTGTTACCGGAGTCCAGTGCGATTTCAACAAACCTCAGGGATACCGAGTGAATTATCAGAAACTCGGGGCACCTTATGCATTTCATGACATCAATGTGTTCCACATCCTTTCTATTTCTCCCCTCTATTTTTCATTGTATAAATTTTTTTAGAAAAAAAAAAAATTAAAAAAACTATTTTATAATTGCGATATTTTGTGCCCTACAAAATCCAATTCCACTAAAATTGTTCTTTTATTTTTTATTTTTTAATATCTAAAATGGTTCTTCATTAAACCAAAAAGAACACCTCCTCTTCAAATAGGTTATTATTTAAAGCCAATGTTTTCATCCTTTAATCACATAAAATCACATTTAATAACCCTAATTATCTTACCAAAAAATTAGGAGAAACAAAGATGGCCCTAATTGAAATTACTTTTTGCCAATTCAAGAAACACCCAAAACAATACCTAAGTCTAAATAACAACACAAATTGCCCTAATTTTTCACAAAATCAACTAATTTTTCCCAAAAAAACCCAGAAAAATTCTACCACATTGCATTCCAAAACAAATTCAAAAAAATCAATATAAACTCAAAATTACTAATACCCAAATAACAAAATTGCACAAAAATCAAGGAAATAATACCTATAACGATAATCAAAAGGAGAAATAGTATAACGATGAAGAACAATGCCACGATTACTTCGAGCACCAAGCGAAGGAAGTACACCATTAGAAACACTATAATGACTTGAACCTTCTACTGAAGTTGGTTCTACATCTTTTAGATTTTCCCCACAAATTTGGGGTTTAAACCAAATATTCATCTCTTCAAAAATTTGGAGATTTTTTTTTTTTTTTTTTGTTGTTGTTTTTTCAATGTTTATTTTTTCCCCTGTTTTTGATTCCTCTGTTTTTTTCTAGCTTCCTCTGTTTCACCGCGTTCTGCAGTGGTGTTTTCGCTCAAATTTATCATGCTGCCCTTTTTCGTGTTTGTTTTGTGTGGGAATACTTGTTTTGTTTTTATGCTGGGTGTAATTTGATGAGTGGTATCTCGTCGTGTTGAGTTATGTCATGTCGTGTCAATTTCACATTAGGGTTAGATGTTATTAAAAGATTCCATTAGTTTCAACTTCGCCTATTAATTATGTTGAATAATTTGTTGATATACTTGATCCAAAAGTACTAATTTGTATTATTGTGTTAGCGGGTCATGCTAGGTTTTATAGGTGACTACAAGTGATATCTGTAATCAAAGTATTGTGTTGAATAGTCTAATATAAGCAACCCTAACCCAACTTGTTACAATCTGTGTTGTATGGAGTCAACTCGTGTGCTTAAACCCATCAAATACCCTAACTCAAACTCATTGAAATGGTTAGACTATATATCGAGTTAACGATATGAATCAAGTGGCACGACATAATGACCGACAGATAATTTTTATAGTACAATCGGTTGTACCTTGCTAGCTACAACCAAAAGTAAACAAAATTAATCATTTAATTTTGAGATAAATTTAAAAAATAATTATGAATCAAATGAAAATCAAAAATTGTCTTTAATTGCAACTTTCTAGATACAACGTATAGACTATAACATGAAATTATGGACATACATACATACATACTTTAAGCGGCATTAGTTTAGTTTTCAGTTGAAAGATCACACAAGTAGCCGTTTATTATAAAGTTTAACACTTTTTGGACAAAATAATTTTGTTATTATAAAAGTTAAAATAAATAATTAAAAAAGTTTCAGTTAAAATTTCATGTGAAGGCATCACATGAAAAGGATGGTATATGATAAAAGACAACTTTTTCATTAATATTTTTTAGGAACAAGTTTGTTGACTGTCGAACTATAAAGTAAGCTAGCCGAGTAAGGCCAAGTAGGACCAAAAGTGCATAAGAAATTAAGAATACATTCAAGTTTATGAATATTTTTCCATTTTAACTTTTGTTTATATATATATATGTGATTTATTTTCATGTTTTTTTTTTATTTTTTTTATTATTATTATTTTAATATTCTTCCATGCATGTTACCTCTCTAGTTGCCTACTTGCCTCTCCCTTATTCTAAGGTTGGCTAACCTCATAAACCCCCCTTTACTCTATCTAATCTTTTTCTCTACTTTACTTTAGTGTACCTTATTAAGAGATTTTAGTGTGAACTGTGTGATCATTAAGGATCAGTAATTATGTACGAGTATTATACTATATATACTATGTGCAACAAAAATTTTAAGTTGTATTTCCTTTTTCAGAAAAGCATATATTGACCCAAAAAATATGCCTTGATTTTACACTCTTTGATACATTTTTAAGTGAAATTTAGCCCAATTGACCCAAACTTTGATCACTTGATCTAGACTTTAGTGTGTGATGGACTAATGGAATTATCAACATGTGTAGTAGATACTCAATAAATGATGGGATGGATTTTTACCGTTAATTATCTTCCTCTTGAAAAAAATGTCAATAAATTTTGAAAATTTTAGGATCACTAAGTTTGGATATGTACGGCCTAAATATAAGAGAGCGCACTTTTTTTGTCCCATTTTGACTTTGTCTAAACACATATGATAGAGGAGTAAACTTCCATTGGCATCAATTACCATCTTTGACTTTTGGTTGAGTTATATCCGAAGATGCCAAGCATGGGAGGAATGATGAATTTTGTGGATTTCATTGGAAGTTTTTAAACTCTTTCAAGGACTAACTCTCTAAACTTCTTTCCAATCTCACTTAATTTGAGTAAGATTTTTGTTTTATTTGTCCCTTTCACCTTTTGTACATTCATGCTTTCCGATTTATGTATTTAACTAACTAACGTCATATTCAATTTACAATCCTTTTGTTTATATATATTGTTGGATAATATTTAGTTTATTGTATAACATGGTTGTTAATTAAATTTTTGATTCACAAAAAGATAGATTTTTTATCAATTTTTATGGTTTAATAATTTTCAATACTAAATTGTGATTTTAAGGACAACTGTGAAAACTATTATCGAATCCGTGTCCAATTAATTGCAACACCTGAACATTTTATGTGAGACATAAAATTTTGCAAATAATTGGAAACGAGTGTAGTATAAGAATATACAAGGATGGCTATTTATAAGGATTGATCACAATAGGATTTATAATTAAATTGAATTATCCTTATAATTGTGAAAACTATCTTTGTTCTCTATAAATCCTATTATCCCATCCTTATAAATCACAATGGTTGATCACAATATATAGGATTTACAAGGATATAATATTGTTATAAGGAAAGACCATTTAAGTATTGTGGTATTATAATTCTGATTTTAAGGATAATTGTGAAAGACAAATTTTTATATACAACCGGTGTACAATAATTATTGTACGTACAACGGGTTTAAAGTTACACTTTTTTACATTTCAGTTATTATAAAATCAGCTCAATTTATACTTTGTTAAGTTCAAGTTACACTTTTTTGAGTTTTAATTACCTTAAAATTAACTTAAGTTACCATGCAATTTCTTACATTCTAATGCTAAAAACTCAATTTTAATGAATAAATATACCTTATTATCCCATACATAAAGTTTATTTGTTGAAGATATTTAATTAAATTTCAATTATTTTAAAGTTTCTAAAAATGTAATTCTACTTACCAATAATATGATTCAAGTTAGTCATTTTATAGTAATTTTATTGTACACCAGGTGTATGCCCTATGTGATGCTTGCATATTCTCTTCATACATGTCTTCCCATACCAATAATGATTCAATGAATCTCAACATACAGAGAAAGAAATTGTAAATTGTAATTATAAATAACTTAGGGCCTGTTTACTCCAGCTTAAAATTCGTTCCATTCAGTTCAGTTCATGTCAGATCAGATCAGCTCGGCTCAGTTCAATTTAGTTCAGTTCAGGTCTTCTTTTATTTTGCTACTCATTAATCATTCATAAAAAACTTTCAGTTCAGCTCAATTCAGTTCAGTTCAATTCACCTGTTTTCAGCTAGAGTAAACAGGCCCTTAGTATAGTGTAACTGAAATACTCCGTTCCTATTTGCTTGATACAATTTGACTTGCACATATGTCAATGCAATTGTTTGACCTTAAATATCTTTTGTTCATTTGTTGTGTACAAAAATATAGTAATTGAATATTAATAACGTACTCATTGAGACGAATCAAACAAGACCCCATATGATTATATTATGTTTTATATATTGAAAGGAATTTAAAAGATTCTCTCACCCTATGAATAGTGTCAGATTCCAAACGTATTAAACATTTAGAAACAGAGGGAGTAATAATCATGTAAAGTTATGCAGCATAAGGTACTTAATTTTCAGAGAAATTTGTGGCAAAGCATTAAATTTACTCAATTGCTCAAATCTAATTTTAATTAAATTCACAAATAATCTAATTGTCATTGATTTTGTAAATAATTATGTAGAAAAGCACGATTAGAAAGTTATAGCTAATGATAGTCCCTCCGTTCCTATTTGTTTGATACGTTTTGACTTGCACATATGCTAATGCAGTTGTTGACCCTAAATATCTTTTGTTGTGTTTATGTAAAAATTATAATAATTGGATATTAATAGCGTACTCATTGAGATGTCTCACACAAAATCCCATATGATTATATTATGTTTTATGTATTGAAAGTATTTTAAAAGATTTTCTCATCTTATGAATAGGGTTAAATTCCAAACGTATCAAACACTTAGGAACGGGGGAAGTAGTATTTTTAGAATGTTTGCTTGTACTATGCAATTACTGATGGATCATACTCCATCTGTTCCTAAATGTTTGATACGTTTGGAATCTTGACACTATCTATAAGATGAGAGAATCTTTTGAATTTCTTTCAATATATAAAACATAATATAATCATATGGGGTCTTGTTTGATTCGTCTCAATGAGTGCGTTATTAATATTCAATTATTATAATTTTTAGTTTTTTACATATAAATAACAAAAGATATTTAAGGTCAAACAAGTGCATTGACATATGTGCAAGTCAAAACGTATCAAACAAATAGGAACAGAGGGAGTAGTAATTAATCCAGTCATAATATTAATAAGTTATATAAATAATTACTCAACTATTTGATAGATCGATTTTTAATATCATATGTATTAGTAAAAGTCAATCGGATTTCATTGGATTAAGGCCTTTTTCTTTTGGATTGACACTTCAGTTTAGCTCAACACTATATAATTTTGCTCCAATCACTTATGTTCAACCCATCTCCATTACAATTACTACTACATTTCAGTTTAGTTCAATTTAATTTAGTTCAGTTCAGCTACATTTCGGTCCAAAAGTTTAGGGCCTTAGTATAAATAAAACTCAATAAGCGAATTACTTATATTTGTGTTGTAGTTTTGATATTACATACGTAGCAAATCGCGGCTATCTATAATTAAAAATCCTTATATCAATGTAAAAAAATGAGAGTATCATAATATAATCTAATTAGAGTATGATTATGCTTCATGTATTGTTTTTCACTTTTTCCTAAATTGTATAGGCAATTAACACAAAGGTTAGCAATCTATCAGGTATACTCCTTTCAATCAACTTATGGTATGAATTATACTGAGTAAGGATTTTCAATTCATCAATAAAAAAATAAATAATAAAATAAAAAACCCACGTAAATTTTTTCTTTCTAGGATGCATCGGGTAGTATTTAATCTTTGGATTTATTTATTTAGTAATTAGTAATAAGGTTTTATGTTGCATTTTAATTCTATATGTTTTATCGTAGAATGATTAATTATATGTTAAGAATCGAATTTCACAATGAGGTCGTATTTAAACAACGTTACAATTACCTTACAATATTATTTAATAGCAATACATAAAATATACTTCTTCCGTTCCTTAATGTTTGAAACAATTGAGTTAAAAAGTTCTCACAAAAAGTGAACCGATGTTGCAAAAATCAAGGAACAGAGATAGTAGTAATTATAGTTGATTAATTGTCAGTATCCTATCGTTGTACATTAGTACGGGGTACACTGGTATAAAGATAGAAAAAGAGACAAATACATAATTAATTTCTTTTTCTCAAAACATCTCGAAATTTCGTTCAACCTCCAACCTACATTTAGTAATCGTTGACAAAAATCAATAAATGTACGATGTTACGTATCATCAAATCTGAGATACCATTTTTAGTTTTGCTTCTTTTGACATTTATATCCTTCTCGTACACGAACTCTTTTTTGTTTTGTCCATTTGAATTATTGAGTGTATATTGTAGACTTTTGGAAATCATTGAATTTGCAAATTGCAATAATCAAATTATAATTACACAAATTTTTAAATAATATTGCAACTCTTTCCTTAGACCGACATAATTAGATACAACATTTTTTACAATTATCTTTTAAGATGTGCTTAATCAACCATTAACTTATTTGTTGTGTAAACAATGATCTTTCTTAGCCTATATAGTTGTTGTGCTGCAATTTGTACCTTTGATTACGACTCGCATTTGTTATCGGTATTTAATTCCCAATGAATTGAACTTGGTCTTCTTATTACTATATAAAAGACTAAAAATAGAAGATAAGACCATTAACTATTTGTAGGTTTTCTTTAACTATTGGATTCATCAATTTAATTAATATACTACTATTTCTTTGTAGTTTATTCATTAGCAAATTCAAACTCTGTAACTATAGTAGTTAAGTAATACGGTAGAATTTTACATGTGAGTGTTACACAATCATAAAATGAGGAAGAGTTAACCATATTTTAAGGTTGTAGACCTACCCTCTTCATTGTTATATACTTTTAAGGTGAAATTTTAAAGGCTTTATAAGGTGAACTCTCTCAAACTCATTAATGCGGCCTAAACCCATACCTAACATATACTAATTAGTCTTTCTATTTTTGAATTATTATTCTTGTCAACGTTTTGCTAAAATTAGAAAGACAATAAAAAGTGTAGATAACATGTAGTCATGTACTCTACTTAACAAATATAGAAAAATTACATAATTGACAACTACTCCGAATATATGATAATCAAGTTCAAACTGACTTCCCTTAAAAATATATATATACATAAATAAATGTCAAGTTGATTACCACGACTTTTTTTATCAAGGAGAGCTTTAAAAAATATAAGGGTGGTTTTTTATTCGCTGATAATATCCATATCAAGATTTCATTTAATTTTTGTAAAAGCAAATTATTAACAAAAACCAAATTAAGCTATTTTTTTTTGTTGAAATTATAATTAATATATACTTACAAATTTTGTTTTAGTTTTTTGATATTTTTTTACAATTAACATATTAAGAAATTCAAATTTATTTTCAATAATTATTTTAAATTTAGGCAATTTATATTGTACAATCGGTTGTATCTTACTAGGTACAATTGAAGGAGAAAAAAGTTATTCATTTGATTTGAAATGAGCTAAAAGTTTAGCTTTAAATCATATGCTCATAATTTAAAAATATATTGTTTGGTTGTATCATATAACTTCTTGTAAAATTAATAATTATCAAAAAATTTTTAATTCGGTATATTATTTTTATGGTTTTATTTTAAAAATATATAAATGATAAAAATTAATGTTTGAAATAATTTTTTCGAAAAAACAAATTTAATTTCTTTAATAATTTTTGAAAAAATAATTTAATAAAATCTGAAAATAGTTTTATTAAATGGTAAACAAATTTTGGGGGGAAAAAGTAAATTGAACTAAATTAAAAAAGAAAGAAAGAAAGAAATACTGACTAAAAAAATAAAAAATTAACCAATCATAATTAGTCGATCATGGTAGGTAATCAAATTGGACTTGACTACCATAGATTTTTCAAGAATTACATCATTTTAATTCTTCACCGAACAACTTAAATTTCAAACTCACTTATGTTAGAATATGTATTCTATCAATCATAAATTATAATGATCAAGCCTTCAAGCTCTAACACATCAATTTTACGTACATTTAAGTTCAAATTGGCTCTGAATGTATTCCTCCCCATCGGTGGTCCTAATTTTGCCGCTTTTATTGCACATTTGTCAATTCACTATCGGATATTGATATTTATCATAGTGATAGAGTATAAAATTTATTTATGGACCTCAACCTTCATCTCAAGGCTCAAGCTTTTGGTTAGATTAGTCTTCTATTATAGTAATAGAGTTAACGTGTTTCAAAGTCACATGTTTGATCTCATCCACACCTCATATTCAAAGTGCAATATTAATTAGCCCATGGAATTTAGTCATCGGAAAAGAATATGATTAATTGATTATAATATTCTTGAACTTCAACTATCAGCTTAAACTTCTAGTTGAGTTAGTCTTCCAATTAATGAAATTATCTAACTTAAACATAGCTATGGATTTAATGGCTAGCTAATAGAGGCTCATGACCCCAGTGGCTATGATAATCACAAATACCTATTTTGTGATAGAGATGACTTAGGTGGTTGTTGGGCAGGTCAGGTCACAATTGGTGCTGGTCGTTTGTGTGTCTGTTTTAAGCGTGTCACATTAAAAAGGTCGGTTGGGGAACGAGTCAATAGTGGGTCATTAATGGACGGTCATTATATATAAAGATGATTAAAAATCTAAGTGAGCCATTGGTGAAAAATATGCATACGAAACTATCCATATAATAATTTTTTTTTTTTGAAGGGATCCATATAATTATTTTTGTCAAAACTTTATTGTTGAAAAAGTTATTGAGTTATTACTTTGATCCTATAACAACATTGTCCAATAATGACCCTGTCTAATAAAAGTATTGTTAAACTTAACCTTAATTATTTAGCTATTGGGCTACCTTGTCCAATAACAGGTCTAGAGATGAGTAGGTAACCATAGCCTGGCTCCATGGCTAACCACCGACCCAATTATTTACCACTTTTAGGCATAAGAAATTTGATCCCAATTCAGGTCCTTGGCGCAGAGATTTTTTAGGGGCTTTGTACAAGCAATTTTATGATTTTTAATTGTGTATTTTAGCCTGCCCAAAAAGTCCCAATGGATAAACCATTAGGCCCCTCCTATTCAATGAGTAATGAGCAAGCGTTATCGGCTTGAACCTTGACCTAGCTGCCTAAACATACAAGCTAATTCTTTGGCTTTTCTAGATCGACCTGAAGCCTGCTCCACATGATTTGACCAGGCCATGATCAACCCTAGTTTAGTACAGATTTAAAACTTCAACTCTAATATCATACTCCCTCTGTTTCCAAATGTTTGATACGTTTGGAATCATGATACTATTCATAAAATAGGAGAATCTTTTAAATTACTTTCAATATATAAAACATAATATACTCATATGGGGTCTTATTTGATTCGTCTCAATGAGTATGATATTTATAATTAATTATTATAATTTTTGGATATACACAATAAAAAATATTTAAGGTCAAACAAGTGCATTAACATGTATGCAAGTCAAAGCGTATCAAATAAATAGGAACGAAGGGAATAGTAAACTTCATATTTAATAAAATTAGATTTGACAGCCAAACAAAGAGGAGGAGAATTACGTCGATTTCTAGGCCAATGCAATAGAGCTCTTTTAAATTCACTATATTCTGCTAATAATAGAGGATGAGTCACTGGTGTAGACATTTATAGAGTATCGAAATTCAATATATTTACAGTGTAGCCACCTTATGAAATTTTTTATATTTTTTTATTTTTTTACGAGTAGATGAAGTCTTCATGAGTTTGTATACGAGATTTGGAATATAATATCCTAATAACACTTTTTTCTGACTCTCTAAATCAAGGGAAAAAACATATTACTAGCAATGGTAACAACAATAAATAATACAGTAATAAACATTAAAATATAATAAAATATAGCAACCAAAACTACACTAAAGACGTTGATCCAATGACCTCTATTTTGAACCAAAATCACATCTAACCAATTACAGTTAAACATTAACATCCAAGGAAAGTCAATGACATCCCAGTAAAGTAAAATAAAAACCCATCAAATTACAGCATTTTGCAATATGCACGCAATACCAAAAAAAAAAAAAAGGTTTTCTTCCAAAAATGAGTGCAATGAAAATGAAGGAGATTAATACATACCTATAACGAGGATCAAAAGGGGAGACAGTGTAACGACGGAGGACAACGACACGATTGCTTCGAGCACCAAGAGACGGAAGGATGCCATTGGAGTTACTGTAATGGCTTGTGCCATCAGCTGAAGTTGGATCTACATCATTCAGTTTATCAGCACATACTGAACTTTTTAACCAACTACTCATTTTTTCTAACTAATCTATCTTCTTTATTCTTAGCCTTTTATTTGTAACGTTTTATTACCTATGTTATTGTGTTTTTCCTTAGCTACCTTTGTTCAAAAGCAAATATAATATTTCAATGCTTTAATTTAATTACTTTGCTCCATCTTTATGTTATATATATAATTTTTTGATAAAACAATAAGTTTAATATTAATTTTGTGTACAATTATGGGGAGAAATATATATAAGGCATGCACTACTTAATACTTACTAAGTATTATAGAATAAAAGATATGCAATAATTTATAAGTTGACTTCTATCTGTAATTTGGCTACGTGGTACCTAGAGAAAGTTATGAATCTAAGTTTTAATTGAACAATAATTTGATCTCATCAATCAAACCGTTGACCCCCTCGAAATAGTATCGATTTACAACGAAGTTAGAATGTATTCAAACATTATTAATTACAATTAGGAAACGAAATCATTTAAATCTATGTAATAATATGGAGTACATTTTAAGTAATTGTCGTTTTGCACTAAATAGGGCCATAATCAAATTTTATGTTTTTGCAAGCTAAACACAATTGAGTTTGAGTTTGGTTATAGACAATTCAAACTATAATTTTGAGCGAGCTTAATTAAATTAGTAATCGATAAAAGAATTATTAACTAAACTCGAGTTGAGCTTTGAGCTGCTCATTACGTAGATAGAGGTCGATCAGTAAACGTTTTAGGTTGTTAGATGCAGTAGATGACATGGGCTGGTTGTTACGGTCCAACCATCCATGCCCATTTCTAGTTCTAGCTTGTTAAGTAAAACGCAGAGTCATGTAAGCCTAGTTAATTCTAAGTTCATGTATATACTCCCTCAACCTTTTTTTAGTTGCTATATTAGAGTTTTTGACATTATTCACATTGTAATTTTGACTCACTTTGTTGTTTAATACATAATGAAAAATATAGTCGTATGAGAGCTTATTTGATTCGTCTTGATGTGTATTTTCATTAATATAATTTTTATAATTTTTTATTATATCAAACTTGAGATATTAATTATATGAGTTGTGTCTTGAAAGATGCGAAAAAGTAAATCTAGCAAGTGAAAAAAAAAAAACAGAGAGAATATTAACTATATAGAGGCCAATTCACCACCCATATATAAGTGTTTTGTCATGCCGTACTTTTTATAATTAAAGGACTTTCCATGCCATATGAGCATCGATCATATTGTGTCTTTTTTCGTGTATACATGCATGTTGTTATCAAAATTCAATTAAATTGTGAAATACTCACATTTAGTGATGCAACGTTGCTTAATTAGTTGCATACCGTGCAGGGTTATGTTGTTATTTGAATTAGTTGTGTCTTAATTTTTAAAACCAAGAGTGCACGACAAAAAATCAAGAACAACCCAACTAATTTAGGCTTAATTTTGTTACTTTTCCACATTTATGCTTTTGCATATATGAGATATCCTAATGCCTATATTGAAACCTTGAACTATCATTTAGCCCTTTCGTTAGACTGTGTGTAATCGACTAGTAGTTGTTATTAGAATAGGATAAAACTATATTGGAGCGTGAGAGAGCAACTAGAATTGCCGCGTCGTGGTGGTTCATTTCCTAAAAGACGATTTCCGCAATACACCGGTGCAACTAGACAAATCGTGAATGCCCTTTAGGATTTGCACGACTCCATAAATTGATTGCACTCACAAAACCTAACTGGAACTCATAACAATATCCAAAAACAAAAGCAGGTGTTTAATGTATTTTGATTTTGAGATGAGAGAAATTGTATGTGATTGTGTGTTCTGAATAAAATATGACGGGTTAGGATTAGGACATAAATCAAGCTCCTTGATTTGATCATCAATCAAAAGAATAAATATTGCATTAATTTCAATAATAATGATTTGAACAAAATTTCAGCAAAAAGATAAGAAGGCCCAAAGCCTAACTCACATCTGTACACCACGCCGCAAATTCTTGTATGGACCTGGGTACATATAGAGCTATATGAACTCTCTTCTAACTAAATAAATATTTGGGGTTTCTAAATAAACATTATACTTTTAAGAAATGAACATTAAGTATGAGTGAACATAATACTTGTAAGAAATGAATATTAGCACTAAATGAACATTATATATTTAAGAATTGAATATTTAGGTTTAAAATCACATTATACTTTCAAAATTAAAGAAGTATCATACTTTTGAAAAGATGAGTATATAGGTTCAACAAATGAACACACATTAGTAAGAGAAAATAAATTTGAGGTTTAAAATTGAATATTAAGTTTGTACAATTTTTTTTCTTTTGGCAGTAACAAAATTAATTAATATTTAGAGTTTTTAAATCAATATTTAAAAACTTAAAAAATTGATATGACAAACAATAACAAGAAAATGCATATTTATGGTGCCAAAATGAGCATCTATCCTGTTGTTAAAAAATGAATATTTAGAATATAAAGTAAATGAATATGACAAAAGACAAAGTCAAATAAATTTCAATTGTTAAACAACTTGTGATATTTATTATATGTAGCTTGTTTAATATTCAGTTTTATGAAACGAACATAATGTATATATTGTTGAATATTAGGTCTTTGAAGGGGATGCACAACTAGCTACAAGGACTTGGGTCCATGTAATACTAATTGCGCGACAAATTATTATATACACTCGGGAGTATATTTCAAAATATACTCCCTGTAATATTCGTTTGTCAATAATTAATATTCATTTTTCAGTAAGTAGTATTCGTTTTTCAGTAAGTAAAATTTTTGACAATATACTCAACACCTATTCATTAAATTTTTCTTATCAAATACTTTATACATCAAATTCATGTAAAATGGTTAATATTCTTCTTTGAACAAGTTTTGGTAATTGTGAATGAGCAACATTTATTTTCAACATCAATATGTGTTATGTTTTCAACAATGAATATTTATTCCCAATACATGATATTAATGTAATATTATGCCCACATATATGCTCAAAATTTTCAACTTGTAATGTTCACTCTCCAATGCAAATATTCAGTTTTGAAAATGCAATATTTATCTATTAATATGTAATATTTTTATTCATTTATGAAGATGACACTATTCCCTAATACATCATACATGTTATAAGAAAACTATTCTAACCAAATATCTACTACATCATAAATAATACTACATTACTAGTCCTTGATAAGGAATGTGCAAGCTTCTTCATATACTATTCACAAGAAAAATGTGACAAAAAAATATATAGGCTAATTAAAAACCTACCGGATATACTTGATAATAAAACCAATGCCACTAGTAATGCATTTCTTTGACTTTAAATGAATGAATAACTTAAGGTTATTCGTCCTTAAAATTAAATCAAGATATATAAACCTTAATGATAGCTTAAAATATTTTAAGTAGTATATGGTAAATATTACATTCAACAAAATGAATTATTACATGTAGGAAAGTGAATATTACATTGTAAAAAAATGAATATCAGAAGGAGTATATAATGGAGTATACTCCCGGGTGTATAGTATAACAATTGTGATTGCACACCTGCGCATTGCATTCCCCAAGACCCAAGCCCATGCCCATGCCCAACGTGGTTCTGTATGCGCATGTAAAGTGCTAAGCCCAACAGTCCACCTATCACTTGAGCTTTTAAATTATAGTTTGATTACCAATAAACCTATATACTCCCTCCGTTCCTAATTGTTTGATACGCTTTGACTTGCACATATGCCAATACACCTATTTAACCTTAAATATCTTTTGTTTTGTATATGTAAAAATTATAATAATTGAATATTAATAATGTACTCAGTAAGACGAATCAAACAAGACCTTATATGACTATATTATATTATATATATTGAAAGTAATTTAAAAGATCTCCTATCTTATTAATAATTTTAGATTTCAAATATATCAAAACATTTAAGAATGGAGGGAGTAGTTCTTTCTACCAATGTGGATTGTGGAATTAAAAAACTCCTCATATTCCTATCTTTATTTTACAACTCTTTTGAACTTCTAACAATATCAACACCCACCACTAATAGAATAGACAAAAAGTAGGAAGTATTTGACGAGTAGGATTTCTCTATCACAATTTATTTATTTATTTTATTTATCAATCGTTAGTCCAACAACGACAAGAGGGAACAAAGCAATTTAATAAATTAAGGATAGAAGGAAATGAAGCAACGTTGTTCCCTAGAAAGAGATCACCGGCCTCAAAATAGAAATTCAATGCATAGTATAGAAACTGCGGCGCTACATTCAATGTGCGAACTTAGGATCACCCTACATAAAACATTATCCATTTATGTGAATTTGTGTGAATTCATTCAATGCCATTACTTGCATACCTTGATCGAGTACTTATCTTGACTACCTGACCTTAAAAAAAAAAAAAAAAACTTTGTTGACTCAATTGATGGATGATATACTTCTATCACAAAAATAAAAAAGTTTTGTTGACTCAATATATATGTATAGGATCAAGCAAGTGAAAGTGATGTTAATCTTTTCTTTACATGTCATTTTTCGTTTTATAATTTAGATCGGGAAAGATCATCTTTTTATTCCATTTTAAGAAATTGGAGTGAATTTTTTATACTTTAGTTAAATATAGTTCAAACTCTTTTTTTTTTTTACTCCATTTCACTAAAGTCAATTTTAGACTACTCAAACAAAAAACAATCTACTTAATTGATTTTTGATCGGTGTACTTCTAATTTAATAAGAAAAAAAAAAGTCACAATAAATTAAAGAGGAAATTAAAACATTTTTTCACTAAATTTTGGGTCAAATACTCAACTTAAGATTGCTTCATTTTTATCTTAGTTTAGTTCAATTAAATAGACAATTTTAACTCAATTTACTTCAACTAAATTTTGCATTTGGTTATTTCAACTCAATATACTTCAGTTAAATATGTTTAGTTTTAGCTCGTTTTATGGAGTTTAATTTAATTTAATTTACTTTCTATTAGTCCATTATAATTCTCAGAACTTACATATTCGTTTCACTTGTACAATCATCGGTTTATCACTTTATATTCAGTTTAGCTGATTCAGATCAATAACAACTTAATTTTAATAGTTTTGACCAATATTGTCAGCTCTACTTG
Organism: Suaeda aralocaspica; assembly: GCA_016808085.1. Classification (NCBI taxonomy): domain Eukaryota; kingdom Viridiplantae; phylum Streptophyta; class Magnoliopsida; order Caryophyllales; family Amaranthaceae; genus Suaeda; species Suaeda aralocaspica. The sequence continues at coordinate 62,784 of PYUH01000185.1, forward strand.
TATTATCCATCATCTTGTTTCCCACAAAAGTTGCTGCGGCTCAATTAGCCTTGTAAGCAACATGTAGGGTGGGGAGGGGATGGGGTTTTTGGGACTTTTGGCACAACTTGATTAATTAGTTTATAGTCCGTGACTCCATGCCTAACCTAACAATAGGACCACTAACACATGCACATACTTTTACTTTGATTGAAAAAAAAAAAATGAAAACGATTTTCACGAGTTATCTTTGAGTTATTACCAACTCCACAAGTTGCTCCGGAGTTCAAAGGAATGCACCAACACTCTTTAGATTTTGAGTAATTATCAAACCCTACCTTTTTCTTTTTTCTTATTGATAATGCTACTTGGTTCATTATATCTTAGCTCTAATTACATTTGGATTTAACCCGGGTCGCTCACCTAGCTTGTGGTGGGTGAGTCTCCCAACAACTTTTTTTTACATTCAGTGAGGCTCTAACTCCAAAGTCTCCCTTAAGCGACATCAAATTACTTACCACTTGAGCCAACTCTTATTGGTCAAATCATACCTTTATTTTTTTAATAATTAATCTTTTAATTTTTTTTTATGATTATTTAATTTTTTTGATAAGGTAAAAAAAAACTGGTTGAAATCACTGGAGATCTAACCAAACCATCCAAAATGGATGGAGAGCAATGAGATCAAAAAATACAAAGATAAAGAGAAAATTGCAAAACATGTTAAAAGTCTCCTAAAATGGACACATAGGAAAATAGAGAACAAATATAAATCAAAACAGAAGGTATACTAATTAGCTACAGTGGATGAAGCTCCCTATATTGACCAGGATCCCATTGACAAATCCATACTCCATCACAAGCAGCTTGATAAAAACCACGGACAGCCTAGAGCAAGTAGGAAAATACCTTGAAAATTGAACTTGACTTCCATAAAGGACTAACAAATACCGATCTCCGAATTAAGGGCAGATGCACATTGTTAGGTGAGAGGTCACTTGACCCCACTTGGAGGTAAAATTATGAAGAGAACCTTAAATTTTGTATGTACATAATTGTGTTAGTTTGTTGTAAAATTGACCCCAATTTTTTATAAAAGTAATCCCATTCTACATAAACATTGTTGACTTTGATAAACTCATAATTATTCACCAAAAATTAACTTAAGATAAGTGACACTCCTATAGTTATTTTCTGGATCCGCCGCTGCATTGAGTATCCTAGTGAACAACCAACTGAGGTCTATAAAGAAATGTGACATAAGGCTCAAGCCAAAGATGTTAGGGTCGAGGAAAGGAAGCTGACAATAAGTTAAAGGAGCCGAATGAGGCAAATGAAAGTGACGGTATAATCCCCCATATTTTTGAAACTTTACATTATAATTATTTATGTGAATAAATGGTTATAATATATAGTTTAAAGACTTTCAAATTAAAGTATCTTTTAACTTAATATGTATTAAATAGTTTAGTTTATAATATATAGTTTCATGAAGTTTTAAATGAAGCCGTATAACGAACAATAGGAAGCATTTTAATAGGCTACTCACACTAGGTGAAAAATGAGAGAAAAGAGGGAGTTTTGAGAGTTTTATTTTTCTGATTTTTGTGTAAATTGCCAAAGGAGTTTTGAGAGGTAAAAACAATTTATATATAGGGCTGTACAGAGTATGGTCTGGACCGCACCAAACCGCGGACCAAACCGTATTTCTGCGGTCTGGTCTGGTCTGCGGTCCAAAATTTATGGTATGGTTTTTTTTAAGCTAGACCGTAATTTTTGCGGTCTGGTTTGATTTTTTATTCTTTAAGACCAGATCAGACCGTAAACCGTAAATAATTATAGTTTGCGGTTTTAGATTTGTGGTATTGCAAATATGCAACCTTTTAAATTTGTAACTCTGTATGGTTTTCCATTTTATGATTGATTGATGGATGTTATAGTCATTTTCTGTTGTGGACTTGCACTTGGTTGTATAGGTAAACTTATCGTTTGTTTTGTATTAGCATTTCGCTCTTATAACGTTATGCTTCATAAAATCTTTCAGGAATTGCGGTTTAACCGCAAACCGCACTAGACCAGACCGTTTAAAAAATTGTGGTATGGTCTGGTCTGAAAAACACCTAGACCGTAATTTTGCGGTCTGTTCTGGTCTGGACCTCAAATCGCACCAAACTGGACCGTGTACACCTGATAAGTGTATTTTATTCTTATATTTTACCCCATTTTCTGGTTTATTTTGACTCTAACCTATGCTCTTCGGATCTATTTTGGCTAACATTCGGTTGTATGGAGTTGTTTGTGCTTGTTAGTGACTTTTTGCAGGATTTCGGTGTTTTTCCATTGATTCCGAGGCAATCATATGAGTTACAACTAGATACTGGAAGCCATGGGTTAGAATTGAAGTACTAAGGAAGCTATGATGAAGTCTAGAGTAGCACACAAGACGAGCTGACTTGATTTAGGCAAAAAAGTCATTTCGCCCGGGCGGTCGGGCGGAATTTACTTAGCATTTTTTCAAGAAGATGGGGCGAAAACACTGATCGCGCCCGATCGGGCGGATTGCTTCCAAGGCCAAAATCACTCGCTTCGTGAGCCCGATCGAGCGGATTTTGCCCGATTGGTCGGGCGGTTTGTCCGGAGCCCCTTTTTCACTTCTTTTTAGCTCGAGCATTGTACTTTCATATAAATAGTTCTTGTGTTAGGTTTTTTTAACACAATGGACATGAGACATGAGATTAGAGATTATTTTTCTCCTTAGGGTTTTTCATTCAGTTTCTCTCTAGAACTCACTTTTGTCAAAACTTAATCATTCATTCAATACAATCGCAATTTCAGGTTCTTCTTTATTTTCTTCTCTTGTTTTTATTAGTTTAATTATTTTCCTTAGTTTTAATTGTTAGTAGTATTTTAATTTCAGATCTTGTTTTTGTTTTAGTTCTTGCTTTGAGTTATTTTTGTTCTTGTTAATTAGTTTAATTGCTGTAGTCATGTATTCAGTTCCAGTTCTTATTGTTAAATTGGTTCCTTTATTTTCTATTATGCGTGAGTAGTTCCCTTTCTAGGACTAGGGGATCCATGGTTTGATTTTGATGCTTTGTTCATAATTGTTAGTTTGATTTTTAATGTACTTGAATTCCTGTTGTCAACTTTTATTGCTTTCTGTTAAATACTGGCCAGGTTTGATTGTTAGTTTGATATTGTTGAAATCGATGCCGAGAGGTAAGATTACCACAATTAGATCATAAGAACAATAGGCAAAACGAGTCTAAGTGAGCGAGAGCCATTAGAGGAGTTTTGAAGGGAACTGGATTCGAGAGAGTTAGTGGACCTTAATTCAAGGAAATTGATAATCTAATTAATTAATTGTGTGCAATTCATTTGTTAATTTGTGGTGAACCGATATCCTAGGCTTAGTCATAATTTCATTCCCTTAATCGACTCAGTTCTAAGCTTTAGTTAACTTTTAAGTCTTAACTCAACATTCAAAGGCCCTTTACACAATCTAAACTTTTTAGAACTAATAGGTTTAATTGCTTCCCTGTGGATTCGATCCCTACTTCCCTAGCTATATTAGTTAGAGTGGTTAGGTTTATTTTTGATAGGTGTGCGATAGCCTCATCAACACCCCTATCTATATATAGGCCATGAACGGCTTAGGGGAATTCAACCACCATAGGGAGAAAAGGATAAATTTTATCTTGGTTTAAACATAGAGAAGATTATATGATTTTAGAAGGTAAAAATTTACTTGGAGTAAAATAATTGGATGCTTTAATAAATCTTTAAAAATGCTGAAAATTTCTTTGATTTGATGATCCTGAAATTTTTGGATAAATATATCATTTATAAAATAATTGAATTTTAAAACAATTAGGCTTTCATATTGGAAAATCCAAAAATAGAAGAAAACGAGACTTTAAGGTTTGAATTTTTTTTGATAAGTTAAAACCCAAAAATATGTTTGCTATTTTTGGAAATTAAAATAATTACTCAAAACACTTTTTTTAAAATAAATATGAATTTAAGATTAAATTCTCATAAAACATTTTACTCGCACAACGTTATATTATCCCTTGCATTTTTGTTTATGCTTTGTTGCTTTTGTTGGGTAAGAGTGGGGGTGTGGAAAACTAGATATCGGCTTTTTTGACCAGGAAATTTGGTTCTCCGGATTTCCGAAACTTAAAAATATGGTTCCGTAACTGTTCCGAAAACCCGAAATTCCATATTCAGATTATGAATTAGATTTTCCTCAAAACTTACTCTTATACCTTACAAAAATGGATCGGAAAACTGAAATTCCGGATTTGTTTCCTTAAAAATCCAGAATACAAATTTTTCAAAACTTATTCCATATCGGATTTGGTTTCCAGTTTAAAAATTCGAATACCCAGTTCGATTTTTCTGGATTCCAAAAAACGGACCGGGTATTTAAAATTTCAGATTGAAAAATTGGGATACCGAACCAGAATTTTCGAAAACAGAAATTTTCGCACAACCCTAGGTGAGACCCCTTTTATGTTGGAACTGTTTATCAAACTGATAAGTGTGGACGTCTAATGATGTGTGTCCCTGAGTTGAGTGTTGATGTGTTATGCCTTGTTCTTTAGACCATGAGAAGGGTCACTGTGTATGGTGAGTACGCTTGGCTTGGAACGAAACTCTAGTAAAGGCTAACAACCGCACTCCGTAGAGTCTTACGGACCCCAATCACCGTGTTCTCACCGCTAAGGTGAGGCGCGACGGCTTCCCAATGGTTAGGTCGTGCACCAGTTTCATGGGTTTGGGGATGAGGTACCTCTAAGTCGAGTTGTCCTTTACTAGATCTATTTTGTAATCTCATCATACGAAATCAAGCAGCATTACAATAGGATTAACCTAAAGGGCGCACCACTTGAGTGCTTACTATGCGAGTTCGTTTAATGCACATGTATTTGCTAGGTTCAGTGATCATTTCGCTTATATTTCGTTTAACCTATTCAAAGATTTGAGTCTTTATGACTCATGTGACTTTATGTGACTTTACAAACCCGGTCTTTATTATTATCCTAATCCTACGTGAAAAGCCGTCATCATGGCTTACATACAAGCGCAATCACGTAAATATGGAAAGTGATAAAACATGTTAGAAAAGCTTAAAAGAACATAGAGCTCATGTCATCATGCTTTTGACAAGCAACATTAAATCATGTGATCATGATTATAAAGCTTTTAAAACATGTAATCATGCTCAAGCAAATAAAATTTTAAAACGAATTACATTATCATGTAATCATACCCATGAAAGCGTTAAAGTCCTAGGCATGATTCTTTCCATTTTCTGTATTTTATTACATCTCAAATCATTTATTTAGTCAATATCTCATGGATTAAAATAAAATAAAAGGTGACAAGTGGGTTTAGAAAGCTAACTTGGATGGAGCCAACGATGATAATAATAATAAGAAATAGAGAACTTTATAACGATGAATAAACTTAAAGATGAACTTGGAGAGAGAAAGAGTTGATCACGGTGGCCTCATATTAGATACCTTGCGTGCTAGTCTCAAAACGGACTTGAGATCACCTTCAAGAATCCAAACCCGAATATGACCCGAATGTTAAGATGAATATTATTATGATGATGATGATGGTGATAATAATAATAACGAGATGAATGTGATGAACATAAGAATAACAAAACTAATCGACTAAAATGAAAATAAAATGTTTTTGTAATTTTATTTTATGATGAAGAAAAATAAAGAAGATGAAGATTCAAAAGAAAACGAAGAATTTATGGATGAATGGTGGAAGACTGCTAACCCTTTTCTTTCTCAAATGCCAAAATGCTAAGTTCACGAAAATACCAAAATCCGAAGTTCTCCCAAAATCCAAGATGCTCTCAAAACCCCAGATGCTCAAATGAGGGAAGGAAAGGGGGTATTTATTAGGGCAGAGTAAAGTTATTTAAAATCCAAAAATTCGAAAATCTGATCTATATCTGATCCAACTTTTTGGACAACTGATCCGACTTTTAATTTCGGATCAGATATCCGATCTGAAAAAACAGATAGCGGATATGAATACATATATCGTTTTTCCTGTTTTCGGATATCTGTTTTCCGTTATTATTTTCGGATAAAAGATATCGGATATCCGATTATCCGACAATCCGAAATAATTCCGGATATACGATTTATGCTTCACTAATATAATGTAATAATATTCATTTCTAAAATTCTAATTATCTAAAATGTTTGGGGCCTTTGGGCCTTTCTTCTACAAACATTAATTCTATGAAAAAAAACCCTAAATCCCTAACTCATTGTCTCTGCCTCTCAAGTCTCAACTCCCGCATCTCAACTTCTCAACTCTCGCCTCTCAACTCTTGCATCTCTCAAATCTCATCCTCAATCTCTCAAATATCATCCTTTGAATCTCTCAAGGCTCGCCCCTCGCAAGTTCAAGTCAAATCTCAAGTTGAAGTCGCCTCTCGCAAGTTGAAGTTCTCGCCTCTCAACTCTGTTCTCACTTCTCTGTAAGTTAGTTACTAAGTTATAATTTCTTTTTTTCGTTTTTTATTTTTTTTATTTATATTTTTTGTTATTGTTAATTAGTTTTAATTGCTTAATTTTTCTTTTTCTTGTATTGAATCTTATTATTCTGTAACTTTTGTTAATATGTGTTTAATATGTTTTCTTTTTTTTCTTTTCTTTTTTTTTTTGCCGATTTTGCTATTCCACATTAATTTTTTGTGTGTTGAATTCGATCTTATTATGTTTTGGTTTGTTACCTTATTTTCGTTCGATCTTATTCCACATTAATTTTTTATCTTTTTATTTTTTCGATCTTATTATGCAGCGGGTTTTTTTGTTGGTATTATTTTTTTGGATTTAATTTTATACCCTATTGCCCTTTTTTGATTGTAATTATATGATATAATGGTGAATTTCTGATTTGTCTGAATTTGTTTGTGATTCATGTTTATGGGTATAATAGAATTTCTTTGAGTGCTTTAGTATTTTGGTCTCTTATATGTTAATTTCTTATATTCTGCAGTGGGTTATTTTTTTTGGGTATAATTGAATTTCTTTGAGTGTATTAGTACTGTGAATCTTCCTTGTATTTTTTTTCTTTTATTGAATGCAGTTTGATGGGTACAGGGGTTTAGTTTTATGTAATTATATTGGCCAATTAATGTTTTTGTATTATGAAACCTTGAGCAGTAGTAATGTAGTATGCTATTGAGAACTGCTACCACCATTTTTGGATTTGCCACTGCCATTGGTCCACCCACCTTTAAACATCCCTTTTTACTGTAATACAACTTTCCAATGCTTCGCAAATAGATTGAGCTTGTAATTTGATTGTTCTTTATGTGATTGTTGTTTAAAGGTTTATGGATTACACAATTGCTGAAAGTGGAACCCCCATGAGTGATGATCCTGTTAGTTCAAGTGCTCGTGATGGTGTTGAATCTCAAGAGCAAGGAAGAGAGACTAATGCTCAAGAGCAGCCCGAAGCAACTCAAAGGACTAATATGGATGTCGAAGAAACACAAAGTAAAGGTAAGAAAAAGAGGTCTTGCGTTTGGGGTCATTTTGAGTCATTTATTAGAGATGTTGATAAAAGAGCAAGATGTAATTATTGTAAGAATGATGTTTGTGGTGATCCCAAAAGTGGTACAAGCGTTATGAAAAATCACTTAGATAGATGCAAGGAATACCCTCCTAACATTGACAAAAAACAAAGGCTCCTTTCTTTCCAAAATTCTCAAAGTCAAGAAGTAGTGGGGGATGATAGTGTATGTGAAAATGTGGTTGGGGAAAAAAGGGAAACTAGAACTTTGGAAACATAAATAAGAAGAGAGTAGGAAAGCATTTGCTAAGATAATAATTATGGATGAGTTACCATTTAGGTTTTGTGAACGTGAAGGTTTTAGATATTTTATGTCTGTTGCACAACCTCATTTCATTATTCCCTCTCGTTTTACAGTAGTTAGAGATTGTCTTCGTGTATACCAAGAAGGAAAAAAAAGTTAATTTTTTTTTATTAAGTGTTCTCCTCGCATTTGTCTTACTACCGATACATGGGACATCTTGTCAAAACTTAAGCTACATGTGTTTAACAACCCATTTTATTGATGATAATTGGAAATTGCATAAAAAAATCTTGAATTTTTGTCCAATAGGGGGTCATTCTGGGGAGTCAATTGGTAAGGGGATTGAAAAGTGCTTACTTGATTGGGGTATTACTAGAGTGATGACCATAACAGTGGACAATGCTTCTTCCAATGATGTGGGAATTCAATACATAAAGAGAAGGCTTCAAAGATGGAAAGATGGGACTGTTTTAGGTGGTCAATGTCTACATATGCGTTGTGCAGCTCATATTTTAAATCTCACTGTGATGTATCCATTTCAAGAATTCATAATAGTGTTAGGTTTGTTAGGTCATCTCCTGCAAGATTACAAAAGTTTAAGAATTGTGTAAAGTAGGAACAAATTGAGTCAAACGACAACTTTGCTTAGATGTTGAAACTAGGTGGAACTCCACTTACTTGATGTTGGAATATGCTTCTATTTTTCGTAAAGATTTTGATTTGCTTGAAACTTCTGATGGTGGGAAATTTAATGCAGAGTTGTCAAAGACTCATGGTGTTCCTACCGATGAGGATTGGGATCGTGTTGCTGCTTTGCTTCCTTTTCTTAAAATTTTATATGATGTAACTTTAAGATTTTTTGGATCTTTGTATGCTACTTCTAATGTATATTTGCAAGAATTAGTTGCCATTGGAAAGATGATAAAGAGAAAGTGTGAAAGTTTTGTTCTAAGTGAGAAGCTTATGGCTCAAGGGATGAAGAAGAACCATGATAAGTATTGGGGAAATGTGGATAACGCATTAACTTGATGTTATACATTTCTGTTGTACTAGACCCTAGGCGTAAAATGCAATATGTGAAGTGGGAAATTAATGACCAATGTGAGGAACCCAAGTTTTCAAATTTGTGTGGTAAGGTCATGGAGACTTTGAAATCTTTGTATGATCATTATGGATCTCAACAAACTCAAAATGTGTCAAATGTCGGTGAAGTAGTTGACTTAACTTCAACTGACATGGATAACCTTGAGGATTAGCATGATGTAGCTGATTTAGAGTTTGAAAGAGACGTTGGTGCTCAAAATATTCTTGAAAAAAAGAGTGACTTAGATAAGTATTTGGCCGATGAAAAAGAAACAATTAATCCTGGAAAAGTTTTTGATGCTTTAGAGTGGTGGAAGAAGAATGAGGAAAGATATCCTATAGTTGCTCTTATGGCTAGAGATGTCTTAGCCATTCCCGTGTCCACCGTAGCTTCTGAAGCTGCATTTAGCACAGGTTCACGAGTGCTAGAGATATTTCGAAGTTCTCTCTCATCAAGCATGGCGGAAGCCTTGATATGTTCTCAAGATTGGTTGCGTAATAATAAGACCCCCCTTTTAATAGAAGAAAGCCTTGAACAAATTGAGAAAATAGAAGAAGGTAACATCTTTAATTTACTTACTTTATTCTATTGTTTGGTTTTATATAACATGTTCAAGTTTTATATAACAAATAACTTTTTTTTTTGTAGAGTTATCACCCTTGGTTGATCAACCTTCATCTACCGTTATTGATGACTACTTTTAAAGGCTTTTTACGGATTTGATTGAGATAAGGCTTAGCATGGACTTGTAATTGTCTTACTTTGTTGTTCTAATGTTGTATGTGTTTGGAATTTTGTAAGGGTTGATTTAAACTTGTATCTCTATAGATTATTAGAACTTTGTTTTTAAATTATGTAATGAATCTTGTATATCTTAATTTGTATGACTTTATCGTTTGAGAAAATGAATCTTGATGTTATAGGCAGAAAATAGAATACACATCAAGAGAAAAGCAAATTAGTCAAGCCTAAAATAGGTGTGAAAAAGGAAAAAAAAAAACAGATAACAAATATCCGCCTCATCCGATCCGGTTTAAAACAGATAGCAGATACCGATATCCAACTTTTTCGGATACAGATACAGATATCAAATTTACAGATTTTCAAATACGGATATCCGATCCTCAATTCAAATTCGGATCGGATATCCGCTCCATGCTCACCCCTAGTATTTATAGGGAAAAAAAGAGGCAGTGGCATGCACGTGGGCGCATGGCGTGTGCTGGGGTGCAAGGTGTGCGCCCCTGCGCACGATGTGCGATCTCGCGCATGTCACTGTACCCTTCTCCAGACATTTTGTTGAACATTCCCTTGTACTATGGGCCTTGGGGAGCACGTATGCTTACATCAGCCCATCCTTTCCTTATTTACGTCATCCCTTACATCATGCCTTAAAGAGGAAAGAAGGAAGAAATTTCCTATTTCTCATGCATCTTGTTGGGCTCGAGGAAGGAGAAGGTTCGCCTTGGGTCCATGACATGGGCTCGAAGGTTTACCTTCTTCAATTCATGGCTACGTTTTAGGTTCGTTCTTACGGAAAATGTTTTATCAAGCGTTTAGAAAGTTGTCAGCATTTTGATTAAAAGTGTGGAAAAAAAAATCTAGAAAAATATGGAAAAATGTAATAAAATAAAAATATTTTTGGGATTTTCTTGGGTTTTTTGGGTTTTTAGGAGTTTTTTTTAGGGCGCTTTCAGGTTGAATCTTTTGGCTTTCTTCTCAAGACCGGACTGGTTAGCTTAGCAACGTGGTATGTGTTTATCATCGGCCTAAGGGCGGGGACAAATGTAGATGTCTACAATAGATAGTCGCGTACCTATAAATTAAAATAAACCTACAACTCCAACTAATGTAGCTAGGGAAGCAGGGTTTGAGTCCACGGGGAGACACCGAATTTCCACTAATTCTAAAAAGTTGTTTTATTGTAAAGGGCCTTTGACAGTGAAATCAACTAAGACACTAATAGACACTAAAAAACAAGAATTATCATGGAAATAAATCAAATTAATTAGGGCATCGGTTCACCAAAAACCAACAATAAACCGATTAACAATCAATTAAAAACTAAACGACGCTCTGAATTAAGGCACACGAAGGGCCTGTTTTCTTCAGCTTAAGATTAGTTCAATTCAGTTCTGTTTACCTCCGTTCAGTTCAGTTCAATTCAACTCTTCTTTTTTTTTGCTAATTATTATTTTTGCTAATTAATTTGTTCCTAATATTATTTGTTCATAATATTTTTTGTTCATATTTTTATAGTTGTTGTTGTTGTTGTTGCAGTTGTTGTTGTCGTTCATAATATTATCGATGTGTATTAGCTATATTAGTGTTATTTTGTACTTGACTTTATTTTGTTCATATTATTATTATTGTGTTTATATTGTATTTATGATACCTTAATAATCATTTTATCTATATATATATAATTAACTTATAATTTTCAAGAAAAAAATGTTATGAAACTACTATTTAGAAAATGAAACAAAAATATAAGTGAAATATTATTTACAAAAATATCATTATACCACATAAGTGGATTACCATTCACAAAAAATATGATGTAATACTAACTTTTATTGCATAAAATATAAACTACCAATAACGTTTTTTTTTTTGTTTAAAAATCACAAGTAGATTAATAACAAAATTATTACTATGTCGTCACTCCATAGTTAAAAATCATTAATAATCCGTAGTTAAAAATTAATAGCCACAGTCAATCCATAAAAATCATAGTAAAAAATCAATAATCATAATTAAAAACCAATAGTTAAAAATCAATAATCAATAGTTAAAAATCAATGATCCATAATTAAAAATCATTATTCCATAATAAAAACTTTTAGTTCAGTTTAGTTCAGCTCCAATCAGCTCAGTTCAGCTCCAATCAGTTTAGTTCAGTTCAGTTCAGCTCAGCTCAATTCCATTCAGTTAAGTTCAATTTAGCTGTTTTCAGCTGAAGTAGACATGCCCTGATTCTCTTGAATCTAGACTCCTTGAAAACTCTTCTAACGACTCTCGCTCTCTTACACTCGCTTTGCCTATTATCCGTGTGATCTAATTGTGGTAATCTTACCTCTTGGCATCAATTTCGACAATTATTAAACTAATAACCAAACCTAGCCAGTATTTAATTGGAAGCAATATAAATTGATAATAGGAATTCAGGAACAACAAAATTATATTAATCAAATTCACTGGGATGGCTCATGAATCCCTTAGCCCTAGATATTAAACTACTCACACATACTGTAAATTGCAAAAATCAAATCGATAGTCATACTTAAAACTAAGTCTTAAATCAAATTCATAAAAGTAATTAACATAGAAATTAAGGAATAAACAAACTAATCTAAAACAAAAACTAAACAAAAAAAATAAAACTAAATTAACAAGAATAAGAGAAGACTTGAATAAACCTGAATTGTATTGAATGATTGAATGAATGAGTTAATACCAGCGTAATTTTCTAGAGAGAGAAACTATGTAAAACTAAGCTCTAAAAATTATGAAAATTCCGTACATAGGGCTAGAATAGAAACCCTATATATACAAAGCCAAAACAAGTCGGAAAATCTTAAAAAACACTTAAAATGCAGCCCGCCTGGGTAACCGCGCGCATTGCTGCTTGGCTCCCAGGGCCTTTTCGCTCGCTTGTTTACTTTGAAACTCGACTTCTTTGCTTCCTATATGCTTCTAATCACATCCCAGCTATCTTGTGGATTCTCAAAATAGTCAAGGCTTCCTACTAACTCATCAAGTGCCCAACATAGTGCGAAAACCGATGCACTAACACCTGCAATATATAACAAACCGAAACATAAGGCACTAAAAGTAACCAAATTAGTAGAATTAGGCTCAAAAGAGCCTTGTTAGAACCAACAACCAATATAAACCGAGGGTAAATAATGAACATAAAATGCAATTATCAAACTCCCCCATGCCAAACCTTTGCTTGTCCTCAAGCAAACAAATTAAATAGAAAATGGCTTCACCCCATTAAACTTTGCAAAACAAAATAAACTCAAGCAATTTCGAGTATGCAAGTTCCTATACCAACATGTCAAAACTCCTTGATCGCTATCCACTTAAATTAAAATCATAAAGCTAACCATGTAAGAAATAAATAGGAGTCAATGACTAGAGTAGCTCATGGGGTGTCACTCCACACATTTTGTTGAGCTTATAAACAATATAGCTCACCCTCACCTCCCAACCAAAAAACAAAATGTAATGCAAATGCAAAAAGTTATTAAATGCAATTTTGAGGAACCCAATCCCACATACCACACCTCATGCAAGTGTTTAAAGGTACGCACTCAACCTAATACAAAGTTGACTCGAAATGCAAGTAGTACTCACTAGCTTTGGTAATTGAATCACTTCTCAAAAGCTAAAACTATGCACATGCCAATCAGAAAGGTCTTTATTAAGCTTGTAACGTGGCTAGGGCGATGGGTATGATTAATGTGGGATAATGTGGTGGAAGGCGGGGTATACGCATACAAAACCGAGGAAAATCGTCAATAACTTCAAAATACGTAAACAAAATTCTCCAACATCCAATTCCAATCAAACCAAACCTTTTCAATTCACATCAACACCATAATACTCATAAATCAACAAAACACCAACTACTCACAAGCTTTACTTTCTTTTCTTCACTTCTTTTGAATTTTCATTTCCATTTCTTTTTCATTAACATCATTCATTTTTTTTCCAAATCTTAGGTCGACGATTCTTAATGACTAGCTAGCCTTTGCTAAATAAGATAAACAATAGACAAAGTCATCACACATATGTAACTGGGCTCCATATAAGATATAAACTTTAATTTTTCAAATGAACTATACTAGCCCAGACATTGGTATGTAGAGCCTTAATGTGAAACTTGTTAATAAAACCTCAACAAAATAATAATTTCAATAAATTTTCACCAACAATCCTTCAATAACAACTCCAAAAATTGAACAACACCACAAAAACTCCAGAAACTCCCCTAAGCCAACCTTGGGCATACATTATTATGGAAGCACGGCTAAACAAGGTTATAATGTGGCTAAAATACAAATGAAGGACTAAAAGCTCAAAAAAAGGATCAAGGGAAAATATGTGATGGAATACCTAAAATATGAAAATCTGGTGGCTCCCAAAAGAAATGAAAGCCTTTCATCATCCGCGACATGAAACATATCAAAGCCAAGTTACTAGAGTCAAAAGCCAAAACATGGATCATACAAGCACCAAGAACTAAGCACACAAGAAAAGAAATAAGCATATAATAACAAATGCGGATCAAATCCTCCCGTTAACATAGTTCAAGCCCTTACTCTACACATGGCTATATTGGCAAGTTAAGAAATGGCTTCAAGCTAAACCAAGTTCAAGTCTAAGTTGGCAATTCCCAAAACATAACCCATCACATGCCCAAATCAATCAAAAACATTTTAAGAAAAATGCAGGGCACAGGGAAGTCACCATTTATCCAATAGTACACATTTATCATCATTCAATCAATTAAAAATTTAGAAAGAAATAAAACTAATTTATGAAAGCAGTACATTCTTTTTGGTCACATGTAAACTCCTACTCATAACGAGTAGTACAAAACAAGCAACCATCCTATGAAAGCAATAAAAATCACACCAAAAAGCAATAAAATCTAAACTAAGAAAGCAAATATAACTTATCTCCCCTAAGCCGGACTCCCAATGTCCTCAGTGCTCAAGGGAGTAAGGAACTATCAATAACTAATCTGAATCCTGGAGGTAGGGGTGCTTATTGAGTTGAGCGGCTCGCGAGCTGATCGCAATCGACTCGGTCAAAGCTCGACTCGAGTCAGCTCGGATCGAGCTCAAGCTCGACTCGGGACATTAATGAGTCAAGTCGAGCAAGCCCCAGCTCGACTCGATAAGTTCGCGAGCAGCTTGATAACTTATATAATTAAGGTATTTACTAAAAAAAAATTAATTTTAAAAATTAAATTATATTTTGGATTAAGTAATATAGGTCTATTGGGCCATTGGCCTTCCTCAATCCATCTATCAAACACATCAACCAAATCAGCCCATGAGAAGTCTCTACTCTCTACTCTCAAATTAGGGTTTGTATCTTGTACTCTCCCCTCACTCACTCCCTTTCCTCTCTCAGTCTCTCGGTCTTTCCCTCACAGTGTCTCTAATTCTCTACTCTCCAGTAAGTTCTTCAGTAAGTTCTTTTTTTTTTCTAACTTAGAAAAATTTACACTTTCTCTCTAATCTAATCAACAATTATATAAACACGTATGATCTCCAAATCAAGCCAGCTAGAGCGGATTATATATGTGTTGTTTGAGTTAGCATCTGTAATGTATTTTAAATGTTTGAGTAGATTAAACACTTACATTTTTCTAAGTTAATTTAATTTAATGTTTTTGTTTTTTTTTTTCTAATTTTCTTTTTACTGATTTGATTTCGATTTCCTCGCCATCGTCGTTCTAACCACCGCAAAAGCCTACAGCGACAACCCTTCCAACCACCGAAAAAGCCTCTAGCCACCGTTCAGGTAACTGGTTTACAATATTTTTTAATGAAATTTCATTATTTAATTTTCAGTATTTTTACAGTATTTTATTTTTTTTTATTTTTTAGTTTTCTTCTATTTACAGTATATATATTTTTAATTTCAGTTTTGTTGTGGTTTGTAGATTACAATTTTAGTGTTGCATGATTTATATATTGCAATTTCTGCATTATATATTGGGTTATGCTTATATTAGTGATTTAGATTCAGGGAAAAACTACCATTTAACTTTGATGTTTCATCCATCAAAAGCAGTGGCTCCGATGAAACTAATGTCAATGACATTAAAAATCAGCGAGCTTACATAGTTGTATTTGATTTCGTTATTATTGCACTTGTATGTAATTCTTGTTCTTATGCATAGATGGCTAGATCTATACAACACTGGAACAAAAAAGGTCCGGTCTTTCTTAGGAAATTTTCTTCCCATCTTAGATTAGGTGCTTTTTCATCATGAAAGAGTAATGGGTGCTGAGTGCTGACGCATCAAGAAATAACCCAACATCAGTTAGGCACTTGGCTCTTGTATGCTTTGGAAATAACGCTTGAAAATTATCACAGTGCATAATCGATGCTACAAGTATAAGTAGTTTAAAGCAATTCTTAATTATAAGTAGTTGATGATATAGTGGATTAAATGTGGAAGATGATATATAAGAACTAGTGAACTACTATAATATTTAAGAATATTCGTTGGTTAAAGATTAACAATTTGGAAATATCCTAGTTTATAATTTATTGAGGAGTAATGAAATAATGATTAATTTAATTAAATAATTAAGGTTGTTTGCTTTTGATTAAGGGTAGTATTTTTATTTTATTCAACAAAAGGTTGAAATGAGAAAGAATATTATGATTATTTGCTTATTTACAATATTATTACAATATGTTATTTAAGTTTTAAAGAAAGAAATGTATAAAAGGTATGATAATAACGATTTGTAGAGTAATTTATTTCAGAAATCATGTCACAAGTATGTTATTCTAACTAACAAGTTTGATGAATCCTCCTATTTTTGTTTTGTTGTTTATATCAATGGTATGTGTGCAGTTTTGTCTTCTTACCTTGAGAAATGCCCCAAAAAAAATAATAAACATGCGTCAACAATCCATGATTAACTTTCTACCATCTAAATCCACAAGTGCCTCTCCATGTTCATCTTTTGTTAGTGCTTTACATAATGGTCACTTGGACATGAATAGTATGAGGGAAGGCATTGCACATTGGATCTTGATGCATGAAAAGCCTTTCACAATTGTTGAAGAAGAAGATTTCAACTTGATGTTAAGGAGAGGAATGCCACAATGGAAAAGTGTGTCACGTCACACTATAAGAAGTGATGCTTTCAAAACTTATGAAATTGAAAAGAAAAAGTTGAAGGAGGTCTTAAAGAAAATTGAAAAGATATCTTTGACTACTGATTTGTGGAAATCAAAGCCACAAAAGATTGAGTACATGGTCATCACTGCTCACTACATTGATCAACAATGGATACTCCAAAAGAGGGTTTTGAACTTTGTCCACATTCCACCTTCGCGAAGGGGCAAGGAGATAGCAAATTGTTTGTTTAAATGCTTAAAGGATAAAGTAAGTCATTCTTGTATTTTTAACTAATATTTATACCTACACTACATGTTTATTTTAAGTGATTATTTTAACTAACTAAGGGGTAGAGGGCAGAGAGATGGCTAATATGTTTATTTTATTTAATTATTCTTACCTTAACCCTGTATTATATCATCTTCATGGCTCATTTTGTTAGGTTTTCACAATTTCGGTGGATAATGTAACGGCAAATGACTCTTGTATCACTGTCTTGAAGGAAACCTTTTCATTGAAAAAAAAGATTAATTTGTGGAGGAAAGTTGTTTCACATTCGATGTTGTGCTCATATCTTGAACATTATGGTTCAACATGGATTGAAGCAAGTGAAATCCATCATTGCGAACGTGCATGAATCCGTTGACTACCTCAATGATAGTGAAGCTCGAAGGGTAAAGTTTGCGGAGATTGTGAACCAATTTAACATAAAAGAAAGAAGATTGGTTCACGAATGCAAGACTAGATGGAATACAACTTATGACATGCTAGCTTGTGCCATCAAGTTCAAAGAGGTATATCCTAGACTTGCTTTAGAGGATAAAGATTATGTTTGGTGTCCTAGTGTTGATGATTGGGTGAAAATAGAAAAGTTGTGTGGTCTTTTGAAGGTGTTTAGTGATGTTACTAATATCACATCGGGTTCGGAGTATCCAACATCTAATAGATTTCTTAGTGCGGTTTTTAAGATTAAAGTATTAATGGATAAATATTCAAATTTATTGGGGGGAATGTAATTTATTAAAACATGGTAAAAAACATGAAGCAAAGATTTGATAAGTATTGGGGGGAATGTAATTTACTTATGGCTATGGGAACTTTTTTAGATCTTCGCATGAAATTAAATGCCATAGAATATGCATTTGAGCACATGTTTCCTCCTGAAGAGGTAAGAGAGAATGTCAGAAAAGTTAAAGACACTTTGTATGAACTTTATGATGAGTATGTTTCTTTGTATTACCCACCCACTATGGAGCAAAGTGGTGAATGTGGAACTTCAAGTACTCTTCCCACAGGTGGTGGGAACACAAATCCTAAGTTGTTTGATCTTATAAGAGCTGCTAGAATGACAGAAAGTGCTAATGTTCGAAAATCAGAAGTTGATGATTATTTAGATGAGGGGTGCTATTATGTGCAAGAAGGGCATAAATTTGATCCTATAGAGTGGTGGAATGAAAATTCAATGAAGTTTCGAGTCTTGTCTAGAGTGGCGGTGTACATCTTAGCGGTCCCTGTAACGACAGTAGCTTCCGAGGCTACATTTAGTGCTGGAAGTTGTATTATTGACCCGTATAGAGCATCACTTACTCCGGAAACGGTTCAAATGTTGATATGTGGTGACGATTGGTGTAGATCTCTCTATGGATTGAAGAGAAAGAACAAGGTTAGAGTTAGCTATTTGTGTAATTTTTTTTTATTTCATTACTTGCGAAGCTATAAAGTTACAAATTTACAATATTCTAATATTCTTTGTCTTTGTAGAATATTTTTGAAGAGCCAAAAGAAATTATCCTTCCAACTCTTTAAGCTTGGTGAGAGATGTGTGAAGATCGAAGTGAAGATTGAAGTGAAGCATTTAAATGTTGTGGATTTTCTTGTTGTTGAAGACTTGTAATATATATATATTTTTTGACAAAGACTTGTATTAAATTTTTAAGGTTTGTACTTTCATTACTTTGTAATATTGTATGTTTTATTGCATCCTCAATTACTACAAATATTCAAGTGTTGGCACTTGTTAATTAAAATTTCAACAGGTTTTATGGTACAAGATTTTGAGTAATCGAGCTTGAGTCGAGTTACCGAGCCGAGTCAAGCTCTTGAATCGGTAACAAATCTTAAAACAAGTCTCGAGCAAACTCGAGTTCGAGTCGAGCACCATCAAAATTTGTCGATCACGAGTCGAGCTCAGTATTTTCGAGCTTCTCGAGTCACGAGTTGAGTTGAGCAGGGTACGTGTGTGATTCGAGTCGAGTCGAGCTATGCCCTGCTCGCGATCGACTCGCTCGATAAGCACCCCTACCTGGAGGAAAGCATCGGTATCCTGGCTCTCCTCATCACTATCATCATTATGACCACCATCACCACCCATCCTGCTAGTACCCTCGCTATGAACACCAAAACCTTAATGGGGATATGTATACCAAGAACAAAGTGGCCGGGCTCGTCGGATGGACAACCCATGCCTAGAAAAATGTTCATATATATAGGATACATGGCCAGGCGGTAGTCTTGCTGGAAGTTAGCAAACAGGTCCATCAACTACTACTGCTGAATCTAAAATTCGCTGAACTGGTCCTGTAGCTGTCCCATGGCCGGTGGTCCTCCAATCTCCATCTCCTGCATAATAAGTACTAGGTCTAGCCTCCTATGAAGGCTGAAAGGTGGAAGTGTAACAACCCGTCCTTAACAAGTAATAGGCGATAGCGGAAAGTACGCCTGTACGGAAGGTTACTAAACCAAAATTCATGAAAGAAAATATCCAAAAGAAGAAATTCAAAAGATTACACTCAACCCACGGGTAGAACAACCCTTATATGAAAACATTCAACATTTAAAACAGTTGGGAAACATAAGTAGAAGTCAACACCATAAATCGAAACACTTATTCATCTCAAACAAAACCAAATTATTAAGTCCTTAAAGAAAGGGGAGGTCCTAAGCACACTCATAACCCTGCCCGTCGAACAAAGCCCAAATATCATTCAGCATCTGTAGCAACAACATAAATCCACAGTCAGTGGGGAGTAACTAACAACTCTCCAATAAATCAAAAATAATAAATTTTAGAGTTAAATTAATATGAAGAAGTAACTTACAGACGTTCTCTAAATATTTCAAGTCACAACCAACATTAATAAATTTCATAATAATTTCTTAAGATATAATCGAATACTCAAAACTTAACAGAATGGTATGGAATGAACGCTAGTGGAATCCCGCAGTCCACCTCCTAAGGTTTGTCAGGCGAACCTACAGTCAACTCGCAGGAGACTGCGTCTGAGAATGGCCATACTCCCGGATATGGGTAGAAGCCATTAGGCCTCACACTACCCCCGGACGACAACAATTAACCCAGGTAATTCTACCTAAAACTCGCAGCCTAGGTAGTAGCATGTTCTTAACCACCGAGAAGCACTTCGGCCTTACAACTCGATTATGGCCCCACACACAATTCAAAACCCATGAAGATACTTAAAAATATATGATTTTAAATTCCAAAATTCGGCAGAGAAGCCTTTAGGCCTTACACTCATATAAAATCTGCATGAGAATTAAAATTCTCTAAATCAAAATAAATCTTAGTTTTTAAGCATTAGTCCGGCTTTATAAAAACATCAAGAAAGGATATCATTTGAGTTTTGGAACAAGTAAATAATTATTTCAAAATCCAAAATAATCATTCGCATTCATGATTCGTGAATAAGTAGTGCTAAGGATGGAATTATTCTATTCAAAGGGTCACAATTTTGATAATGTAACATTTCAACAACATTTTACATCAAGTTTCTAAGATCATTCTTTGAGTACATAATTCTAAAACTTAAGGGGTCAAACCTTGGATAATCTTAGCTAAAAGCATTAGTTTAAATAATCATGTCAATTAAGTTAGAACCCATATAATATCATTTCAATAACCCAAAACTATAATGCTATAACATCACATAACAATCAAACATTGGCAGCAATAATACTACTTCTTAATCACATCAAAAACACACCCAAAACATGCTAAAGTGCTAAAATAAAATTATGACATGTTAATCTACATATTAGGCAATATACACAAGGAAAATGAGCTTAAATTCGTGCCCTTAACATGCTAAAACACCCCTGTCTTTACAGCAGCCCCTAATTGCAATTTCAGCAGGTGTATGCTCATTAAAACCACCCAACAACACCCTTAAACTTAAAATTAATCTTAGCCCATTAACACACACAATCTAGGGACATAATAGAACACATTAGGCTCAAGTTTAGGTGTAAAATTTAAGCATTTCAACTCTAAATACTTCACCAAACACAACACACTCACTTAACATGGCAGCAGCAACATATGCCCAAAGATTGGCTTCAAAACCCTCCTAAAACTTGCCTAAAACATGTGGAATTAGTTTAGGAACCATCTTAACATGATACTAACCAAAACTAAGCAATGAAATCAGTTTAAACAAGTGATTACAAACCTTTATAAAGCACACAAACAAATTTCCAGCAGCATGTAAGTAGACTAATGGCTCTAAAAACACCCCTAAAACAAGTCTAAACATGCTACAAATATCATGGGGTTATAACACAATATCAAGGCATGAATAACAATCAATAATAAGCAAGAAATCATGATCATAAAACTCTAAAAACAGCACTTTGAAGCCACGAAATTCTGACAGCAAAACAGAGAAGAAAACGCTCTAAAAACTCATATTTACCATGACTTTCTACCTATCAATCTAGCCCTTAAACTTAGTATTTTTAATCTAAAGAAGAGGATGCTAGTTACCTTGATTGAAGACTAAGAAAACCAGTTATAAACCAGCCAAAATCCCTTGAAGAAACTGCTCCAAAAACACACAGAAACCAACCCCCGAAAACAGAAAACTTCTTGCTCAATTCCTTTGGTTTTTTTTTTTTGCTTTCTTTAGGAGATTAGAACTCGAATTTGATGTGAATAAGAGTAGGGATGAAACTCAACATCAACCCTTGAATATAATCCTTAAACCACTCGAAATTTGAGGGAAAAAGATGAAGCGGCGATCGTGATATGTGATGACAAAAGCTACGTGAACATGGAAGGGTTTTTGTATGTGAATTGTGTGAATCATGAAGGGTCTTTGACTGATTTTTCTTAATGTTTTAATGATGGTTTAAATGCAATAATGTAGGGGGAGTTACAAAGACTATAAACCAGCAATAAAGCTCTTCAAAACCGTGAAACAAAGGAGCAATTGAAAGGCCTCAAAACAAGCTATAAAACTAGGGTTTAAGGCTTTAATTTAGCTTTATTTAAGAAGATAATTTAGGCTTAAAAATGGGTTTAAAATAAAAGTGTTAATGTAGCTTATTAAACATCCTTTATTTACCATAAACAAAGTTTAAACTCAAGTTAGGTTTTAGCTCCAAAATATGGCAAGGAAGGAAAGCATGAAAACACAACCAAAGCTACTATTAACATAACCGTCTTAATATTAAACATATTTTATTTCGAATATTAACTCATCAATTGATAAATTAATATTTGAATATAAAGGACGAATTTTTTTTAGGCTCAAAATTTAGGGCGTTACAGGAAGGACGAGAAGTGGATTCCTAGCCTTGCCCCCGTTTAGCATAGGTCCACTGACTAGCAGCAGGTGTCCTATCAGAAGAAGTAAGGGGCATATTCCAGGCCCTGATCAGGAGCCAACCCAGTGATGCTGGGGTTGGGTAAAAAGACAAATACCTTCTCGTTTGAACCAACATACCAATGGAATCGGCGTCCGTCTATAGAGCTAATCCACTCAAAAACTGTGAAATAATCTAAATCCAAAAATCAAATACCAACTATAGGGGTAAGCTGAGCGGCAAAGTCAATCAAATATTTACGAGCAGTTAAAGTAATCAAATCACCAAAAATAATATTATCTATAGTTGTCTTACCGTGCCTATCTAAACCTGCAAAAGTGTTGCATTGAGTTTGCAAATGAATCACAAAATGATGTGCAACAAGAATTTTATAAGGGAAAAAACTAAGCAACAAATATTGCCCCAAAACCATGATTTTCCTAGCAGTGACAGTGTGAGCCTCATGGTGACCAAAGATAGTGCAACCCATAGCCGATGAATCACACGTGCAGAAGGTTGATGTATCAAGTTAGTGGAGTTATGTTTCCAACTCTGAGTTTGACCCGTCAACGCATTCCACATCTCTAAATCATTAATTTCTTTAGGATTTCACTTTTTACCCATGTTAGATAAGTCAAAAATAAAGCTAAAGTCTGCTAACGTCTCAATCGTTCTTCTCCGAATAATTGGAATGCAACGCTCTTAACGAGCCTATGCAGGTTTGGTTGATCAATCCTAAAACTAGACATGAATTCATATGTTATATCGGCATAAGTTGGCACATCCATGGTGAAAAATAATTCCATACCCATATTTTTAAAGCACCTAGTTTCATCAACAATTCCTAAAGCATGCAACAAAGTATGATCTAAAAAGCGAGTTGGAACAATCGGGCATTCTTTAAGCTTAATAAACTTTTCAAGTTATTCACGGGAAGAAAAACTTACCATGGGATACTCCGGGTCTCTCGGAATCGCATCATGGTAGGGTAAGGCTTGCCTCCTCCTTGAATATCCACTTGTTTATCCTCTTTGCCTCTTGGATGCCATGGTGGATATTGAAGATGAAGTTTGAGGAAAGTTAGGCTTTTTGGGTAATATTGATTTTGGGTTTTTTTGGTGCATTTTGTTGTGGGAGGATGAAAGAGGATGAAAAATTAAAGAGAATCTTGAAAATATGAGGTGGTTTGGAGTTGAGATGAAGAAGTTATAAGGATTTGAAATTTGAATGAAGCTGGGAACAATGGAGGATTTGGGGTTTATAAGAGAGAAAGTGAGAGTAAGAGTAGAAAGAGAAAGAAAAAGATGAGAGAAAGAGAAGAAAGTGGGGTGGGACAAAGAAGAGGGATGAAGAAAAGGGGGTTGATGAGAAAGTTAGCTTGGCCGGACTATGTTACACCACACCCGGGCACCCAGGAAAAATGGTCTTCATGCAATATTTTTCTGAGTGTTGAAATTCGTCATGCGCGTCCGGTATGAAATCAGTTCGCCCGGTCCCTATATCACTGTGCGTGGGAACTCGGGCATACTGCACACCTTACTTTTTCGATTTTTTCCTTCCTTTCTCTTGTGATGCATGCTCACCTAAACTGAAATACTCTAGGAAAACTCAATAAACTCGTTAGTCCCTCACACTCACTCAATAACTAATAAATCTAAACTAAATTAAACACAAATTAAACTAAAGAAAAAGCTACTAAAAAACTTACGGATTGTCTCTCGAAAAACGCTTGTTTAAGGCCACTAGCTTGACCGTGTTACCCCAACATTCACAGTGGAGGGGAGGGGGTTTGCGTCATGGAAGGTGACTTCCTCCACCAACCCAACTACGTCGCCTTTATAGTAATGCTTCAGGCGATGGCCGTTGACATTGAAATTTTCTCCTTTATCATTTTGAACCTAAACGAACCCATATTTGCTGACCATGGTGACAATGAACGGTCCATTCCATCTAGTCCGTAGCTTTCTAGGAAAGAGTTTCAATATAGAATTGAATAAGAGTATCTTATCACCAACATAGAGCTCTTTCATCGCGATTCTCTTGTCATGCCACCTCTTAGTCTTTTCCTTGTAGATCTTGGCACTATCATAAGCTCCCAACCAAAAATTGTCCAAATCATTCAACTGAAGTAACCTCTTCTCACCCGCAAGCGTGGCATCCATATTCAGCTCTTTTAAAGACTATAGGCCTTGTATTCTAGCTAAATAGGAAGATGGCACGCTTTCCCATACACTAACTAATATGGAGATGTACCAATAAGTGTCTTCAATGCTATTCTATATGCCCACAAAGCATCATGAAGCTTGCTACTCTAATCCTTCCTAGCTTTTGTAACTATTTTTCTTTAATATGGACTTAATTTCATGATTCGAAACTTCAACTTGGCTACTAGTTTATAGATGATAAGCTAATCCGGTTCGATGATAGACTCCATACTTCTCAAGAAGCTTAATAAGTCGCTTTTCATGAAAATATGAACCCCCATTACTAATGACAGCTCGAGGAACTCCAAATCTCGGAAAAATGGCTTGTTTAATTAATCTCAACACAGCATTAGAGTCATTATTAGGTGTTGTAATAGCTTCTACCCAGTTCAAGATATCATCAATGGCCACCAATATGAACTTGTTTTCATTGGAAGAAAGGAATGGTCCCATTTAGTCAATGCCCCATACATCAAATATTTCCACTTCTAATATCCCATTTTGAGGCATCTCATGGCGTATTGAAATATTTTTGGTCCATTGGCAAGCATCACAAGATAACACAAAATCCCGAGCATCCTTAGAAAGACTAGGTCACTAGGCCAATAAAATCCGGATTGCTATACCTTGAGCATAGTCTTGGAGGGCCCAACATGGCCTCCATATGGTGAAGAATGGCAATGGCTCAAAACCCCATAAAATTCCCAAAATTCCCAATCAGGAGCACATCTTTGGTACAAACCATCGGCGCACTATCGAAATAAATTTGGATCATCCCAAAAATATCTCTAAATATCATGTAAAAATCGCTTCTTTTGCTGTAACAAAAGTTTAGGAGGTAAGCCACCTCCCACAATGTACTTGACAAAATCGGCGAACCATGTTGAGTTGAATGTAACAAAGAGCAAGTGGTCATCCAGTAATGATTCATCAATAGGATCAATTCCTACAATATCAAAACGAATCCTAGAAAAGTGATCAGCTACCACATTCTCTGCTCCTTTCTTGTCACGAGTTTCGAGATCAAATTCTTGCAATAATAGAATCTAACTGATCAGTTGTGGTTGCCTCCTTCTTTGCTAGGAGATACTTCAAGGCAGCATGGTCAACGTCAATGATAAATTTTGAGCCCAAAAGGTAAGGTCGAAACTTTTCAAGTGCATAAACAACTGCAAGCAGCTCTGATATGTGCGATTTTTATTGTGTTTTTTCCCCCTTGTTTCGGGCCAATTTTATGCCTAATGGTTGTTATTCTGGCTTGATTTTAGCTCATTTGATGTTCTTTAGCTAATTTGAAGTGTTTCGCCAAGTTTGATCGATTTCCGGTAATTTTAGAGCTTTTTAGTTTGATTTTATCATTCGCGGTTGTTATGCTTGGTTTTGGTGTGTTTTGTAATTTTAGGAGCACGGAAACCGAGGTTCGGAACGAAGCTGAGAAGCTTGGACGGATATAAGAATGATATATGCAAGGGAGTGCGTGCCAAAAAGCTATGGAAACAAGTCTTGAAGAAATCATGAAGAAATAAGAAGAAAAGAAAAAAATAAGCTTCTGAGGTCTCTATGCGGCCGCATAAAAATGACATGCACCCGCATTTAAAGAGAAATTCAGCAGGAAAGGCATTCTGGGAGGTTGATGCGGGCGCATGAATCTCCTATGCGCCCGCATCAGCCGTTTTCCGGAACTTTTCTTTTTCTTTTATTTTCTTCGTACTTTGACTTTGTAAGCCCAATTTTGGGTACTAAAGGCACGACTTTCTAGGCAAAAGAACCTTATGCCTTTCATAATTTAGAATTAGACTCTTAGGTTTTATTTTAAGCACTTTTTCTCTCTCAAAAATTAATTTGGGAATTAGGGTTTTGTTCTCAACAATAATTTTCAATTCAATTCAAGTTCTTCAATTTGTTCTTCAATTTGGTAATTCTTTTGCTTTTATTTTTTTTACTTAGTTTAATCTATGTTTTTTTAGTTTCATTAGTTTAATTAATTTAGTTAATTGTTGATGTTAATTAGTTTAATTGTCAATTACTTCATGGACTTAATTGTGAATTTTATAATTATGTTTGCTTTAATTTTCATTCTCACGAGTGAGTAGTCAAATTTCTAGGGTTAGGGAAACCTTGACTAATTAATGGACTAACTAAATTAGATTGTTTCAATTCCGCAATTAGTAGTCAAATTCCTATTATCGGGTTTTTCGTTTACAATTGAATTGTGCGCAGATTTAGTTGTAATTTTGGTAATTGTTGAATTTGATGCCGAGAGGTAAAAATACCACAATAAGACCACTGAATAACAGGCGGAATTAGTCTAGGCATGAGCGAGAGCCGCTAGATGAGTTTCGAGGGAGTCTAAATTCGAGAGAATTAGTGAGCCCTAATTTGACGATAATTGTGAGATTGAACGTCTTTGTTAGTGAATCCATTAGTTGTTCTTGGTGACCCGAATGACCCTAAGCTTAATTTATAGTTCTAATCTTCGTCAATTTTCGTAATTGATTAGTAGTTAATTAGTAGTCATTTAGTTAATAAACATTTCTCAACCAAGGCCCTTTGTACGGTTTAAGCTTTTTAGAACTAATAGAGTTCAATTGCTTCCCTGAGGATTCGATCCTTACTTCCCTAGCTACATTAGTTAGTGTCGTTTGGTTTATTTTTGATAGGTGTGCGATAGCCTCATCAAGCTCCTTTTCCATGGTGGCATAATTGGCTTGAGTTGGATCCAAGGTCATGCTGGCATAGTATATGGCATGCAAGACTCTGACCTTCCTTTGACCTGGAATGGCTCCAATCGCATAATAACTAGCATGGAAGATCAGAGTCTTGCAAGGCACTAGGGGACCAATCACACATTATCTCGAACGGAAGATCCTAGTCAGTTGACTGAATGATTGGTCCCCCAGTGCCTGTTTTATCCTGTTGAAAGACTCAAGACATTCATCAGTAAAATCAAAATCGGCATATTCTCGCAATTTTTGAAAAAATCCTTAATAAACGTGTGATAAAAACCTGCATGAGGCAAAAATCTTCTTACCCCCTTGACATCACAGGAGGGGAAAGTTTCTCGATTACCTTTATCTTTGCCTTATCTACCTCAATGCCACGTTCAGAAACCAAATGTACAAGCATGACACCTTGAGTAACCATGAAGTGAAACTTTTCCCAATTAAGCACAAGATTTACTTATTCACATCTCACAAGCACTTTGGTTAGATTGTCTAAACATACATCACAAGAAGTTCCATAGGAATTAAAATCATCCATAAAGACCTTCATGATAGACTCAATAAAATCAGAAAATATTCTCATCATGCAATGTTGAAAAGTAGCAAATGCATTACATAAACCAAAAGGCATTCTGTGATATGCAAAAGTACGAGAAGGACATGTAAATGTGGTTTTCTCTCTATCATCTGGGTGAATGGGGATTTGGAAAATTCCTGAATATCCATCCATATAGCAGGAATACTTATGCCTAACTAACCTTTTAAGCATTTGATCAATGAAGGGGAGGGGAAAGTGATCTTTCATAGTGGTAGTGTTTAGCTTTCGGTAATCAATGCACATACGCCAACCTATGACAACTCTAGTGGGAATTAATACATTTTTATCATTAAGCACAACAGTGGTCCTACATTTCTTAGGCATTACTTGAATTGGACTAACCCATTTAGAATCAGGAACATAATATATAATGTCAGCATCAAGCAGTATAATGACCTTTTTCTTAACTACCTTTGCATGTTAAGATTCTAACGACGCTGACCTTGTATTCATGGTTTATGTCCCTCCTCTAAATGAATACGATGCATGCAAAAATCAGGACTAATGCCAGTCAAATCATCAATGGTGTATCCAATAGCCTTTTTATGACATTTGTGCATAGCTAAAAGTTTCTTAAGTTAACTATTAGCAAGAGAAGCACTAACAATGACTAGATATAGTTATTTTTCATCAAGGAATGCATATTCCGAATTGGAAGGGTGGGATTTCATCTTGGGTTTTGTTACCTCTTTCACTGAGCAAACATTCTGTGGCAACTCTAAAAATTTCCGACTCACTTCCGAACTCAATTCTACTCCAGAAAGATCTTGGATAAACATGTCAGTCTCAACATTGCCTTCACTTGAAACAACATCCAAACATAATATGGCCTTCAGTAGATCCTTTTTGAGGGATCGAGGTAAGTTATCACATACAACACTAGTGGAAAAAATGACATTTGCTCCGGTCAAAACCCCCTTTTCTGCTCCGGTTTTGGACCGGAGTATACCCAGGAGGAGCAATAAGTCTTAAGACTTTTTGCTCCGGTTGTTTAAACAACCGGAACAAAAAGTATGTTTCCCACCAAAAAAAGTGATTTTTTGCTCCGGTTGTTTAAACAACCGGAGAAAAAAGTGTGTTTCCCACAAAAAAAAAGTGACTTTTTGCTCCGGTCATTTAAATAACCGGAGCAAAAAGTACCATAAAATAACAAAAAAAAAATAAATTTTTTTTTTTCGCTTTTTTGATGCTAAAATGACTCTTTACATGTTACATATTGAATGTGTGTAAGCTTGCACTCAACAATCCAATTTTGGACAAAGTAGCCTATAAAATCTCAACTATTCAAAAACACAACCAAACAAACCTATACAAAGGAAACAAAAAGACCAAAAAACTATAGAACAAGAACTTTAATTGATTTCCCTTCTTTTTATATAAATTCTAACCAATATGTTTCCTTCAAACTCTGTTTTTCAGTAAAACTCTTTCATTTTCCGGCAGACTGTCTGTAATAACACCTCAATTTGTCCCACTTCAATCAAGTTGCCAATGCAAACAAAAGATAACAGAGCATGCACAAATGAGAAGCTATCCAAAATTGCAAAGTAATGTTTTATTCCAAAACATGGTGTAATATAAAAATTCAAAAGCAAAATACATAAGTAAAATTATCCATTAAGATTGTTCTCATGATACAAGTTTGCAAACATTACCATCATGCGGTTATCAATATCCATCTCCTAGATGCAGCGAAATACCATATCAGCCAAACCATCACCTTCTACATCTATAAGTTCCTGCAACAGCAAATATAAAATTAAGCAAAGCGCATAGCAAATAGAACTGAGTCTCACCCTCTTCATGTAAGTAAATCCACAAGGTAAGATGTTACATGCCTGCCTGCCACATTCATTCGCTTTGTAAGATGTGGGAATGAGTAACCATCAACAACAGGAACTTGGAAAGAAAATATTATGTGGACCTTCAATTATTATTGACCTACACGAGAACAAGATCTTGTGTTGTAATGTATGTCTTTCATCCAGCTATATACCACTACCATTATTAATCACATATTGCTTCAAAACAGACAAATAATGCACAAAAACAGTAACAAATCCTGAATTAATTCAGCCTTACTGATAAAATAGGAGATCTATGTACAATTTACACATAAAAAGATTGATTATGCTGAAATAAAGGCCCAGCTAAATCAGTCCAGCTCCTTGTAGCACAGATTTGACTAAGTCCCTAATTATAGCAACATTGAAGCCCAAACTGAAGATAGGATCGATCTTTTAGTTAATTAGTTATTCTCATGTTTATGATCAAAACCACCACCAAAATCAATACTGAATCAGAAAATTATAGCTTGTGAGATCAGAATATGCATAATGTGTCAAAAAACGTAAGCTAGGACAACACAAGCGACAAATAATCACAAAAAACAATAATATGTATCAAATATACTCAAGGTTTGTACCAATGTATTATAGCACTTAAATTGCTGTAACTAAAGCTGAGAACCATTTGCAACCCCTATGCAGATATTACTGCTGAGAACAACAAAAAAAGAGAGGCCATGTTTAAGAAAATTTACCACATGGGTAACACCATCTCCAGAATCAATGACTAGTCCCGTGAGCAAGCCTACAAAAATTTAGCTGTTAAAATAGCTGCAAAAATTTTTATTTTCGGTTCTTAAGAATCTGCAGTTACTTCAAATACACGTAACATAAAGCAGAGCTACAGACTTACAGCACCTTGAGCATATAAGGTTAGAACTGCTTGGATTTGGATAAAAACACCAGAAAAGTTGTACCTCTCAAACATTGTCTCAACCTATATTTTATGATACAATCATTATTCTTTGTCTCTACTCTATAATTCAAATCAAGACATACACGTTTAACCAACTCGAAACAAAAAGGGTGCACATACCATTTGCTCACGATTTTTGGAGGGATTTAATGGGGGATCAGTCAGCAAAATCTTACAATCAGTAGGATCTAACTGCCAAAGATAGCAACAGAATAACGACAAAATCAACAAGACTAGAGATAAATTAATTTTATGAGCCCTTCCAAAAACAAACAAATTTCACCTTCAGCTCATTGAAGAACGCATAGTCCCATATATGACACATATCATCCCAATTTTGAATAATACCATTGTTGACAGGGTAAGTTATAGCTAATTGATTTCGCAAATTCGCACAAGCCTCTCCAACAACAATGTACTGCATTATGGATCCATAAACCCTTACAACAAGATATAATTAAGCAACAAACTAACAGTCCAACGATGAAAAAAAAAAAAACAGCTTTCTTTACATATTTTCATAAAGAAGAAAATTCACTTCCCTAGACTTAAAAAAAACCCACCTTTAATTCTTGTTCCATCAATGATTCCTCGTACCGTAGCATCGGCTTTCCCACAACACAAGGCACTAGTACAAAAAAATCAATTTGCTGCGGTTTTTTGCTGGGTATTTGCTGCGGTTTTGAACCGCAGCACTTATAGCAGCAGCAAAAAATCAAATTTCATTTGCTCCGGTTTTAACCGCAGCAAAAAACTAGGTTATTTGCTGCGGTTAACTGAATAACCGCAACAAATGTCTCTTTCCCTCCAATTTCAGTTAATTTTTTTTGCTGCGGTTTATTGAATAACCGCAGCTAATAATACCATTTTTTTTTGGGTAATTTTCTGAAATTATTTTATGCTCCTAATATTTCGTGATATTTTTTAATTTTTTTTTTTTTTTTTGTAAAAATGTAATCATTTTATTAACAGAAAGAGAATAATTACAACCTATAGCTTTCTGCGGCAAAACTGACTTAGTTTTGCTCCAAGAAAACCAAAAAAAACCCTCGTCTATATACAAGAACACACAGGCTCAACTACTATATATACACCTTCCTAACATAAACCATCCCAAACATAATCCAAACAACCAAATTAAAACCCTTCCTAACAAAACCAAATATATAAACCATCCTATACAACCCAAAACAATGGAAAAACACTCAGCGGAAGCAAGCAGCATTGTCACGCACAGCCACATCAACGCGCACAGCAAAACAGCAGCGCACACACCAAAACAGCAGCAAAACAACAGTTGCAGCAGCGCGCGCAAAACAGTAGCAAAACAGCAGCAAAACAGCAGCAAAACAGCAGCAAAACCTACAAAACAGCAGCAAAACAGCAGCAAAACACCAAAACAGCAGCATAGAAGCAGCAAAACTGCAAAACAGCACCAAAACAGCCTAGCCCAGGCCTCACAGCGACCCTAAAGTCGAACCTTTCCTGCAAAAACCAGACAAAACAATGCCAAAAAAGCTGCAGAACACAGCATGACCATCAGTTCTGCAGAAAAGACTACAGGAACAGTCCATTACATTATGCGCGAAACTGCAGACAAACAGCCACACTGCAGACAAACTACAAAATTTCAAGTTCATGGCGAGGCTGCACAACCAACCCTTCCTCCACAGCCCAGCAATCAGCGTCAAAACCCCAACTCCATACATAACCAGAAAAAAACAACTGTAGAAGAGACTTAGGAACAGTCCACTAACCCAAGCCAAACTGCTTAAGAGACTTAGGAACAGTCCAGTAAACCAATACACAAATTACCAATACACAAATTACGAATACCTAAAAGTTCAATTTTAAACTAAGTCAACTGAATGTACTACTATATTCCTAGCTTCTTCATAAACAATGTGTGTACAAGAATGTCGCAACCTTGTCGCGAACCTCGCCTATTTGTGCTTTGCTGAAAGGCCCTTCTCGAACCCATGTAGCTTTTGTGAATACCTAGTAAACAATTATTTAAAACCAGTTTAATGGTACTTCCTTAATAGCAATCACCCACCTCCTGAACAACCGCCACAATCACATCCTCAACCACAACCACAACCACAACCACAATCACAAACATAACCTCAGCTTAATGTTACTGATATTCCAGTAACATTACCATCCCCAACTCCAGCATAACCATTAACAACACAATTGAAGGTACAACTACAAACTCCGCAACTGCTGATGAAGCTCTAATGTGCACAACTTATTAACAATTCATAAAAATAACAGAATACCATGCGACTGCTAAAATATAGGTNTGTTATGGGATTGTGTTGTTGGTTTTCTCGGTTCATTTGGCTTGTTTTAGCGAAAACTATATTTTGAAGTTCCCTAAATTATGTTTTCTTGGGGTGGGACTGGATAAACAATATTAAAATTGGATTGCGTATCGAATGCAAATCTTCTCCTACTTAATTTACATGAGTAGGTCAACAATAGCCTGTCATTAATTTTTCTTCGTGTAGAATTGCTTTCAATTGAGAAATCCTCCGCAGTCATCTTAATTTGCAAAGACTAAGCAAGTCTACAACATTTTGTAGCATATAAAGGTTGCTGATGAGATAGTAGACTTCAAGTAGTATATTATAACACATTGATAAAAGCCTCCGTCTAAAGATTCAACTGAAACTTTCAGACAATTCACGAGCACAGGTATACGACGAACAATGCTCTCAAAATTTGTTTTCCATATAACACCAAAACAGAAAATAGTGATTCACTTATATGAAAACCAGGTTCTGGGAGCATTGGTCATCGTTTTGCACATAACACATATAAAAGAAATAATGAATCTGGTATAGGAAAAGAATACATTAAAGGCCTGAAATATATTCATGGATCCCTTTAATGTTTTTTCCACAACCACAAAATTCCCATTATTTTCTGTGTTCCACAAATGTGCAGCCGGTATTTGGGAGCATTGGTCATCGCATATCTATGCTCGTGAGCCATTTGAAAATTTCAGTTGTGGTTGTGGAAGGGGATTGAATACTATCTCATTTCCTAGGCCACGTCACGAAACTCCCTCGTGCTTCTCCCAAAGTATTCAATCCCCACTCTGGCCGCGGAAGGGGAAGTATTACATCTTCCCATCCGTCTACAATAGAATCAACTGAGACGTTACAGTTGCCTACACCGACAGCTTGGAGATGCGAGACTTGGGCCTGGAAAGTTGGTTGAAGATGGCCAAATGCAACCACCACTAAACCACCATTTCCACCTCCTGGATCCCGGAGAAGCAATGTGCATGGTGTTTCCTCCTGCAAAATAGTTACAGTTGAAGGCCATATGATCAAAAAATAAAGTTAAAAGTACTAAAAAATAAAGTGTAAACTATTAAAAAATGAAGTTAAAAGTATGAAAAAAGTTAGCAAACATTACCTCCACATCTGGAATGGGAGGCTCACTTGAAGCTCGGGAAGTCTGTTTTCGCCGGCTTGACTTGTCATGAACTTCATCTTCATTAGGTGAATCTACATCATGAATTCCCACCTTCTCACATAGAGCTTTGAACTTTTGTTTGACCAACTCCTCCACCATTTTTTCCATTTCTGGACTGATCTTCGTTTTTGAAGAACTACTTCCTGACTTGTCTTGTGGAAATGCCCTTCGCTTACCTAAACGTACACCTCCCAAACCTTTCACACGTCCTGCGTGGTCCGGGGGAAGTCCTGCTGCAGGGGTAGGATTCTGACCTTGAGATTCACCCTCGTTGTTCGTTCCAAGCTGTGTTATAGATACAAAATTGAATCTTCATATTATGTTCAATCAAGTACTATTGATGTTCTATTTTAATTGAATCTTCGTTTTATGTTCTACTTTAATTCAATGTTCATATTACACAAAGTAAATAGGAATGGGTAGGATTTCTCAAAATTAGTTGGCATGAAATACATAGTAGCTACTAATCAAACGAAAAATAGCATAAATGAAACGAATAATAGCAAAAACGAACACATAAAAAACAACAAACGAAAACAGCAAAAATCAAACAAAAATGGCAAAAAATGAAACGAATTTTCTTACCACAGCATCTGCCACTTTCTTCAACTCAGGGTCTACAATCACTCGCCTCCCACTTGCATCTCTAGCATGTAAAGAACAGTACCAATCTACTACGCGATTTGAGCCGGTTACCGTAACAGATGAAGAAGAGGTGGCTTCCTTGTCACCAACACACGACACCACCTTTTCATAAAAACCTTCTTCTTTCCAATCATCTTTTGACCGCTCATAAGGTTTCTGCCCCATGCGGTGATAGGCCTTCTTCTGCAAGGCACTTTGTGAAGCAATAGCGCGTTTTTCCTGTCCAAACCAAAAGGCAAATGATGGTTAGTAAAACATAGGATTAATGTAACAACAGGTACGATGGTTAGTGATATACTTACTACTTGCTCCGGAGTTGTTTTCTTTGCAACAAAGGCCTCCCATTCTTTGCTCGATATGTGAGGGTAAATTTCGTATGGCATCTTATTAGCTTCCTTCATTGATCGCTTCCTTTTTTTGGTGATCCACCCACTCACAAGTTTAGACTTAAAATCTCTAAATCTTTCCGCAACGGCCGAGAGAAAAAGTTGCCTCTTAGCCTCATCAACTTCGATATGGAACAAATTCTACATAAAACACATAAGGTTTAGCATATACTACATTAAAGTTAAGCCAATATGCAAGTTAAACCATAAATATTAAGTCCTTCTACACATAACAACGACATACCACAGTATCTTGCCACATAGCTGCTTTCAAGCCATCCTCCACGTCTTCCCACTTCAGCAAAATAGATAGCTTTCTCATACAAATGCCGATATGTCTCCCATACATTTTTCGCCACTCACCGCATGGTTGGCCAGCATTATTGTACTCGAGATACATAGGTGTAGTCGACTTGACACCCCTAGAAGGACCTCTTCCTCTCCTGTTGCACAAGGACTTCGTCACACCCCTGTCAGCAGAAGATGCGTGCTGACCAGCAGCCTGATCCGGTGTGGAATGAGGTTGCTCAACAACAGCCTGATCAGGTGCGAACTCAGGCTGCTGAGATGCAGTCTGCTGTGGCTGACTAGCCACAATTGTAGGGGCTGCAGTTTCGGCTTCATTAATTGGTGGTGCTTCGTCAGCCATTTTCTCGAACTGCTCTACCTTCTGAAGGAATTTGTCGTACTCTATATCTTCCGGCTCTCCTTGATCTTGCTCTAAGCGATGGTCAAAACTTGGGTCGGACGAAGAACTTGACTCATCACCGGTACGTATTGAATCGTCACTGCACATGGACTTCAATGTAACCTACAAACACAAATCAATGTAAATACAAATAATGGACATGAAAGAAATCTGTAGCCGATATCATAACAATATACCAACATTCGTTGAACAAAGTAAAAATAAAATCACTTAAAAATCACTGAAAACGACTACAAAATCATTGACGCAAAATCCCTGGAGATGATAATGAAATGTATATATCATACTAAAATGTCTTACATTTACATGTGTATATCATATTTAAATGTGCATATCATAATTAAATGTGTTACAATTTTCAGTACATTCAATTTTCAGCAACAGTTATCCCTTCAGCGTGGTCTTCACGCAGGTAACTGGACTCGTTAGCAACCGATTCGGCAACACTTGTTTTAGGACACATAAAAGGTGAAGAATCCTCAAAAGCGTCATACTCTTCCTCATCGTCAACATCTCCGATGCCCAGGATACTACGTTTCCCCGGCAACACTATAGACCATTTTGAGTCAGCAGGGTCGGTTACGTAGAAAACTTGCTTTGCTTGCCCCGCAAGTATGAAAGGCTCAGGACCCTCACGCATTCGAGTCATGTCAACAAGAGTGAAACCGCACGGGTCATCATTTTTTACGGAACGCCGATTATTATCTACCCATTTGCATTTGAAAAGGCAAACATTGAAGGTACAATACTCTAACTCCCACATTTCTGCAATTTGGCCGTAGTACATTACCGTAGCATCTATCGGAGTTTGATCCTTTGCACTAGCATAAAAGGTTGATGATGCCAACAAGGATACACCACTATTCTGCACACATGGGGACTTTTGATCCTGATAAGTGGTCCAGAATGAGTACCCATTTATATCATAACCCTCGTAATTTGTAATGGTTTCCCGAGGACCATAAGCTAACCACTTCACTATTTCAGTCACACCCTGCAGATTGTCCACAACAACTCGGTTGTGAAACCACTCAATAAATGTCTTATTATGCAAATTAGACAATGCCCTTTCAGATATCCCTGGATTTTGAGTCTTTAAGATCTGCCAATGTTCAGTAAGAAAAGGATGAACTTCTGCCATATGATGTAACACATACAAATGAGCTTGGTTGAGGACTGTCAGATTCGCCAAACTCGTTCTTGACCCAATAGTATCCTTCCCACCAAGCCTCCATTCATGACGTGTTTTAGGCAAACCAATAGGATGTGCACCTGCAACGTATTCTGCTATGAAATTTCCGACCTCATCACTGATGACCCCTTGAACAATACTAGATTCTGGTCTTGCAGGATTCGCCACCTTGTTACCTAAGACCCCCATATGTCTTTCATAAGGATAGCACCATCTCAAGAACACGGGACCTAGAAGCTTAATCTCACGAACGAGATGTACAATTAGGTGGACCATTATATCGAAGAATGCAGGCGGGAAATACATCTCAAACTTACAAAGAGTTTCAACTACACGTGCTTGGAGGGTATCCAACGTAGTTGGATCTAGTGCTTTGCTACATATTGTATTGAAGAAGGAACATAGTTCGGTGATGGTGTACCTAACATGTTTAGGTAAAATCCCACGGATTGCAATTGGTAAAAACACTTGCATCATAACATGACAGTCGTGTGATTTCATACTAGATAACATCAACTCACCATCTAAAGTCACAAATCTTCTCATGTTAGAAGAATACCCTGACGGCACCTTTAAGTTGTATAAAGATGTGCAGAAGTGTATCTTCTCCTGTTTCGACATT
>PYUH01000185.1:109282-122275 GCA_016808085.1 Suaeda aralocaspica
GAGTTTTATTATTAGTGGTAATGGCATCTAGAAATGATCCACATCCATCAAAAACGATTTTAAATGAAACTGCTGGTGAGTGAGCTGTAACTAAAGTATTTGCTGCCTCGTGCTTAAGGCTGGGTAACTAGCTGGGTGTGTACTAAAAACTACCATTAATATATTGCTTGGTTATTGACATATTTAATCTGGAGCTTTATGGTTATTGA
Source organism: Suaeda aralocaspica (assembly GCA_016808085.1). NCBI lineage: Eukaryota > Viridiplantae > Streptophyta > Magnoliopsida > Caryophyllales > Amaranthaceae > Suaeda > Suaeda aralocaspica. The sequence continues at coordinate 109,492 of PYUH01000185.1, forward strand.
AATAAAGTATGTTCAGTAATCTTATCTTATCAAAACTTGCACACCTGTACTTGGTTTTGTTTCAATTGTTCTTTATTTTCTTCATTTCGTGTCTTCATATGCTTGTGTGCTATGCCCCCAGTTTCCATGTCTGCTAGGATATTTTGTTGAATGGCAGTTTGTTTTTGAAGTCCAACAATCATTGAATTCACTGAACTAATTAAGATAGGTATTCGTAGCATGTTTTTCTGTTGATATTACAACTCAATATATGTTTTCTAGTTGATTGATCGATTGATTGAGGCTTTGTTTAAATGATATGTTTCATGACTTAGATGAGATGAAAAGTTGTCTTTGTCCATGACGGTCTATTTGTTGTGGTTTTGTTTATACTGGAAAAGTATTTAACCTTTCCAGGGTTTTTGTTTGTTTGTGGCTTGATGCTCATGGATCTCTTTGATCTTATTTCTCATTTGTTATTGGTATGTGTAGAATTGTGCAAGCTAATATAAATCTGAAGGAGGGGTGCTGCTGTCACTGTAGTAATCAGCAAGTTAGGGGCTATGAGTTGGTAGAGAAAGGGGGCCCTAATGTGAAGTCTAAGCCTGTATTCTCATCATTCATATCACCTCTATTTTCCAATGTTTGCATCTAGGCCTTGTTATCTAGTTGAACCTTTTTCAAAACCTTTTTGTTAAATCAATTTTCTGTTTTTACTTTTGAAAGCTCACCATGCTTCTATCCTAACTATAAACTGGGGAATGTTGGTGAGTTTTGACTCTTCTTAGAATTATCTATTTAAGAAAATTCCTTCTGAGGTAGAGTTGAGGAACCTTACTTAGCTATTGAATAGCCGCATAAGGGTGATTTGTTTTGATAGATATTAGGAATAGAAACATTTATTGATTTCTGTTTTTGCTGTTGGTTATGCTTTAACCTAGCATAACCAACAGCAAAAACAGCAATAAAAACAGCAACAATTACAGCAATAACCAACAGAAATAAAAACAGCAATAACCAACAGCAAAAACCCTTCATTCATCTCTCATCCTCAACAGCAAAAAAACAGCAAAAAAAAAAAAAATTAATCAAAACAGCAAAAACAGCAAAACCCTTCATTCATCTCTCATCTCTCACGAGCATAGCTCTCATCCTCTTTGTAAAACCCTTCATTCATCTCTCACCTCAACACCACCACCACAATAACAACCGCAAAAACAGCAAACTCAATTTTAAACAGCAAAACCTAAATTGTCATGCATTTTACAATTTTACATCCAAAACCTAAAATGTCGAATAACACAAACTCAATTTTATTTAAACACAAACTCAATTTTCCTTAAATTAAGACGAATAAACATCAAATGTTGAAGTGAAAATAGTGAAAATGAAGAAAGAGATTGCCGAAAAAGTACCGCAAATGAAAAACAACTTCGACACGGCGAACTTGGAGACGGCGACGAGGAAACTTGGAGACGAGGAAGGTTAGAGACGGCGACAGATAAGGGCAAGGAAGAAAGTAATTAGGTTTGAGTGTGAGTGCTTGAGTGTGAGTTGAGAGGAAGTAATTAGGTTTGAGAGCAAAAAGGAAGAAAGACTGAGAAAGAAAAGATAAGACTCGTGTTCTAGACTGAAAAATATAAGAAAAGAAAAAGAAAGTCCCAACGGGAAAAAAAAAAGAAAAGAAAAAAAAATCTGCAACTTATTTGCTGCGGTTATAAACCGCAGCAAATAGTCGTACACAGCAGCAAAAAATTATTATTTGCTGCCGTTACACAATAACCGCAGCAAATAATACTCTTTATCAATCACAGCTAATTATTTGCTGCGGTTTTTATAAAATCCCAAAAAACCGCAGCAAATAAGGGGCAGCAAAATGTAATTTTTGTACTAGTGAGGGAAGACCGACGTCGGAAAATTTTCTCCAGCAAATCCACACTTAACATACTACAAGAATACAATGAGTAATTGTCAACACTTAAGTTTTTTCTAAATTTCTAACAAAAAAAAAATCAATAAAGCTAAACATCACATAAAAAATGAACAATAAATTTGTAGTATACTTCTGTAAATGCCATCATCATATATTAAAGCAAAATTTTAAGTTTTTAACTAAAAACAATTCTCAAATTACCATATATTATGAAATAATTTTGTCCATAAATGGTAGAATTTGCTTTAAAGGTCGAATCCCTAAAACCTATATCGAAATTCTAAGCAATGCAAATAGTACATATCATTGATTGTTTANATAGTATATATCATTGATTGTTTATGAAAATTGATTAAATTAACATCAAAAACTAAAAATCAGAAATTGAAATTGCAAAAACATATTAATGAAAAAAAAGTAATTGGGAGAGAAAGAGAAGATACTCCTGTGCCATTATCGCAAACGACGACGTTTTTGTTGTCCATGGGTTGATTTTCTGCAGTTATTACGAGATTTAAATTGAAGAAATGAGTGGAAAACAAAAGGGATTGTAAAGCCTTACAGAAACAAAAGGGATTCTACCAAAAAAATTCACCATCGCCAATTCTGCCACCAAAGCGAATGACAACCGCCATTAGATCTGAAAAAGGAACAAAATCAAAACAAAAATCATAAAAAAAGAACACCTTTAAACTGAAACACAAATTGACATTGAAATCAAGATCTAAAAAAAATTGAAATCACCGGTTTTTCGAGGGTGAGGGGGGCATTTAGGGTTTTCGAGGGTGACGTTTAGGGTTTTTCGAGTGTGAGGGGGAGGCATTTAGGGTTTTTTGAGAGTGAGGGGGAGGCATTTATGGTTTTTCGAGGGTGTGGGTGAGGCGTTTAGGGTTTGGGAAATAGTTTTTGGTGGTGAGGAGCAGCATGATGGAGGGATGAAGATGATGAGGAGGAGGAGAAGGAGATTATGTTGAAGATGAGAGAGAAAGAAAGAGAATGAGGAGGGAGGATTTCGGTAGAGAGAGAAAGAGCTGAGAAAGAGGAGTTAAGTTAAGATAAAGAGAGAATAAGGGATGAGTTGGTTATGCGCTAGTAGTTTTCTTTTTAAAAAAAAATAAATACTTTTTGCTCCGGCCAAAACAAACGGAGCAAAAAGTTAAACAACCGGAGCAAATACCAGCAAATAGTTTTTTGCTCCAGCCTCAATTTTAACCGGAGCAAAAAGTGAACTTTTTTTCCCTCCAAAGACTTATTGCTCCGGATTTTTACTTTACCCAAATATGTAGCATATGTTGATTTTTCCACTAGTGCAATCTCACTAATGACATAAATTCTATAGCAAGATTGTTCTAACATAGGACTCTTCAAAGCACTATCAAGGTTAAAATCAGCCTTGTCATCACCTACCGTAAGAGTTACTACTGTTTTTCACATCAATAATAGCACCCGCAGTATGCAAAAACGGTTTACCTAATATAATGGGGATGTGAGCATCCTCATCCATATCGAGCACAACAAAATGTACGATGAAAAATTTCCCCATTCTCATTGGAACATCCTATATAATACCTTTTGGGTATTTTACCGTTCTATCAGTCATCTGCAAGGTGATGTTAGTAAACTTTAAGGACCCCATATTTAAAAACTTGTAAATATACAATGACATCACATTAACACTAGCCCCTAAATCACACAATGCTTTATCAATAAACAATGGACTAATGTTACAAGGAATAGAAAAACTTCCTAGATCCTTGAGTTTCGGTAAAGACTTATTTTGTAGAATTGCACTACATTTTTCAGTTAAAGATAAAGTCTCTAACAAACTCAATTCACGTTTCCTGCTCAATATGTCTTTCAAAAACTTGCAAATTTTTGACAATTTCGAGAAACTTACGGAAATAGTTGTCATTCTTACTCCTGTCTACCCTATGAGGAAGGGGTAGTGGCACCTTGGGAGGTGTCAATGTATCAGTGGGCATGTCTGCTACGGAAGTCTCTTCTCCATGACTTCGTTCTCCTTTGGGGGTGTCAGGTCTGCAATCTCCTCAATCACCACATTGCTAGTCTTTTCATTCTGCACTGCCGGCTCGGAATCAGCATCATTTGTTGGTATCTTCGAGCCCTCGTAGTGGGTCCCGCTCCTAGTAGTAATGGATTTACATGATCCCTTGCAACTGGCAGATTAGGTTGAGGAGGTAGTTTCCCCTTTTGCCTCCGAGCTGTAAACTAGGCAAACTGAGTTAACTGAGTCTCCAATTACTTGTTGTGAGCTTGCATTGCCTCCATGTTTTTCTGCATCTAGAGCATCATGGTCTTTAAATTGAAATTTCATTGCTTGCTTGAGGTGGTGGTGGTGGTCCTAGGAGTAGTGTTCTGGTGAGCCCAGGTGGCTATGGTGGTGCAAAACCGATGCGTCTGCTAATGTGGCTGATGTGGTGTAAATGGCTTCCGTTTTGCACATTGTTGTTCTTGTAGGAGAAGTATGGATAATCCTTCCAACATGGATTGTAAGTATTAAAGAATGGATTATTCTTGTAGGCTTGGAAAGCACACACTTGCTCCATGGAACTATGACATGAATGGACATTATAACCAAATGGACCACATAAATCATAGAAGGGCTCGGTGCATGCTGAAAGTGCAGCCATCGTAGCTACATACATTGGTGGAGAAGGTGTAGCACTAATCTTGTCGAACTTTTGGCTTATTGCATTGCTTTATGAAGCTAGACTTCATACTTGTCATCTACTACATGTTTTCCACCCCTCTTCGAGTGCCCACTAGGATTGCCAAATTGTGAGTTGTGAATGCTAATTTCTTCAATTAAGTCATAGACAGCATTGACCTCCTGGTTCATGAATCGGCCACTAGCAGCAGAATCAAGTAAAGTCTATCTCTCATTCCCTAAACCATAGTAGAATGATTGGACTAGGAACCACTTCTCAAGACCATGATGAGGGCACAACCTAAGCAAGTCCTTAAACCTTTCCTATATATGCTTCATATAATGTCTCATCTGTCTCTTGGTTGAAATTTGTGATTTTGTTTCGAAGGGTTACAGTTTGCTCTGGAGGATAATACTTCTTCTGAAATGCAGGAGCTAACTCATCCCAACTATTAATGTTGTCCATGTTAAGACCTTTCAATTAAGTACGAGCTTTATCCTTCAATAAGAATGTGAACATCACCCTTCTAATGTAATCCTGACTAACCCTGTGCTGCTTGATCGTGTTACAGTATTGGAGGAAGTTGGTTAAATGCAAATTCAGATCCTCCATCAATGTTCCTGCAAAATAGTTCTTCTCCACCATATTCACTAAAGCTGTCTTCAATTCAAAATTAAGAGAATCTGTATCACGAACCCGATAACCACCTCCCACTGTTGCTGAACTAGGCTGAGAATAATCCCTCAATGATCGTGCTGGTGGTGTTGGTGGTGGCAGCGGCGGTGGTGGCAGGTTGTTTTTATTATTTTCTGAACTCGACATCTCTCAATTGTTAGTAATATCTGATTCTATCAAAAGTCGTGATAGATTAGTTAATGTCCGCTCGGTGATAATTGACCTCCTTAATTAATCTCCAACTCCTTCTATGATTGCGCTTATGAAATGATCTTTCAGGGGGATCAATCCAGCCGGCATGCAAACCGAGAACCTGCACAAACATAGAAGCTACAAAAAATCATAACCGTTCTTTGAGACGAAAAAGTAACAAAAATAAACAAAATAACCTGATTAGCAGAAATAAAACAATTGCATCCCCGGCAACAGCGCCAAAAATTTATAAGGGATAGTCGCGTACTTATCAAAAATAAACCTACAACTGCAACTAATGTAACTAGGGAAGCAAGGATGGTATCCACAGGGAGACACCAAATTTCTACTAATTATAAAAAGCTATTATGTTGTAAAGGGTCTTTTGAGAGTGAAATTAACTTAGACACTAATAGGCACTAAAAACAAGAAGTACAAATCAAATTAATTAATTCTAGGACATCGGTTCACCATAAACCAACAATGAACTGATTAACAATCAATTAAACCTAGGGACTCAAAAGTGTCTACTAATAGTTCTCAAAAGTCTAAGATATATGGTTTTATAATGCATGTGTTTGGACTAAAATCCTTTGAATCTTTACCATTAACTCCTGTAATCACGAGTCAATAACCTATCATGAAATATACATATATACTTTTTAGCATTAAATAATTTATTGTATTTTCTTCCAAACTTCAATGATTCAATACAACTTTGGTATTAGAATTTCATCTTTTCTTAAACAACTCAAATTATAATTACTTCAAAATGATAATTCTCCTCAATATAATCCTCAATTTCTATATATCATCAAGACATATAGCCACCAATAATGAAAATTTATTCCTTATTCCTTCTTCGTAATCATCTTGTAATGATCTTGACTCTTTTGGTTAACTCCAACTCTTCATGCAATCCTCGAATGCTCAATCTTCCCAAGGCCTACTTTAAAAGCTTCATAAAGTACATCTAATTGTTCTTCACCCCAATTAAAGTTACTTATAACACTATATTTCTCCTTTATTCTTGCGATTAGTTATCTTTAACTCACCTCAATTGATTCTCTTTCTATGCCTACAACTTTTCTTCATATATAAAGTTAGTCTTAATACGTAAGTCCGACTTTACATGTTCTATGCTCCACAACTTTCATGCTCAATCGACTTGTGTCCTTACACAATCTCTGTGGAGTAACCAGAGCGTTCACACTTTCCAAGTGGAATTATTAAGCACAGGGTATGGGGGGCCCATGATGCATCCACACTTCAAGCCCAACTGGCTCTCGTGTGAGGGGGCGTGATAGAGTATATAAACTATTCCTGGGCCTCAACCATTAGCTTAAGCTTTTGGTTGAGATGGTCCTTTAATATGGTATCAGAGCCAGTGTGACACAAAGGTCACGGGTTCGAATCTCATCCATCCCTCCCTTCTAAGTGGAATTATTAAGCGCAGGGTATGAGGGGGCCCATGTCGCATCCACACTTCAAGCCCAACAGGCTCTCGTGTGAGGGGGCGTGATAGAGTATGTAAACTATTCCTGGGCCTCAACCATTAGCTTAAGATTTTGGTTGAGTTGGTCCTCTAATGGTACATTCATCCCTACTAAAGCTAACAATCCTCAAAGCAATCGTCATACCTATTCTACGTATAACTGCTACAATCATTCGAAAGGATAAAACACTGACAATCTCCTTTAATATGGTTGATAAGCTCTTCATATGTATGCATTATGCTCGTGTTTTGCTTCAATAAAATACAATCTCACATTCTTGACATTCGAGTGGTAACTTGGAACCCAATCACAAAACCTTAAAAATTTTCTCATATCTCTACTATGGCATCAAATATGGCTTCTTTGGTTTTCTCATTTGGTTAAAGACACCATAAAAAGCAATGGACTATAGGAAAGTAATGGGGACTTCTTTTCTCAATGGTCTTACTAACCTCTTCTTGGTCACTATGTTTACAAGCCCATACTGTCAACTTCTTATGCGATGCTCGTATCCTCTAGGATTCCTCATTATCATCTCTGTATCTTTATTCTTACCTTTAGTCTTGCACTGAATCACTTCATCCATTCCCTAAATTACCTCCTTATTATCTTTCAATCATATTTCTTCAATTCCAAACAAAACTTTTGGGTCAACTAGATATAATTTCACATCCTTAAATGATCCAATACAAGGTAATATACTTTCATGTCAATAAAATTCTCAACTATAGGGTTTGTAGGTCGATCTCCATTGGTTTCTCGTTACTATAATTCCAAATTTCACTAATTAATAATTATCCCAACAATATTCATGGTGGTATTCCGTCATTCATTTCTTTTCCATTTTCTCTCATTTCCAATGTTCATTTCATTTTGATTACAAGCCACAATTGCTCTCATTCTTTCCTATTTTATTTGTAATGCCGGTTTAACAAACACAATGCCTAACTCTCTCATAACTCTATAGGTTATCAAGTTGTCATAAACAATCCTTTCAAGGTGATGCTTAGTTTGACGTCTCCAATTATAGTATTGTTTCAGGGTTTCTCTAAAATTCTAGTTCTTCTTTGATTGGTTGAGTTATAAGGACAACAAGTCATAATTAGGGGTGTCGGTTTGGGTTAGAACCTATTGAGTTAACTACTACTATTGATCGGAACTAAAACAACCAGAAAAAGTGACCTATAACCTGAAAATGACTTGAGCGGGTGACATAAATTGTTTTTTACCAGTAAATCAATGAATTGAACTAAACTGAACATGAACGGAAAATGAGTCAAATTGAAATTGACTTGTACATAAGCTGAAAAAACATCGTATCAAATTGAACTGGACATGAAGCTACTTGTTTGGTCTATTGGTATGACCTAACCTGAGCTGAATTGAAAATAAAATGAAGTGATCCAAAATCTAATTATATAAAAATAAAATGAAATTTATCTTTATAATATTCATTAAAATTGAATAACATGTTGCATTTTATATTGAAAATAATGTAATCCTAAAAAGTAGAAACTTTGAACTTTTGATAATAATTGATACTATATGTTGATAGGTATGACTAACAAATAAAAAAACCACTTTAGTAAATATACTTAGCAAATATTAAGAAGCTATATTTCAAAATCATTGTTCAAGACAACTGATATTAGACACATTTCTTTACGTGCGTTAGGAGATCATTGCACTCTAATTTCGACAAGTTTAATTGAATTGATAGCAAATATCGTCACACAATTTTCAACTTTCTTTCAAATAGGCAGAAGTCGTGACTGCTAACAAGAATCCGAAATAGCGCGATCATAACCCGAAAAACACTGTGGTTTCTCACTAAGCTAGATTTTATTGCTCCGTTCTTGATTGAGCTGAAGTGGGTCTAGCCAAAATTGTTCGAGCTTGCATTGAACTATTACCGAATCAGAAACAAATCGTAACAACCTATTCCCGAAACGACGTGGACTGAATCTGATTTAACCAAGAGAATAAAACGATCGAGACTAACCTAAATTGAAATGTCTTAAATCAATTGGATCAACCCAAACATGTACCAACAATCTAAACTGACACCCTAGTCCCAATTCGCAAACCTTTTTTTATTCCAAAGGTGCTACACTAAATCTCAACACTATAGCATGTGCCATGTGGTAAACACGAAAAAGGGGTGTATATATATATATATGTAAGGATTCATTACAAATCTTAAGTTTCCTCACAATCATGAAAATCACAAACAAGAGGTACATAAAAAATTTAAAGTGGTACATATTAATATTAAAATAGTACAAGTACATTTATGATAAAATTTTCATTATTTATGAAAAAGTTATCAATAAAGTACGTGTATCCCATTATACCTTTAATGTACGCTTTTTTGTGGTTTTCATAGTGAAAACAATCTTCACATGATCTCGTTCATAAATACATAAAGTAGATAATTGGAGAATATTGGGAACGCCATGTAAGATTTTATCACATGCCACATAAGTAAATCAAACCAATCAATATTAAAGATAAAAAATCAAATGACACATAAGCAAATTTAGCCAATCATATTAAAGATAAAAAATCAAATGACACATAAGCAAATTTAGCCAATAAGATGAAAGGTAATAAATTGATAAAAATAATTCTACCAAATAAGATAAATTGATCAATAAAGTAAATATTAAGAGATAAAAAAATCATGCAAATTAGAAATTAATAATATAATCTACACTTTGAAACAAGTCTAACAAGATCTTATATAATTATATCTTGTGCAAAGCCAGGGCTACAATAAAGTAACTTCTACGGGACCCTGTGCAACTTCGCAAAATGAGGCCCTTTATCTAATAAATACTGAATTTCATTTGGTAAATAAAATTCACTATATTATAAAATTCGACAAAAATAATTAAAAAAATTGGGCTAATGAAAATTTGGGAGATAGACGATGGTTTGAATGAATAACAATTGTATTTTAGAATGATGATAATTGTTTATTGTTTATGGAAGACAGAAAAAATCTGGAAATGAGAATAAAAAAATTAGAATTTGAGAAAAATTGATAGCAAGAGTAATTGAACTTGGTACCTTTGGTTTATACTCATGATGCTTTAACCACTACTCTAACAATACCTTTGTGTTATTTTAAGAACTAGTAACTACATATCAGAAGTTTGGGGCCCCTTAAATTTGGGGTCCCGGTTTCGTCGACCACACCGCACACCCCGTAACCGCCCCTGATTTTGTGTTACATATATACTGCTATAATAATTCAAAAGGAATTGGTGAATAGTATCATACTCCCTCTGTTTCTATTTGTTTGATACGTTTTGACTTGGGATCTTTTGCCAAAATGACTAATTTAGCCAAAATATTTATCCATATGGCTTTTTTAGAAATTTAATTCCCAAACTAGCTATATTATTGACAAAAAAGAGAAAAACTGAAGCTTTCCCAAATTAAATGCAAGTAAACAGAGTATGATTTCTATGAGTTTTCTTCTTTATTTATTTACTCATACTTAACTTACTATGTATATTTATTAATTTAAGACCTCTGTAATTGCAGCTTGATGGATAAAATGAAAAGTAATTGGGAGTCATGTATTCGAGATCGGCGGCATGGAACGTGTATGGAGTTAAAGAGATGGTGGAGTAGTGATATTTTTTATTTTATTTATTGTAATTGCTCTTATGGTATTATGTTGTTATTTATTCTTTGTAGTATTTTTAAAGAAGAATTGAATCCTCTATATAATTTCCCCTTGTTACTTGGTCAGTAGGAGTAATAGTTGGGTGTTTGAGTGTTTGACGACCTCTATATGTTTTGTGCTTTAATTTGATATTATATAAAAATGGATATTTTGTTGATTTGGTACTAATTATAATTTGATTGCATGTAAATATTCAACATAAAAATAGGTGAAGATTATATTAATTATTAATTAGACTTGGAGTATATTAAAGGAACAAATTTCTCTTAGGCATTTCAACAAACACCTCATGTGCAGTAATAATTTAAGTAGTAAGTTATGGATTTTAGTTTAACAAAAAAATAAAAATAAAAAACAAATAGTAATATATATATATATATAATAAAATAAAAAAAAACGAAACACCAAAATTGTAGAATCCCAATATTCTTACAAAAATTGAATGGTCAATGAATTTGATTAGTATTATAGCTAATTTGGGAATTAGATATTAAAAATAGCTATTGGTAAATGCTTTAGCTAATTTAGCCATTTTGGCAAAAGGGACCATTTGACTTGCACATATGTTAATGCAGTTGTTTGACTTTAAACATATTTTATTGTGTATATGTAAAAATCATAATAAGTGGATATTAAAAACGTACTCATTGAGACGAATCAAATAAGACCCAATATGATTATATTATGTTTTATATATTGAAAGTAATTTAAAAGATTCACCCATCTTATTAAAAATGTCAGATTCCAAATGTTTAAAATATTTAGAAACGGATAAAGATAGAATAGTAAAACAAAATACGTATAAAAAATAATATATAATTTTCTAATAAAAAATTTGATTGGATAAAAAAATAATTTTTATATATTTGTTAAATAATATTTCCACCTTTTAAAATAAACAATTATACTACCCCGTTCATGTCACGGAATTCTACACTAATATACAAACATGTCATATCACAAGCATGAAAAACGTTGAAAAAAAGCTAACGTTACTTGAATCTGGAGATTGGTGCCATCCGGCCACAAAATAAACTATTGTTTTTGACAAATTTCCATAAATCAACATTACTATTTTAGTAAACATTATTTTAGGTTGTAATGTGGTGTTTCACAAATCACAACCATGTGTTTAGGTTGACTAAACATCCAATAATTTATATTAATTAATTAGATGAAACTGATAGTGTAGGCTACTGTCGATGACTATTTGTGGGGTGGCAAATAACTTATTAAATAATATATATAGTAAGATTATATTATGATAAACACCATATTTGTAGGACTTGGTCATTTGGGCATGTGAATGGTCTCCATATCGAGAAAGAGTAACGCCTTTCTCATAATGCAAGTCATCAAGAAGGTGAAAGCTATTTGCTTTTTTTTTTTTTGACTTTAAGTAATAATAGCAAGATTAAAAAGACCGAAATATTTGATTTATTTGCAATTATGTGACATTCATCGATATCTACACAAATTTTTTATGTGCATAAAAGATTTTTTAACATAGAGGAGATTGAATATTTTTTTAGCGCTCCATAAGAATTGTTGTTATGCGGTGAATAACTGCGGCAGTGGCTCCAATGGCGAGTAGGAACTGAGGGAGAAACTAAGCGGAGAGGGTTGAGTTAAATAGGGAGAGAGAGTTTGAAAATTAACGAAATATCACTAATGATGGAAAATCCTCTTTTACCCTTGTTTTAAAACACTTAAGAAAACTTACATATAAAGGCACTTCCTCATCATCTCCTTCATATTAAGACGTAAGAAGGAGCTTGATTATCCATCATGTGACACTGACACGGGTATAAATACGATGATTTTGCCGTCATGCGGATGCTTACATGGATCCTATATGGACTTAGGGTCTGTTTACTTCAGCTTAAAATCGGTTCAATTCAATTTATTTCAGCTCCAATTAGTTCAGATCGGTTCAATTCAGTTCACATCCAATCAGTTCGGTTCATCTCTTATTTTATTTTGCTAATTTATTTGTTCCTAATATTATTTGTTCATACTTAGTAATATACTTCTTCGTAATATTATCATTATTTTATATGTGGATTTATTTTGTTCATAATATTATTAGTGTATTCATAATAAAATTTTGAAACATTAATCTTATATATATATATATATATAT
>PYUH01000185.1:122300-136912 GCA_016808085.1 Suaeda aralocaspica
ATTAATTATTAATTAGACTGGAGTATATTAAGGAACAAATTTCTCTTAGGCATTTCAACAAACACCTCATGTGCAGTAATAATTTAGTAGTAAGTTGGATTTAGTTTAACAAAAAAAATAAAATAAAAAACAAATAGTAATAATATATATATATAATAAAATAAAAAAAAACGAAACACCAAAATTGTAGAATCCCAATATTCTTACAAAATTGAATGGTCAATGAATTTGATTAGTATTATAGCTAATTTGGGAATTAGATATTAAAAATAGCTATTGGTAAATGCTTTAGCTAATTTAGCCATTTTGGCAAAAGGACCATTTGACTTGCACATATGTTAATGCAGTTGTTTGACTTTAAACATATTTTATTGTGTATATGTAAAAATCATAATAAGTGGATATAAAAACGTACTCATTGAGACGAATCAAATAAGACCCAAATGATTATATTATGTTTTAATATATGAAGTAATTTAAAGATTCCCCCATCTTATTAAAAATGTCAGATTCCAAATGTTTAAAATATTTAGAAACGGATAAAGATAGAATAGTAAAACAAAATACGTATAAAAAATATATATAATTTTCTAATAAAAAATTTGATTGGATAAAAAAATAATTTTATATATTTGTTAAATAATATTTCCACCTTTTAAAAAAAACAATATACTACCCCGTTCATGTCACGGAATTCTACACTAATATACAAACATGTCATATCAAAGCATGAAAAACGTTGAAAAAAAAGCTAACGTTACTTGATCTGGAGATTGGTGCCATCCGGCCACAAAATAAAAATATTGTTTTGACAAATTCCATAAATCAACATTACTATTTTAGTAAACATTATTTTAGGTTGTAATGTGGTGTTTCACAAATCACAACCATGTGTTTAGGTTGACTAAACATCCAATAATTTAATTAATTAATTAGATGAAACTGATAGTGTAGGCTACTGTCGTGACTATTTGTGGGGTGGCAAATAACTTATTAAATAATATATATAGTAAGATTATATTATGATAAACACCATATTTGTAGGACTTGGTCATTTGGGCATGTGAATGGTCTCCATATCGAGAAAGAGTAACGCCTTTCTCATAATGCAAGCATCAAGAAGGTGAAAGCTATTTGCTTTTTTTTTTTTTGACTTTAAGTAATAATAGCAAGATTAAAAAGACCGAAATATTTGATTTATTTGCAATTATGTGACATTCATCGATATCTACACAAATTTTTTATGTGCATAAAAGATTTTTTAACATAGAGGAGATTGAATATTTTTTTAGCGCTCCATAAGAATTGTTGTTATGCGGTGAATAACTGCGGCAGTGGCTCCAATGGCGAGTAGGAACTGAGGGAGAAACTAAGCGGAGAGGGTTGAGTTAAATAGGGAGAGAGAGTTTGAAAATTAACGAAATATCACTAATGATGGAAAATCCTCTTTTACCCTTGTTTTAAAACACTTAAGAAAACTTACATATAAAGGCACTTCCTCATCATCTCCTTCATATTAAGACGTAAGAAGGAGCTTGATTATCCATCATGTGACACTGACACGGGTATAAATACGATGATTTTGCCGTCATGCGGATGCTTACATGGATCCTATATGGACTTAGGGTCTGTTTACTTCAGCTTAAAATCGGTTCAATTCAATTTATTTCAGCTCCAATTAGTTCAGATCGGTTCAATTCAGTTCACATCCAATCAGTTCGGTTCATCTCTTATTTTATTTTGCTAATTTATTTGTTCCTAATATTATTTGTTCATACTTAGTAATATACTTCTTCGTAATATTATCATTATTTTATATGTGGATTTATTTTGTTCATAATATTATTAGTGTATTCATAATAAAATTTTGAAACATTAATCTTATATATATATATATATATATATTGGATGAGTTTCAAATGAGAACCTCTCTTACATGAGAACCGTGAGAACTACATCAAAACTTATTTATTTATTTATTTATTTATTTTTCTAACTTTTCTAGGTGTTATAATGTTGCTTTAATTACATCTATTTTTAATTGTAAAAAGCTGTAGACATTTATTTCAAGTGTTTTAAGCTATCATATATAATTGACCTATAAGCAATAACTATGACCACATAAACATTGTATGATTTTCAAAATCCTAAAAAATTAACTAATCTTTGTTTAAATTGAAAACTGAGGGTATATCTTTCTTTCTTTTTTTTTTTTTTGAGGAAAAAGAAAAGCAATATTATCAATGAACATCTAAATCAGCTAATGTGATTACATTCTGAGAGAAGTTTGCCAACCGAATAACTTCATCACTCCCCATAACAAAGCTATGAGCCAACATATGTGCTACCGTGTTACCCCCCCTACCAACATGGCTACAATAGAAGAAATCAAAGTCGTCTACGTCATTACACAAGCATTCGATAAACATGAAAGCATGAGCACACCCTTTCTCATGCCGTCGAATTTTCCCCATAACTCCTAGGGCATCCCCTTCGAGCCAAACATTCTGATTCCCTAACCTCCGCGCTAAAGCCACTCCGTACTGGGCTGCAGCTGCCTCCGCAACCTCCACCAACTAAGGGTATATCTAGTTATAATTCATTTTTAATAAGTGATTGCAAATTTTAAATGTAGCTAATACGGTCGTTATTTAACAGTTCTCATGGTTCTCATGCAAATAGAGTTCTCATGGGATCCTCACCCTATATATACCACAAAATTGAGTCACCATTCACAAAAATATAAAAATGCATTACTGATTTTTATTTTGTAAAGTATAAGCTATCAATCACAATTTTTTTGTTTAATAATTATTAGTGAATTAAAATCAAAATTATTACCATGTCATTACTCCATAGTTAAAAATTATTAATAACCCGTAGTTAAAAACCAACCGTCATAGTCAATCCATAAAAATCATGGTTAAAAATCAATAATCATATATTAAAATCAATAGTTAAAAATTAATAAACAATAATCATTAATCTCAACTTCCACTCATTTTTTTCAAAATAATCTTATCTTTTGATTAACTTCGAATAATTTGAACTTTAAGGGTAATCTTCTTAAAATAATTCCAACAAATTGTAATTTATTTCCTTTAGTGATCCATTTTTGGGACCATTAATTGATAATTAAGAAACACAAAACAACACTAACATTTAGTTTATTTTCACAAGGTATCCGTTTTTTTTTCCCTGAAAGGAAATTTGCGAAAATTTATTAAGTAGCGTCAAGCTCCACCAAGGTCAGAACTCCTTGCGGAAAGTTTGACAAAGTTACAATTTCTTCCCTATTTATGGGGCTCCGCGCCAAAAGTGATAACTCGCATTTATATCGGATTTTTAGGCATGTTTAGGTGCTTGTTTAGAGCATATTAGGTCCATATAGTTGCATTTTAGGCATTAATTGCATGAATTATCCATTTCTTTTTGACGCTTCGTTTGTGGTTTCTTAATTTTTTTAGGTAGTTTTGTTGCTATTTGAAAGCTTTCGGAGTAAGGTTGAATGAAGCGAATAATTGTAAGAGAAAAGTTGACGATTATGGAATTTTAGCACGAGCGAGGATTATCATCATATGAAATCTATTTAGCATCTATGTGGGCCATGGTGTAGCTTGTTAAGGTGGATTCGAGCTAAAATTGAAGAAACATTGAAGTTTGTGAAAGTTCAACTTGACCAATTCTCATTTTTTGGTCATAACTCTAGATATAGTCATCGGATTTATGCGATTAAAGTTTCATTCGAAACTAGATTCATAGAGCTTCGCAACGATAGGTCATATGCCTCATTTTGATACCTAGAATTCAAGTTACAGCCCTTCAAAGTCGACCCAGCATTTTAGAATGCGAACCAGCACCCAATGGTTTTGAGCGATTTTCCCTTTAAGTTGCTGGCCGGCCAGCTAGGTACCCATGGGGAGTTGGTCGTCCCAGCTGTGTATAAGAGTCTATTTTGATATCTTTTGTAATTTCCTAAATTATATTTTCCTATTATATTGTTTTTATTTCTCCTATTTTATGTTGATTAGGAAAATATATATAGGATAGAAAAATCAATTTGGGGGATTCTTTTTGGACACATTGAAGGAGATAGACATTAGGAGTTTTTTTTTTATTCATGAGCTTTTGGCTTCTTCTTCCTAAAAACATTCAACATTGAATTACATTGTTCATTTATTAATTCAAGTAAATTTCTTTCTTTCTTTCTTTCTTTCTTTCTTTCTTTCTTTCTTTCTTTCTTTCTTGTTATTGCTTTTAAT
Source organism: Suaeda aralocaspica (assembly GCA_016808085.1). NCBI lineage: Eukaryota > Viridiplantae > Streptophyta > Magnoliopsida > Caryophyllales > Amaranthaceae > Suaeda > Suaeda aralocaspica. The sequence goes on from PYUH01000185.1 coordinate 126,563, forward strand.
TATGTTTTCTTTTATTATTTCTTTGAATTGCTTAGTAAATATGTGTGAGTAATTTCCCAAATTATAGGGTTAGGATGAACCCTAATATGAATTGATTTGCAATTGAATTCTTAATTCCCAACTTTAATTAATTTATAATTCATTTATTTTAGGGTTAGTTGGTTTTGGTTATCAATAATTGACTAGAAGTAGTATTTATTGAATGTGATTAAGTTTGAAATGAAATTTGATTCTTAATCTGCATAAGAACCCTAATTTAAGACAAAAGACATCATTATGAAAGCTAAGTATTGATAGAATTTGTTAGGAGTTAGGATTCTATGCTTAAGGTCTTTAAACTGCATGGATCCATGAAAATAGGTAAGGTTAGAGAAGTCATTGATTGATCGAAAGAAATCATTGGTATTATTAGGGCGCATCTATCCTATGAATTGTTTGTTAATTAACAAGGGAAAGGGGATTTGGTTGTTGAATTAATTCATGTTAGCGGGGATTCCTAGACCTAGAATTGCTTTTAATTCTTGATTCATTCTTCTTAATTTCAATTGTTTTGTTAATTAATTTAGTTACTAGTTCAATTTAATCATCATATTTTTAGTTACTTGCTTAGCATTAATTAGAATTAATTTAACTAATTTGAACGAATTAGTCTCTGTGTGATCGACCCTGACTTGCCCTACTACATATATAGAATGATTAGTTAAAAATTTATTTTTAATAGGATCACGATAGCCTTACAAAAAAGTGAGCAACGGTATTACCTCCACGTCTAACATGAGTACAATGGAAGAAGGACAAACTCTGCACATGCATACAAATACTATTAATAAACTAAAGTTCAGATTATTTTCACAAGGTACCCTTTATAGTTGAGAATATCTAGATATAGTTTTGAAATCCGTCTCTGCTTTTTCTTTCATTTATATACAATTATATGCATAAATGTTCAACAAAGAGTACTTGGTAGAGTTGGTTTGAGTTTCACTAATTGACTTTCAGGTCACAAATTCAATTTCTACCAATTGCAATTTAGAGAATGTAGAGATTTTAAAAAAATCTATTTTATTTTGGGTCTCTAAAAAGTAGAGATGTATTTTCAGAAAGTAGAGACAAATTTTTTTTGGTTCTCTACTTTTAGAGACGGATTGTAGAGACAGATTTTTTTCGTCTTTAAACTAGAGACGAAATTTTAAAAACCTGTCTCTAATTTACATTAGAGACTACACTTTTAGAAACGGACCAAATATGTCTCTACTTCCGTCGCTAACCATAACTAAAGACGAATTTTATGCATGTAGAGACAGATTTAATCCGTAGCTAAAAGCCTTTTTTTGTAGTGAGCCATGTTGCGGCTTAGCTCATTAAGGGATAATTCTTAATTTGCAAAAAGCAGGTAAAGCATCAATATTGCGGTATATTCAAGCCAACCGCAACCTCATTGCAGCACATTCATACAATCTGCTAATTCTCGCGTGATTCGGAGTCTTATGGGACTAATAATATCTTTGTGTTAAACTTTTAGTTAGTATTAATAAGGCCTAGGGGGCTTCAGCCACTTATCGTTAGAGGGTGGCGTCTGCCATTTTGTTGAGTAAGTATCAATAGGCAGTAGCACTATACCTTGTTGGTTAGTATTCCAAATAATTTCAAATTTGTGTGATTCAATGGGAGTAGGTAAGATTGTAAATTAGACAAGTTATCGATACTCGGAAGAGGTTAATGGTACTTTTATGGCATACCTTACCTCTTGAATAATTGATCTATTAATTTGGGGTAAGAATTGGTTTTTACATTAACTATGCTAGTGGTGATACTTAATTCTAGAGTCTGATTGGTAGGGCGTAAAACATTTTCTCTGAAAACTGTTTTTCCACTTTATATTGTTTGGTTTGGAGTAAAATATTGAAATGTAAAATTTGGAGTGGAAAATGATTTCCACCATGTTGAGAATATTTTCCCCCAAAATTAGAAGGAAAACATTTTCCATCTCACTTGGAAAGAAAACATTTTCCCTTACAATTGAAATGCTTGATTTTCCATTCAACTAAACAATGAAAATTGCTTAAATTATAAAGTCATTTTACATGCAACCAAACAATAATGGAAATTCTTCATGAAAAAATAAGTTTTCCAATGTAAAGGTTTTTCTTGGAAAACTATTTTCATCCAAAAATGTTTTACATTATACCAAACGGACCCCTAGAGCCTTTTTATTCATATTTTTTAGTTCCTTAGTTTATAGTTTTAAATTAATTCAAGTCCTTATTTTTATCGACTCGGTTAATTGCAATTCATAGCGACCACTATTTAGTTGAAACTTCTAGATAGAATCGACCCTGGCTTATCCTTCTACATTATTAGGAGATTTTGTTAGATTTTTATTTTTGATTGGTTTGCAACAGTACAACTTCATTAATTTAACTTACATGATACGATTATTTCTTTCTCTATTACAATCTCATATAAATGCATATGTGGCAATATAAGTATGGTTTGAATGTTAAATGTCAATCAAAGGCATTACTCACTCATAGCATTAGAGGTGATTAAAACAATTTTTATTGAAGGGTTTTTTAAAAACAATAGCGAATGTGTCATTGATGAGTAAGGAATGTCTTTAGCGTTTTTTGTTTATAAAGATAGAGAGGAAGAAGATTTTCCCAAATTTATTGCCCTCTCGCCTTCAAGGTTTGGTTCTACCAAACAAGACCTTGATTTGTATATATCCAAAGAGAAGACTAAGTAATTACTCATTTTTCATGTTTTGATATACCAAAATTGGTTCAACTTGCTCAATAATATGACAATGAATTTACAAGTGGTGAATTGATTTATTTTGAGCATCTTCTTGCAAAATTCATTGATGATGACAGGAATGACGATAGATTTTGGGATTTAAAGAACCTTATTGATCTTTCTATGAAGCTTGTTAAGACAAATAAGCACAAGGATCATTCAAGAGTGTACTTGATTTTGAAGTTGGTGTTGCTCCTCCCTATAGCCACCGCACATGTTGAAAGAGCTTTATTAGGCATGGCTCAATTAAAAAGTAAATTGTATAATCTATGGGAAATCAATTGTTGAATGATAGTTTAGTAACTTATTTAGAAAAGAATGTATTTTTAAAAATAAAACTTGTTGCTATTGTAAACCACTTCCAAAATATGAGAACTCGGCGAGAATAAGTGTAATTTTTTTTTGTTATGCATTTTTCAAATCCATGTTTATGAATTATTAATTTTATTTAAAAATTGTTCAGTTGTTTGTATTATACTACCCTTGAAATCCTCGATTCGACCCTTATATATAATATCATGCATTAATTGTTTTGAATCGCGTGTTATGAGTGATCTCTTAAGATGCATGATACCCCTTCCAATGCATCTTATTAGTTATGTTTGAATTTTTTTGTGAGAGAAAATGGTCAAAGCGTAAACAAGTTAACCAAATGGAGGACTTTATTGGCAATTGGTAAAGTCTCACTTTAGTGCGTGTATCGTTTACGAGTCTATGCTCCGGGTGCAAAAACAAAGCTTTGCAAAACAGTTTTAACATGACTGAAGGAGACTTAATTAACAACTACTCGTAGCATTGAGCTAATTATTGTCTTCATCACATAGGACCGAGAATTGATCGCCATCTCTAATGCATTCAATGTCATCAACTTCGGCTCCTTCTAAAGAGACTAGTTTAGCGCAAACAATCCCGAACTTTTGGCCAGCAATTTCAAGTAATTCTTGAATTGTGTTAGGCATTCTAACAAGCTTTGATACCTCACTCTTTGTTGGGCATCTAAGTATGATTCTATTTGATTGTGTTGTGTTCATTGTGGCATTGGTGAAACCGCTAACATTAGTAGTTGTAGATGCTTCACCTGGAAAAAAATAGTGGAAGTATATAATTTAGATTATTAGCTCATGATCGAAGAATTTAATCAATGTAAAAAAATAATGGGTCGTGTGTCTTTGAGAGACTGTTACATTAACCTTATTTAGTTTTAATGTACTGTATTATATTTTTATCACTTTTTATGTCTCTTTTCATGATATGACCTACTGGCCTTTTTAAAAGTATGAAATAACTCTATATTTTGCGATCTATGTGGAATAGAGAAATTATAGATGAATTACATACTAAACGAACTCACCTCTAGTAGCTGCTGTCACAAATCCGAAGAGTGAGTTTTGAAATGCATTCGGCCGACCTCTAGGTTGCTCTTGAGCTTGAGTTATCTCGGGTACAATTGGTACTCGAAAAACATCCAATGTACCAGTGCTCGAATACTTCTTAAGAGAAGAATTGTTATTTTTCATCTCTGGAAGACTCGAAAGTCCATCAAATGATTTTCGGTTGGTGCCATTCTTGGAAACAAATAAATTTTTTATCTCATCATTCCCTTGATTATCTGCCAACATCCAAGGTGTCATTTTATTGTCATCGTACTTGTCAATGTCTGCCCCATGCTCTAAGAGGAACTTAAGAATAGAAGTGTTCCCATTAGTAACCGCAACATGGAGTGGAGTAGTCCCGTCTCTCTTTGGTAACGTTACATCACCACCATGTTTCACAATTTCTTGTAGCAACATTTGGTCATCTTGCTCTACGGCATAACATGCATAATAAGGCACATCACCAGAAGATAGAGTGGCACCATGATCTTTAAGTAACTTGATCAAGGAATCAGGATGCTTCCCCATTATTGCTTCCCATAACGGAACATTTCCTTCTAAGTCTGTACAATTACGGAAAAAATTGTCACGTAGGGTTATGCATAAGTACAACCTGAGGGTGCAAAGATCAAAGATTTTAAAAGGTGAGAAGTTGCCAAACAGTAAGCTAAGGTATAAATTATAGGTAGAATGCAGGAATTATTTTTAGAATAAGTACCTCTAATATTTGGATCTGAACCATGTTCTAGAAGGAGAGCAGCACAATTTTCATTACCATTGGCAGCTACCATGTGCTGAGGAATGACATTACCAGATAAAAGGATTACAAAGCAACAAATGAAAACGAAATTCATAAGAAACAAAGAATATACAACATGTTTCATGGAGGAAAGCGTTACATAAAATTGGGTCTATGCTCATACTCAACAAGTGAACCCATGTTCTAGTAACACTTTTGATAGATTTGGTGCATTAATCTCAATTGTATGCAAGATGGTTTACTCGAATGAAATATACATACTCCGTGCTTTATTTTCTGTAATATGTACATACCAGGGCAGTGCGGTCTTTCATGCCTCTCTCATTTGGATCCAGCCCTCGTTTCAGCAAGAGCTTCAGTAATGGTTCATCTCCTCTTGCAGCTGCAAAACATAATCCCAAAGGCAAATCCGTTTGACCTTGAGCCAACATTTTCTCAATGTCACTCACTACAGATTCCATCATTGGGTCTTCATGTTGTTTTAAATGCTAATCCATCCACAAAAAACCTATGTTAGTAGTTTAAATATATGCAAAACCAGCTTCAATTTACTACAAATTATCAATTTAATTATCAATATTCAAAATCTGTAAGTACTAGCTACAAACTCTACAACTATTTCGATATTAGTCATACTTATCATTCATGAATTTTAGGAAATATTAAAATTTAAGTGATGTCTGTAACAACAGACCATTAAAAAAGAGAAGCAATAGACACCTCGAGAAGATTGTTCATGATAACAGCTCCATCTCCTACATTTGCTTGGACAAGATTCAAAAGTACAGTGCGATTTAGACGCAACAATTGGCTTAGTTTCTTGGTGCGAACCGTAAAGAGTTGTGGTCTGTAGCAAAGAACACCTATCTCCCCACACACATCGCCTGCTTTAACATTTTTCACAACCTGTCAATAAAAAGATTCAATGAACCTAAGACCATATCATATTAGATGCCTTGGCCGACCTAAGGTTCTAGTCGTCATCTCAAGACAGACTTACCTGATCACCTCCATTCTTCTTGACAATTAATTCCTGAAAAAAGGATGTCAGAATCAGAAGTCCATAAGAAATAATAGAATCTAAATTTAAGCGACAAACAATGATGTTTTTACCAGTGCGCCATGGACTAGCACATATAGATCAGTTGGTGCTTCATTTTGTAGAATCACGTCTTCTTTGGGAGGAAAATACTCTGCTTTCATCTCGGTAACCTAAATAGTTGATGAAGACAGAAAAGAAACAAATTGTTACCATGCTATAACTAATACTAGCAAAGAAGCAGCAAGAAAAACTAGTGCATGACAGGATTCCCTACGATAATAGTGTTTAGGAACACAACTTTGTTTCGAATTATGGTAGTAGTTCTTTATCATAATAGTACTTCTTTGTGTCTGTTAGTTGTAAACTATTATTTGTTCCAAGAGGCCCAAGACTACTTAAAAAGGCCAAATAAAATGCGAAAATGACCCGTTCAACACTTATTTACACCTTGATTGCGGGAAAATATTTCAAAGATTTATAGAATAGATAGGAAATAATAGTTTGGAATTAGAACACATACCAGCTGAAACAGCAAGTCATGGGATACTTCGCGAAATAGATACACCTTATCAAGGAGTTCATAGAAGAGAAAATGTGAAATGCTTGATTTAATAGCTTTAGGAAGAGATTCAAGAATTTCTTGTTGTTGTAACCCTTCTGAATCTGCTCTATACTTAAGGCACAAATGACCAATCATTTGATCTTGAAGTCGAAGAGGAATTTTATTTCTTTGCCCGAAACTGGATGCAGCTTGAAGTTTGTCCCTCTATAATTGATGATATAATTTAACACCAAGAATTAGGCTTACCTTAATTATGTGGGTCTTAATTGAAGTGCATATCAATTAGCTAAACAAACTGAAAAACAATTTTGGAGTACTTACAAAGTCTCTAGTTCGGCTAGTACGATGAACCACTAAGTTTGTCATATTTCCTATTAAATATGCAATCATTCCAAGGTTAAAGAGCATATAAAATATGACAAAAATCATCTCCCTAATATTAACCGGATGTAAATCACCATAACCGACTGTTGTAAGAGTGGTGATGGACCAGTACATCGATGTCACATAGAGAAGCCATATGTTTGCCTTCTCAAAGTTTTCTGTCATTGTTAAAGCCATCCAAGTTCTATTGGGGTGAGGGTAATTTACAGCAAGGAGATAGTAGAAGCATGCAGCACAATGAATGGCAAAAAGTGTCACCTGAATATAAGCAAAGCTGTTATGTAAAACTATAATACCTTATCGGAAATATTGATGTTCGATCCTATAATTTTAGTAATAATACAAATAGATGATCACCACAGCTTTCAATACTTACACAAACTAGCTTACATATTCGAATGAAGAAGTAGTTAATGTTTCGATCTTTCTCCAACCTGTAAGTGATTGAATCATTAGAGTGCATAAGATTATAACAATGTCTGAAGTAGTTGTGTAGAGATGCAATACTTTGTAACTTTAATTTTTGTTTGCTTGAATAGTATGTTTTCTTCAATTCAAACCTTTTTGTCTTTAGCTTATTTATGTTTCAAAAATTTGATTTAACGTTTGTTTCACTAAAATTATGTCCATTTCTATTGTCGATTACTCTTGCTAGATAAGTTAGTCTTCTGCTAGACCAGTTGATAGACAACGCAAAACAAAAAATTGTAACTATTGGCCAATAAATTTCAATTATTTACCCAACTAATAAATTCTTCAGGTTAACTGTGATGGATTTTGAACAAATAAGTACAAACATTAGCTTTTAGGTAGTAGACTACCAAACATAACACCAGTGCAATCCCAAAGCAAAATATATACCTGGTGAACATCTTACTGACCCTACGAAGACGCCAAAGACGTAGCATATTGAAGAGTCCATAGGCTTGGACATTGTCAGGAAGAATCATAATTACAAGCTCTGAAGGAATCGTAGATATAGTATCGAAAGTAAACCAAGACTTCAAGTATCGCCAAGTGATTGTTTTTTGGTCATCCACAAGGAGATATGTTTTCTTATCAAGATATGCAACAAAAAAGGTTAATAAGATGTCAATGGCAAAAAATGCATTGACAACATTATCGGCAATAGCAAGGGCTCTAATAGATGGTTTTTGTAGAAATCCGAATTCGAATGGAGATGCCCATGCTGTGTAGAAAACCAGTAACACTAGAAACATTTCCCATGTTCTGTATAACATAGTATATGATTGTTAGGACATAATTTTTGCAAATTTTTTTCATAGAATAACACATATCGTCATTAGAAGCAAGCAGATCAATCAGATGTATAGGAAGAATCCACAAACTTGTAAATTCTAATTAATATTGCAAAGACTGATAGTTTATTCAATCAATTTTATTAGGCCATAAAAATTCTGTAAACTCCGTCGTGCAACGATGATGTAAAAGCAATAGATTGGACATGCCTAATATTTATTGAGAATTCCAAAATATAGATTGGAGATGTCCAATATTCATTGTCCAATACTATTGTATATACTTGCTCATTGTTTGAGAATACCCATTTTTTTAAAAACAATTAAATTATTTTTTGGTTCTTCACTCATTTCAATGTCAAATATATAACTACTAATTTGAATTTCGGCCCGCTTTTATAATGTCATGTTTACATTGAATTAAAAATACCAAAAACTTATTTTAAAGGATGCCTAATTATATTTGGGACTATTAGATACTCCTTAAAATGTTGTACTTGGTATTACATGGTTATTAGGTGTCCCCGTTCAATCGATTCATATTGAAATTAGATTGGGTTGAACAAAACTCGACAACTTGTATCTAGTGATATACTCATAATATTATATACATGCCTAATTGTCTAGTTGATGCGAACTACATGCAATCCATCTCATGAATCCAATCAAAATGGCCCCCGAATAAGGGAAAACATAACATTAACAATGAATGTTTAGTCTGAATTTGACTCAATATAGCCGTTGACTAAAATTTAACACCAGCAGAAACAAAATCAAACCAACCAAAACATGAACTAAGTTTTGCATAAAAAAAAAAACATGAACTAAGTTATAACTATAGACAAATTTACTAAGTACACGACTTTTTTAATTACAACGACAAAAAAAATATTGCATGTAGAAAATGCATGAATATTATGTTTACCTATAACGAGGATCAAACGGAGAGATAATGAAGCGACGGAGGACTGCACGGCGGTTACTATGAGCTCCTAACGCCGGTAACACCCCATTGGCGTAACTGTAATTGGTGGTCGTACCATCAACGGAAGATCGATCAACCTCACTCCTTTTCTCCCCACACACTGAACTCCATCTCCATTCATCCATTATACAAAAACTTTTTTTTTTTTTTTTTTTGTTTTTTTTGCTTCTGAGTGTATGATTAGTTGACTATCATCATTTTTGTTTGCACCTTTAGTTTTTATATTGACTCCATTCCTACGATTTTATTATTTAGCTGAAATAGACAGTAATATTATTATTATTTTTTTGTTATAGAGGGTGGATATGAATTATTTGTATTTGCTGATACATACATAGGCCAGGTGTACATTGAAATATTGTTGATTACAATGGATTAATTTTACTAGACGACTACACAGAGAAATGGTAGATCTAGGCTCAGAGGAGGATAATTTCGTAATTTAATAACTTTGCATTTTTTTTAATATCAAAAACATACATTTTTAAGTCATAGTTTATACTTTATATCAAGTCACAATGTTTTTTCAACTCATGGTGCAAAATCTTAAAGTAAAAAAAAAATAAAAAATTAAATTCAAGTCATAATATATATGTTTTCAAATCATAATGCATGAGTTTCAAATAAGTAAAAAACACAATTTTACACAGGTTCAGCTATACTAATTATATATCATAGCTCGTGATACATCATACATATTGTTATTTTTACCCCTTATACAATAGGATTTACTTGGGAAAAGAATATAGCATATGTAGTCTTAGGAAGTATATGATTGGCTTGTATGGTGTCAGACTTTCCGGAGACTTGTTATAAAGTGCAAAATTTTTTTCAACATGAAAAGAGGCTAGATTTTTTTTTTTTTAAAGAGGAATTGTAATTACTTATTAGAAAATGTTTATTTCTTTTTTCATTGTCTAAAAAAAAGGTAATTATATGTAGCCCTAAGAGTTACAAATAAGAATTGAATGCATGACTTGAAATAAAAATAATTTGGTAATTCATGACAAAATGAGCGTCCATTGATATAATAAATCTTTTTTTTTTCACTAAATATTTCCATAATGTAAGGGCTAATTTTCAACTAAACAAAATATAATATAATATAATATAATATAATATAATATAATATAATATAATATAATATAATATAATATAATATAATATAATATAATATAATATAATATAA
>PYUH01000185.1:150383-165794 GCA_016808085.1 Suaeda aralocaspica
AGAATTTTCTTCAATATTGTGATACTATCAAGCAAATGAACGTTTCTAAGGATTACATTAGAAGGAGAATGTTCCCATTTTCATTGAAGGACAAGGCTATAACCTGGTTGAATGATCTTAATATGGCCACAATTAATTATTGGGAGGACTTGGCTCTTGCTTTTCAGAGGAAGTACTATCCACCACAGAGAACTGCTTTATTGAGGAGCCAAATTACTAACTTTAATCAGGAGACAGATGAGTCACTTTATGATGCTTGGGAACGGTTTAAGGAGTTGTTGAGAATGTGTCCTCATCATGGGCTTGAGAAATGGTTTCTGGTTCAGTTNTTATTGGTGGTGGTGTTAGTGTTGAGATGTGTATAAGAGACAGGAGTAGGGCTTTGTTAGATTCTGCTGCTAATGGTCGATTTATGAACCAAGAGGTCAACGCTGCATATGAACTAATTGATGAAATTGCCACTCATAATTCACAGTTTGGTAACCTTAGAAGGCATTCCAAGAAGGGTGGGAAACATGTAGTTGATAATAAGTATGAGAGTTTAGCTGCGCAGATCAATGCCATAAGTCAAAAGCTCGACAAGATTGGTACCACAGCTTCTCCACCATCACCTGTAGCTGCACTTTCGGGATGCACTGATCCTTTCTGTGATTCATGCGGTTCGTTCGGTCATAGTTCCCAGTCATGTACTAGTTCAGTAGAGCAAGTATGCGCCTTTCAAGCCTACAAGAACAATCCATATTCTAATACATACAATCGCGAGCTGAAGCCGCCATACGTTTTTCTTACAAAGAAACTACACAATGTCCAGAATCCTCGCAGCTATGCCACCTCATCAGGCACCTTCACATATCATGAGATCTTTACCACGCACAGCCCACCAGTTTTCATCAGGCCACCACTATCCTCCCACCGCCAATGTTTGCACGCTCCCTAGTGGAGAAATCTCAGATCTTAAGAAATATGATGTTGGCAATGCAGAAAATATGGAGGCAATGCAGGCTCATAACAAGCACTTGGAAACTCAGATAGCTCAGATTGCGCAATCAACTGCTCAAAGGCAACCAGGCCACCTTCCATCACAACCCACACCTCCAGTATCACAGGCATCACAGAATTCCCCTAGGGACCATGTCAATGCCATTACCTTGAAGAGTGGAGCTGCTTATGAAGGCCCGAAAATGCCTACTGATGATGTTAATTCTGATGTTGCAGGTGGAGCTAAGAAGACCAGTGATGTGGCGATTGAAGATTTAGAGACAGTTCCAGATAAGGAGACTGAAGCACCTAAAGAGAAGGTAGATGACACATCGATTGATACTATCCCGAAGCCACAGGTTAGGTTGCCCTTTCCGAACAGGGTGACCAGGAGTAAGAACGATAACCATTTCAGTAAATTTTAAGCTATTGTTAAGAATTTGCAAGTTACTATCTTCTTTTCCCCTTCCGTTGTGTGTTCTCTGCTTTTTCTTTCTTTCTTTCTCTATACGTCCTCCTCTTTTGCTTTTAGTACTGTCTTATGACCCCCCCAGATCTGTTTTAGTCCTCCCCTGTTTCTCCTCCCTCCTCCCTGCCTGTTCCTTCATAATCTTTCTTCCCTCCCCCTCGCTCCCTTGCTTTATTTCTTCTGTTGCCTCTGCCCCTTTCCCTCTGCTGCCCCGCCCCACTTTCTCCTTCCCTACTTCAACTTTCGTTCGTTTTTTGGACTCTTCGTTTCAGCTTTTTCCTTTGGTGTCCCTCTTCTCCCTACCGTCTTTCCCCGCCCCTATATTTGTCCCTTTTCCTCTCTTGCCCTTGCTTGTTGTTTTCTCCCCCCGAACTTTGGGTTTCTCTGCCCCACACCAGGGTGTCTCTTACCCTGCCTCCCCCTCCCTGTTCGTTCCTCCCATCTTCGCTGGGTTTTCTCCCACCCTTCTGTGTTTTCTCGCTTTGAAGTACATTTATGCGTCGCATTCTCCTGTTTTCTGCACGCCACCCATGGTTGTGACTAGCCCGATTCTTTCTCTCTATTGTTTTTGTATTCCCTCTAAAGGGGAGACAAACACGGGGCAGAGCGGGGAGGGGAAAACGGGGGGAGGGGGGAAGGAAAAGAGACTGACGAGAAAACGAGAGAGCACAGAACGGCCAGGGGGGCAACGGGAATTATTTCCCTACAATTCCAAACTTATTCTCTCTCATCCCTCTTTCTCGCTCTAGTTTCTCCTTCTCGTCATATCTATTAGCAAAAAACAAAACTTTTCATTGTCTTCTCTTTCTAACATACAATTTTTGCACTGAATAAATTAACTACTAATATCTGGAAAATTGTCATTGATATGTATGATTACAACATGATTGCTCTAATCTTTCACCCTTCACCTGGGATGGGACTCTCACCTGTTTGTTAGCTCAAACTACTAATATATCAAATTTCCATGATCCACTAATAGGAGAGATCTTCGAAACAGTGAGCAAGCTTGGGGCACTTAAGCCACCAGGATCCAGAGGGTACATGCCCAGTGTAGTAGGTGGAGATGTCGCCAACTGGTTACTGAGTTTCCAGTCTGGAAACCTACCTCTTAGCATAATGAGGACCGCATAGCCTAATCCCTTTAAAATAGACTACCTGACTCCATTAAACCAATTCCGCCCATTAGTTGTGCTGTAAACCAGCTACACAAATCAGATCTCCAAAAAATTTTAGCGCTAACAGACATAATGAGGCTTCCTCCTCCTAAAAATCACTCCCTTCCAAAGTAGTTTCCTCTCCGGTTTAGATGAACGGAAAACTAATGCTTCTCTTGCCATGAAATTTTCATGGCCTTTAGACGAAAGGAGGAAAGAAAGAGATGGTTATGTTGAAACTGGACAGTAGAGAAGGCCTATGACAAATTAGAATGGAGTCATACGGAATTGTCTTGGACTTGGTCTAGATGACCACTCATAAAGCTTGTGATGAGTGCATACTATGTTGCCTCCATCAGTGTTGGTTAATGGGTCCCCACCCCCCCCTCTTCTACCCCACCTAGCAGGCATTAGCAAGGTGACCCCTCTCTCCCTATATCTCATCATTTGCAATGGAAATTCCTCTATAGATAATCTTAGATGACTTAGGAAAAGATCTTTGGATTCCTTTTTCACTGGGGATCTCAAAAAATGTAGTCTCTCACCTCATCTCTTGCGGGATGATATTTTCATGAGGGAAAGCTATGTTATGAAACAATCCCACAGTCTCCAAAATATACTCCAGTACTTCTGTAAAATCTCTGGTGCCAAGTGTCGCATCCAGAAAAGCAATTTTGTTTCTCGACAACCACTTCAGGAATCAGGGTCTTAATATTGATACCCAATATCAGAAAAGGAAACAGATGACATCAGTCCCTACCTTGGTTTCCACTCTTCTGGAGGAGCCTAAGAAAGCCAAGGTCAACTTAATCCTGAGGAAAGTTAGGAAGGAAGCGTTTGTTCTTGGAAGAGCAATTGTATTCAAGTGCTGGTAGGCTTGTTCTTTTAATAATCCACCATGCTCACTCCCTTCTACTACCATGCACAATTGTTGGTGGTTACCTGCTTCTTGCAGAACTGACGTCGGAATAGATAAATGGCAAAATTCTATTGAGGGAACAATGAGGGTAGGCAGAGATGCACTTGTTGGTTGGAACAAAGTGTCTCTTCAAGAAAAAAGGAAGGCGCTAGGAATAAGAATGCTTATGATCTCAGATAAAGCCAGTTTCTGAAAGCTTGGTGAAGGAAATTTTTTTGAACAAGGTGAAAAACTTAGGAAATAGATTCCTAAGAGACGAGACGGATTTAAATTCCAACTTAGGCCTTAAATCCTTTCAAAAATGGTTCTAAAATTGGAGCGGAATGGATAGTTGTGGACCACCTCCCATTCATGGAAATCTTTGTGGGGTGTAGGGAAATGGCAATAGTTAAGTAGTAAAATTCTTTAGTGGAGTGATAGATGGAATGGTGGCAATTCACTGAGAGGCATGTGCAGGGGCTGTAAACTAGTAAGGTGAAGATTCCTATTTACTCCAAACACTGCTGGATTTAGCCAAGGAGTTTCAGAATATACATCTTTCCAGCACCACCATGATGCATCTGGTGTTGTGTAAGCAAAACTAGGTACTCCCAAAATCGCAGTGATTCTAGATACTCTAGATTACCGTGGATGGTAAGTTTAGACTTGCTCAGCAGCCTTGAGACCCAGTTGGATCACGATGGTGGGGGAATGGGATGCTTTTCTTAGGGTGGGACAAGCCCAATTGTCTGCCTAAATTAAGTTCTTTCCTTGGCAGTTGCCCATGATAGGCTGCCCCACGCAAGACTCTGTATACAAGAGGAAATCTACTGTACTGACAGATGTACTACTGCTTGCAAAACACAAAGGACTCAGATCACATCTTAGCATCCGCCCTTTGTGCGAACGTTTGAAGGCAAGTGCTGCACAAATGTAATGATGAGTTTTTTCCTCCCGTATCTTGGAGCTTAATTATAACCTCAATCCTAGGAACCCAGTTGACAACCAACTCCCATGGACATACTTTTCCTTGCTTCTCCTGGTCAACTTTGGGCACCCAAAGAAGGCGACATTTTCTCTATTGCATTCTAACCCTGATGCTGCCTGTTGGTAAGGCCAGGCTTTACATGGGATTTCTTCACTTGTCAAAGCCAAACTGATAAGGGCTATCGCTACACTATCAAAATAAACCAAACAGCACTAACTAATGTAGCTAGGGAAGTAAGGATAGAATCCTCAGGGAACAAAAAACAAGCAATTGACTATATAGTCTAAAAAGCTTTAAACACGTACAAAGGGCGTTGGTCGAGAAATATTGATTAAACTAACATGACTACTATAACTCTAATCAATGACGGGAAAGTGCGAAGATTAAAACCAAATAAATGAAGCCTAGGGTCATTGGGTCACAGAAAACTAATGGATTCACTAACAAAGATCGTTCAATCTCACAATTATCATCCAAATTAGGGCTCACTAATGCTCTCGAATCTAGACTCCGCGAAACTATACTAGCGGCTCTCGTTCATGGCTAGACTATTCCGCCTATTGTTCAGCTGTCGTTATGTGGGTATTTACCTCTCGGCATCAAATTCAAACAATACCAAAAATTACACACTAAATCTGCGCACAATTCAATGTAAACAGAAAAACCACAATAAAAGGAATTGACTACTAATTGCGAATTGATGAAACAACCCTAATGAGTTAGTATTAATATCGTAAGGTTTCCTTAACCCTAAGAAATTGACTACTCACTCATGAAACATGAAAAAAAGCAAACCACTCACTTATACAATTCTATATTGATTCATGAAAGTAATTGATAATTAAACAATTAACACCAACATTAACTAATTAATTAGATAAAGAAAACTAAAAAGCATAAATTAAACTAAAATAAAGGATTATAAAGTAAAAGGATACCCAAATTGAAGAACGAATGAAGAACTGAATTGCTATGAAAAGTTATTGTTAAGAACAAAAACCCTAATTCCCCAAATTAATTGAGAGAGAAAAAGTAGTCTTAAAATAAAAACCTGAGTCTAATTCAATATGAAAAGGCATCAGTGTTTTGCCTAGAAAGTGTGACTTTAGTACCCAAAGTTGGGCTTACAAGATTAAGTCCCAAGAAGAAGAAGAAAAAAGAAAAATAGAACAAACATCCCAGAAAGAAAAAAAAACAACAAACGGCTGATGTAGGGCGCATAGGAGATTTTGCGCCCGACATCAACCATCCAGCAAGAAGAAGACCTTTTTCAGTGGATTTCGTCATTCAAATGCGGCGCATGCTGTTTGGCGGCCGATCAGAAGATCCTCGAAGCTTATTTCTTTTTTACTTCTTCAGGATTTTTCAAGACTTTTACATAGGCTTTTGGGCATCGCACTTCCATGCATCTTATTCTTATCCCGTCCAAGCTTTCGGCTTCTCCGAGCACTCGGGTTTTCCGTGTTCTGAAATTTACAAAAACACGACAAAACCGAGCATTACAACCGCAAATGTATTTTGTTTAAAAAAAAAAAAAATCAAACTAAAAAGCTCTATACGAAAATTGCCGGAAATCAATCAAATTGGCGGGAAACTTCAAATGTAAGCAAAAGAAACACCAAATGAGCTAAAATAAAGCCAGGATAACAACCAACTAGGCATAACAAAGTGGCCCGAGAAAAAAGGGGGAAAAACAACAAAAAACCACACATATCAATTCCCCACAGGCCAAGCACTTTGCTCGTCCGAGCAAAGAACGAAAGACTTTCACCCCATAAAAAAACATATGCATCACATAACAAGGATCCTTCGAGTATTACTAAGATCAAGCAAGTCAAAGTACATTCCTAAAAAAGTCAACAAAAGCCAACCAAACAGTTTAATGAATTCGCTGACTTGAATAGCTCACGGGTTGTCCTCCCACACAATTGAGCATCTAACAATTAGCTAACCCTACCACCCAACCATAAGAAATTGATGCAAAGCAATAAAGTGTATTAAATGCAAGTTTTGAGGAGCCCCAAATCCAACATGCATCACACCTCAGGCAAAGTGAATTAAAGGTTAACACCCAATCCTAAAGTCGCTAGAAATGCAATTAATCTAACTCTATGACCTTGCCAAAGACTCTTGCCACAATAACCCAAGCATGCACAGAGACTACAAGAGGGCGTTTAGACTTGGAACGTAAGGCTAGGGGTAAGGGATAAGATTAAATTTGGATAAGGTGGCTGAAAATGGCGGGTATGGTATACGCTATACAAAGCATCGGAAGCACCAACACATCCATTAAATAATATCATTATCTCCATCATCCAATTCCAAACGAAATCAAACCAAACTTTAGATTTTCAGTCACACACCTCTTTTTCATTTTCAAAGCAGAAATATAAATCAAAGTTCAAGTTTTCATTCATCCACTCTCAATTTCAAGTTTTGCTTACCTTTTTTTTCCATTTCTTTTTTTTCGTTTCAATTCAGTGTTGTCTCTTTTGTGTTTTTTTTTTTTTACTCACTTAAGTTCACGACTATTAATAGTGAGCCATTAAGACCAAACCATCAACACGTACATAACTGGACTCCAAATCACCATTTAGAAACCAACCACTGGTTGTTTTGTTAAACACAATTCAAGCCATTGGTACGCAGAGGCCTTATGTGAGCGCTATAGAACCCTCCTAGTATCACAAATACCTCACAATTCACTAATCCTCCAACTACACCATCATCAACAGTCAACAACCAACACACCACAACTGGACTCCCCCAAGCCAAGCTTGGGAGCATACAATATGTCATCAAAACGAGGCCCAAACAGGGTGTATGAGGTTTTAAATTTTGTGAGGATATAGGCTTAAGAAAACACGCGGATCAAAGGGAAAAAGTGTTCAGCGGTGAAAATCCTTAATGAGGTATCTGAAAAGCTATAAACAATCGACAGCCTACTTATCATGCGCAAACAGGCAACAAAACCTTATTAAGAGTATCAAAGTCCAAATGGCACACCCAGATCATAAAATGCACCCGAGGAAATAAGCACACATGAAAAGAATACAATGAATATGTGCCTTAGTAAGATTAAAAAAAACAAGTGTGGTCCAAGTCCTCCCGCTAAACACAGGTCTAAGTCCAAGACCACAGAAGGTAGACAGAGTTGACAAAAAACAAGGAATGCTAGGCAATTTAAGACTAAGCATGCCCGGCAAATCCAAACATACGTAAACTCATCCGAATACACAGAAATATGAATTCAAAACAAATTTAAGAAATGGGTAAATGAAAAGTCAATCAACGAAAAAACCGGACGAGCAGCTAGCCAAATCCACATATAAGAATTTCTTTTTTAAAGCTTGAACTACATTAAACTAGGAAAGCGTTACAATTTTTTTGGTTAAATGTAAAATGCACGGCCCTTAGGGACGGTATACAAACCATGAAAACAGTCTAGGAAAGCAGTAAAAAACTACACTAGAAAGCAGAAAAAACATAACCTAAGGCATAAACAGCTACCACAAAACACACACAAGACAAGCAAACAGTGAGACGGAGTTGTTAGGAACATCTAATCCAAGGTAAATTCAACCAACAACCGTAAATCTAAAATCAGAAAGCTAGTCCTCGCCCGAATGTCATATATGCAGGGAAAAGAAACCAAAAACAAGTCCAAAAAGAAAAAAAGAAAACTAAAAAAATGTTTTACAACTATATTACCAACCTATAAAGAGTAACTAATTAACCCCACAAGACAAACATGTGTCCCATCCGGGATGACATATCAATAAAAAGGGGGGAGGGGAGGGAAATAGAAACTGCACAGACCGTCCTATGGTGACCCGGGCCCGCCTAAGGGGAAACTGGGAGTAGTGAGTAGGGTGGTGGAGGGGGTATTATGAGGTGGGGTCCAACATTGGGTCGTATGGGCGGTGGCCAGTAGGGTGGTTGGGCGAAGTGGCTGCACGTTGCCTTGGTCGACATGTGAAGGTGCTAGCTCTCATTGGAACCCCTGACAGATGACTCCACATCGGTTGGAGGACCATAGGCACCATCATATAGTCTTCAAACCGATTCGTATCGTATGTGCTCGAGAATGACTGGGTTCGGATCCGATCAAACCGCTGGTGATGTTTTAGGCATGCATTTCTCCAGGCGGTTCATGTCATCGGAGGTAAGTCAAAGGCGCCCTCGACGGAGGTGGGAGTGGTGGAGTGGGTGCTTCGAGGAGTGTCCTCCTGAGGGACCCACCTGCCTGCGACATTACTTAGGCCATTATTAAGGGCCATCTTCCATCCGCCTACTCTGACAGTGGGGATAGGGTCTGGGGGGGTATCATCAGGGTTAAAGCCTTCAAGGTGGTCAGAGGGTAGTAGGGGAGGTCGAAGCACATTGGGAAGGTAGCCCACAAGATAGTTACCCGGACATCCATACCAGCGTCCTTGCCGGGTACCCATAGTGTAGTGTTCTGCAGGAACCGGGACAGTTCTAGGAGGAATGTCAATCAGCGGGGTTTTCTTCAACGGGAGTCTACAATCCTTCAAATGTTCTTCGGTGGCCAACTGGTAGGGCCAGCCAAGGTATCATGCCTCACAGTAAATGACCCAGTCTGTTGTGGCACCTAGCTATATCAGCAATCTACGGGTTAAGGAAGAACACGTTAGTTGTTAGTCTACTGCCTCGGAAGATGGAGGAGGCCTCGGTAGTAACCACAGTAGTCTGAGTCATCTGGTTAGACTGACCCGCTCTCCTCAGGAAAAATAGGGAAATAGACACAAAGCGGAGGAAGTATGGAGAGCTTGCAGTGGACCTCCGAGGGCTTACTGATAAGATGAGGCAAATAGGGGTGGCCGTCGTAGTGATACGGAGCCACGGACGCCTCCTCATAGTCTGGACCAATATGCTCGAGAGCACGCGAAACCAAGTTGTCCGGCGGTCCCCAGAAGAAGTGTAGTTGAACGTTGAAGGTGAGGATCATAATGGGTGTCGAAGATGTGAAGCGGCCTACCCTGTGTTCGAGCTGTCGGGTTACTGGGGTTCCGTTACAAGAACCCTGAGGAAGTGGAAGGAGTGGTGGAAGGAACTCCAGCGTTGAGTTCCCGGTATGTAGTGGTGCCATGGTTCGCATCAGGCCTGGCATAGTGACTCCAAGCCATGACACAGCATGATATATCGCCATCTGGACCACTTGGTCAGTGATCCCAAACTCACGCAGGGTTGTACAGTCAAAGAATCTGTTGAGCGGATGGGCGCTTTTGCAGTCTCTCGAAAGGGCATTGTTGTTGGCGGCGGTTTGGTGGTGCGGGTGTCTCCAGAACGGCAGCCCGCAGTTGCTTGTCCTCTAGAAGCCGAGGGTAGAAGACTCGGTTCCTTGTGATGTCCTGGAGTCTGTTAGAGTCATGATTCCTGAACATCGAAAAAGGGATGCATGTAGACCATTAGTGAAAGACGGTGACAAAAAAACATAACATAGCAAAGCTCAGATGCAGTGAAAATTCTTAAAATAGAAAATTAGGTGGAAAATTCGGCAGACCCGTCTATTTCTCAATCTAATCAAAGCCGCGGAGGGCTACCAAATCACCAAAAAACAATAGTTTTCAAAAAAAATCCAAGGTTCCACACACTTTCAAGGGTTCCACACAACAAGTCCAATAAAAGCACCATTCAATGAAACCAAAAGTGACAAACAGATACCAACGCCTAAACCATAAATAATCATCCAAGCAACATATTCCACAAGAACAAACTACAATCATGGAAGGAAATAATCAACTTCCATGGAACATTGATACAACATATTAAGGCAAAAATTGGCAGAGTCCAAGACTACAATCATCATCTCAAAAAACCAAAGCAATGATTCAAAACAAAAACAAGAGCATGAATGTACTAAGTATTAAACGTGAAATTGAAATTAATAACAACTAAACAAGCAATTACTTAACATCACACAAGCCATAAAAACTCAAGAAAAACATACTAAAAATTCGTTAACTAAGGAACCATATAGTGTGATTGCCATGAAAATCAAAGAAAAATCTGTCAAAACTACTCAAAGTTTTAGATTTATAGCTTAATAGATTGAAGATGAATTGGAGCCAAAATAGAAAAAACGCCCAAAGAGTCCAAAATAATCAAAAAAACGCCACCCCAAAATTCCAGAAATTCGGGCCCATAATGACCCCAAATGGCAGATAGTTTTCGAAAATTGATGATGAGGGTTTTGGTTGAGGAAGAGCTGAGAGGATGCTTGTTAATTTATAATTGAGTTTGGAGAAAAGATTGAGTGAGACTAAGAGAGAAGACATTTTTCGATGTGGGTGTTAATGGAGGTTGGAGGAAGAGGGGTAGGGAGATAAGTGTGAGGTGAGAAGTGAGGGAAAGAAAGGATTTAAAAGGAAAAAGGGAATAAAAGAAAGTTAAAAAATTAAAAAAAAATCGGGCCGAGCTGCGCCCGCTCTATAGGGGTTATCAGGTTTGGGGGGCACTTGGGGTAATATCGCACCGCGAGAATCAGTTATGCACCGCATAATAAATAAAACATTTTCAGAAACCCTTTTGGGCATTTGGAGGTGAGATGCGCACGCATATATATCTTATGCGCCCGCATCTTTACCTTTTCAAGAATTTATGGGCTCTGGAGGTAAGAGCGACGAAAAATGTTTATGCGCCCGACTCTTCTCTTACTTTTTCAAAAAATTTTTAAATGGGTTCATGGGGGCAGATGCGCGCATAAGTTCCTTATGGCCCGCATCGACCATTTCATACGACTGATTTGCTTCCTTCCTCTAAATTTGCTTTCTCACTCAACTTACCCTTCTTGAGATTTGTTTTTAACTACGGAGTGACAACCGAAACCTCTAGTGTACTAATTACACGTACACAACCAAAAAAAAACATGAACACAGCTACTAAAAAATATACGAAAACAAACAACTAAACACACAACAAAAAAACAAAAAAGAGTTAAAAAAGGGACAGAAGCTGGCGTGCCTCCCGAGAAGCGCTTGTTTAGGGTCATTAGCTGACCGTGGCTCCGAAGTGGGTCAATGTGAATCGGGATTGTTGATGACTTCTACTAATCACGACCCTCTAGAGCTCTCTTCTGGACTAACTTCACTTACATGACCAACGAACCAATTTCACCATAACAAAACTCCACGGACTCAGTAAGACATTAACAAGATCCAGTCACAACGTGATTCCTTATCTATCGTCTGCCACTTGCTTCTTATAATGCGTTTATCGCAAACAACTTCAGTCATTCGTGGAAGCGTTCCGACAACTTGAGCACATATCAACTTTAAGGACCCCGTATCTTTTGTACTTAGTAACGATAAATAAGTGACCGCACGACAGTTTTCCATAGCAAACCCGAACGGTGAGGGGAATGGAGTTTGACACACAACTCGAATTGTCCATGAGTCATATGATTGCTTTTGTCCATGACCTCTTATGATTTTGCATTAATATGTCTTTGGACAGATTGATCCCGTTGGAAGCGCAAACTGGAATTTATCTATCTTAGCTCCATCTCCACCCGACGTCCTTCTCCCTTCTCTCCTGCACACTCCCTCGGCACACATTATCTCCACCTTCTTAGCCCTATGCTTGTTCTCACTTCCGACACCTTTTTCCATTCAACCCCAACGACGGTCCCCCCCTCCGTGTCGCCTACATTCGGACCGTTTCAACCAACCCTCTATCGTTCTTTCCCCCTAGCATCAATTCGACCCTCCAATCCTTTTCTGCGATTCTTGCCTTCCCCTCTCCCTCCAGGATGCTTATCTCCCTTCCGACTCCAATTGCCGCGCTTGTTGTGGCGTGATATGATCTGCTCTGTTTTGGTCACACCGTACTTTCCAGCAGATTACTACCTTTCTCATGAAATGCTTCTCCCCATCACTGATGACAGCTCTAGGGTACTCCGATACCTAGGAAAAATGACCGATGTTTAAAAACGCAGACGCAAAACTGTATTAGAATCACAATAGGGGGTAGCAAGAAGCTTCCACCCATTAGGAAAAAATTCCACAGCCAAACTAATATGTAAACGGTTTCCATTTAGAAGATGGGAAGGGTCCATATAAGTCAACCCCAAAATCAAAGATTACTCAACTTCTAACTTACACTTGTGAGGCATTTCTGGCCTTGTGAGTGTACCTGTCACACCTTGGCATGAATGCAAAAGCATAATAAGGCTCTAGCAACGGTAAGATCGTTGGGGCATAAAAAAACCTGATTCAAGGAACCTTAAACATGCGTCTGGAAGGTCAGCATGACCTCCAATAACGTGATGAATGGCAATGGTGAAGAAACCCATATACTTCCCATTCCGGAAACACTATTCCTTATAAAACATCTGCACCACCTCACGAAACAGGGTTAGGATCATCCCCAAAAGTATCGCTAAATCGTGCAAAACTTTCATTTTTTGCGGATAAGTCAAATCAGAAGGACAAAACACCTCACTACGAAACATAACTTAGCGAACATCAGGCAAACCAAGGAGAATTCAAACAAACAGCAAATAAATGCTCATCAGGGAAAGAATGTCAATGGGGGTAGAGATATCCCCATCATCATTACCGTATCCTCGATAAGTGGTCAGCTACCACATTCCTGCTCCCTTCTTATCACGAGATCTTCGAGATCAAACTCTTGTGAAAGCAACCAAAATACCCCGAATAGCCTCGGTTGGCTACTTCTTCCAAGTAGTATTAAGAGCTGCATGGCAGATAAACAATAACTTTCGAACCTACAGATAAGCACGAAATTCTCTAAGCATAATAAACTATAGCAAGCCAGCCTCCTTTTCCGTGAGGTGGCATAATTAACTTGAGCTTCATACTAAAGTCTTATTGGCGCTATAAATAGCGTGCAAGACTTATCTCTCTTTAAACCTAAACCGCCACCAATGCAAAATCCTAGCATCACAATTATTTCGAAAGGTTAAATTCCAATTGGGGGGATGTATAATGGGTTGACGCGAAAGTAGTGCATTTTTTCATATTAAAGGACTCAAGACACTCTATCAGTGAATTTTTAAAAAAAATTCAGCATCCGTTTAACAGGAAATGAGTAGCGGTTCGCAAGTTTAGAGAAATCCTTAATAAAACCTGCGATTAAAAACCAGGCATGACCCAAAAACTCTTACCCTAACATTCATGGATTGGCGTTGAATGCCAATTACCTGTTGCTCGCCTGTTATCCCACCTTAAGCCAACGTTCGGAGACAAATGTGCCCAAACTACCTCGTCTTGACCATGAAATGACATTTTTTCCAATTAAAACCAAATTTTACTGTTCAATCATTTCGAGAAGTACTTAGTAAGGTAGTCCAAACATAAATCAAAAATCGGCTAAACACCTAAAAATCACCATGAAGTATTCCATAAATGGACTCTATGAATTCAGAAAAAATGCTCACATGCAACCGGTTGCAACGTAGCAGGTGCATTACATTAAACAAAAGGATTTACCGATATGCCAAAAGTACTAAGGACAGTGAAGTGTTTTCTCCATATCATCAGGATGGATGGGGATCGAAGAAAACCGAATAGCCATCAAGATAACAGAAATACTTATTCTTAGCAATCTTTCCAACATATGATCAATAAAAGGAAGGGGACTCCGGATAATGGTGCTATTTTCAGCCTTTAGCCCAACATCAAGTTCTAAATATATACAAATACTCCAGCCGTTGTGCCAACTCTAGCTAGGGTTAGTTCGTTTTTTTCAATTACGCAACAAAGTTCGTTCCCACTGCTTAGCGGACTACTGTAGGGACAACCCAACTGGGAATCAGGCACCGAGTAAAAATATACTGCAATGCTAGAGGTTATTAAGAATTCCTTCTTCATACCTCCTGCATTTTAGGATTCGTTCAAACGTCGTTGGACCCGGTACAAGGTTTGTGCACCTCTCTAAAATGGATTCTATGAATACAAAAATCAGGACATATACCCTTCAAGGTCATACAATAGTATACCACAATAGCTTTCTTGAGGAGTTTAAGTACACAAAAGTTTATTAACTGATACTCAGAAGAGAGAAGCAACTAACAATGACAGGGTACAAATTCTTCATCGAGAAACAAGGAACATATTTCAAGGAGAGGGGGGGGTTTCATCTCAAGGTGGTGGTTTTACCTCTAACAAAACAAAAACCTTGGGGCAAATACAATAAATCTCCGGACTCATCTCGAGTTCAAATCCGCACACAGTAAGTCCGGAATAAATATCCAGCATCGATTGTACTTCATCTTGCATCACACATCAAGACAAAACAACGGCCGCCCAGCAGACTTTGTACTGATCGAGGCATATCAAATCAATACAATCTCTCAGACACGATAAACATAACAGATTGTTCCATATTGGACTCTGAAGAGCAAGCATTAAGATTAAGAGGGTAACTTTATCACCCTACAGACAATGTCAAGACGTACCATTTTGACATCGAAACATCACCTGCGGTGTGTAAGAAGGGTTCTACCAAGACAACATTGGGATACGGCATCCTCATCCATATCTACACAACAAAATCAAAAAGGATAATAAAGATTTCCCGACTTCACCGGGGACCAGCCTCCTAAAATACATTTAGGGTATTCACTGTCTATCCACCATCGGCAAGGTGATGTTAGTCAACCTTTTTAAAGCACCAATCAAGCTTTTTACAACATAGATAATGCATACACTAACACTGGTCCTAAATCACTAAGCTGTGTCAATCAAACGAGGGCGAATGTACATGGAATAGAAAACTTCAGGGTCCTTTCAGTTCGGTGGTGACTTGTTTGCAATATGGCATGATTCCTCCGTGGTGCTACGTACTCCCAACACTAAACTCAGTTTCCTGCTTCAAAATGTCTTCAAAAATTAGTGTAGGTAGGAATTTGAGTTATCAAATCAGTTGTTAAATGGAA
>PYUH01000185.1:166060-177081 GCA_016808085.1 Suaeda aralocaspica
TGCAGCAAAATTCCGTTTTATGTTTGTTATAAACAATGGAACATTGGCTGCGGTTAATATTTGCTGCGGTTTTTTAATTATTTGCTGCGGTTGAACCGATCAAATACCTAACTTCAAAAAACCGGGGAAACAATCCCCAAGCCCAACCCATAGGGCTACCCCCTAAATAAAAGCCAGACCCCCTCATTTAACCCCCTCCCTTTATCTTTTTCTTCTGTTCCGCCTCTTCCCTGCCCTCACCCTAATTCCTTCTCTAACCCTAATTCCTCTCGCCCATTTCTATCTTCTCCTCTTTTCCTCCTAACTCCTAATTCCATCTCTAATCCCTAATGGTTTTGTTTCTTTTTGTTTGCAAATTCATTTTCTTGATAATCAAATCTTTAATTTAAATTTCTTATTTCTATTTGGATATTCATCAGTTTGATCTATGATTCTGCAGGACACAGATTTGCTCATAAGGCTTCACACACGAAAGACTAAACGAACTGATTTCCTCAACGAAGCAACAGTTCAATCTTAAAATGTAATTTAAATTAATTCTGCTCTTTTAATTTGTGTTTTTTTTTTTTTTTTTTTTTTGTTGTAATGGTACTTGTACAGAAAAGATGATTAACTACCTACGCGCTGAGCCGAGAGATGTTACACCCCCCCCTCACAAGCTTTTTCAAGCGGACTTTAATTTGTCGGTCTCTTCAACTTATGAGATTATCTACTAATCATAATCACGGACTTTTGATGCATGAGTTTATATTGTGATTGCTCATTTTTATTTAATTGTTCGCTGTTAAAATTATTGAATCTAAATAATTCTCCAACAAGAGTCTCTTGTCTTATAAAAAGGTCAAAAGAATCAGAAACACAACGTAACCTTGTTTTAATTGCTATTATTTGATTAATCTTTTTTTTTTTTTTTTTTTTTTTTTAAAAAGGAATTTTTAGTTTTATTTTTCAAAGCACTTTTGTTAATTTACAAAGTATTCCATAGTCCATTCGTTACGTATTATTTGCAGAACCGATCCCCATAAAGTAGAGAGGAAACTGTCTAAGGTTTTTGCATTATGTATAATGGAGGTAATAATTTTTTTGAGGGTGTTTATAGTTGTCACTTTCCATACATGTGTTGCCGAAGTCCAACTATGCTAAGATCCTAATTTGAAATTGTGTTGATTGTTTTTATTTGTTTAATCACCGCTTTCTATTTACATAAAACTTGTTTCAAAAATGCCTTGCACCCTGTCAACATTGAGTTTTCCTGGGAACATCATGCTTAACCAGGCTTTAACTGTGACAGTTTGTTATCAGATTGGAAGAAAATTCCTTTGGGCATATGCTGTTTGGAATTCATTTTGGTTATTTCTTCTTAGCACCTATTTTGTATTCACGTAGGCTCATGTCTTCTCTATCTAGTAGTCTTGAAAAGATTTCAGACATTAGTCCTGTGCCTTTTCTTTCTTAGAATAATTTGAGATCTATAGTTTCCACCATTAAATGTTTATATACGAAATTTTTTTTCTTTGCGCTGTCGTCTCCTTGATTATGCTTTGCACACTGCATGACCATTTCCCCCTTTCCAAATGTATCTTAAACCAGCTACCCTTTAATAATTTTTTCGTAAATTGTTTGCTTCTATAGGTCACTTGCAAGCAGTAGTATCACAGTCTTATTCTACAATTTGCTGTTTTGGAAACGCTATTGTTGCCGTGTTGTTATTGTTGTGATGTTGATTATTTGCTGCGTTTGTGTATTATTTCATTTCTTTTTTTAGAATATGGTTAGCCAAGCTTGCATTTAGGTTGACAATGATCGACGACTCTACATGATACGGCTCATTATTTGAATGTATTCTTGAATGAATGATTGATGCTTATGTTGATGTTATTGGTGTGTGGTCTGATTGTGTTGTTTCTAACTTGTTCCTTATGGTGAGACAATTGAGTCTCTATGGTGATGCAAATTGTTGATGATGATCGAGTCCCTTATAGTCCACAATTGTTGATAAAAAGAGCCTTTTTTCATAAAACACTTCTCCAATGATGAAGGACTCAATCATGACCAGGTTGTTGAGTTGCTGGCCCAATTATTGATTGCAACTACGTGTTGTAGTAGCAAAATTAAACACTATGGTTAACATCATTGAGGTTTGAGTTGCTTCTAGGCTTAAAAAACCTATTGCGTAAGCCTAATCGAATTGTTGGGGGTGGTCGTAAACCACTTCCTGATGAGATTATGTATATGAATACATACACATATATAGTATAATTACAAATGAAGTGAGTGATTTGTCCTTGTTAGTTTTGTTATTATGTTGATTGTCTATTATTTGTGAGGTTACTGATGATTGCTGTTTGTTTGCTGCTGCCACTGTTAGTTGTTGGCATTTTCCTGTGTGGTGCACTTTCTGCAACTGCCTTTGAAGTCTATTGCTGTGTTGTTGTGGCGGCGGTTGTGTTCTCTTGGTGGCTCTTTCTGTGCTGTGGTTAATGATGAATTATTAAAGCATGCTTGTGATGAATTTTGCTTGTTTATTATATGATTTATGAATGAGAACACTATATAAAATAAGATGGATTGACATGAGAACTACTCTATATATAAATGAGTGAACAAAAGAATGGTTGGAATGAGTAATGGATGCTGGAATGATATCATTTAGATTAGATTGAGCTTTATGAATTGATTTTAATGAATGGTAATTCCTTGATGAATGAATAAGACTAGAAGGGTTGAATGAATGGTCTAGTATTGTGTGAATAGAAGGGTATTTTTTTGTGATAGAATGTACTTCAATGAAAATAATGATTCCTATGTAGTATAACATTTCGCTTCTAATTTGTTTTGCTTTAAAATGCAAAAAAAGAAAAAAAGTTTTTTTTTTATTTTCTTGTGCTTCTTTGCTGCGGTATATTCACAAAACCGGCAGCAAATCTGTTTTTTTTTGGTGGGAACTGCACTATTTGGCGCGCGTGTTTATCAAAGAACCGCAGCAAATAATCCAGTTTTTCCCTCCAGTTTCTGGTTGGTTTATTTGCTGCGTTTCCCCCTGAATAACCGCAGCAATAACCCAATTTTTTCTTTGCGTTAAACCGCAGCAAATAAATTTCATCATTGGCTGCTCTATAAGTGCTTTCGGTTCAAAACCGCACACATCCACCCGGGAAAGAAACCCAGCAACTGACTGACGTTTTATTCCACTAGTGCCACATTGAAAAATGAGAGAAGTGACCTCAATTCTTTCTTTTTCTTAAATCTCAAAGGCCTTTACTTCAATAAAAAATATACACTTTGCAATTTCTCTACCAAAACCTAACCCTCAAGCTTCTTTGGGCATTGTTCGATTTTGTTCTCAATTTGTTCCTTGTAGTACACCTTTGGAACCAAGGTTGTGTTATCCCGGGGGTCGATTGGCCATGAATCTGTGTTGTAACGCGACGTGTGCAAATTCGACTTTAGGGCATGATCTTTTTCTAGCCACAACCACTCCTTCAGAGATAAGTTTAAATCTCCACCTTGTTTTTGTGTGCTACTATTTATATTTTAACAATTGTAAGCAAAACTGACACCCTTAGTTGTCCTATAATCGTAATTCCATGAGTTATTGAGCTTATAAATTCTTAACACCAAGTTTTAAATGTTATAATTAAGTACAATCCGGGGATTGTGCCCCTTGTAATATTTCAAGATATACCCACCCGTTTCTTTCTTGCAAAAGAAAACATCCATCATTTTTTTTATAAAAAAATAAGTCAAATTTAATTTACAGAAAAAACTTACAAATACAATTCTTTTTTAAAATCTTTAAGTGATAATATATACACCAAAGTAAAAATCTGAAATCAGATTCAAAGACTGTATTTTTGAAGTATTTTGGTTAGAAATTATTGCATTTTCTAGCATATTTAAATTTTCATATTCCACATAATAAATAATACATATAATTATGTAGTAAATTTATAATACATGCATATTAAAACATAAAGTTGTTTTTTAATAGAACAATAATAAACAAATACAATTATCATCCTATATAATATAAGAGATAAAAATCATAGAAGATACCACTAAAGTGGAAAATAAAAATTAAACAACGGTAATTAATTATTAAATATAGAAGCAAGGAGTATTGTTCCGTGTATAACATAAATGAAGATAAGAACCTGTACATTACTTTATCATATATAAAACATTAGAACATGAAGTAACATATACTTAGGGTAAATTATTAAAAAACATTCATATAGTTTATAGATCATGGAATATTATCTCATAATTAAAAAATACTATAAGATAAGAAAACAGTAGTAAATTAGTAATTTATAACAAGTATGTACTCCCTCCGTTCCCCCCTGTTTATTCTTGACGGTCCTATTCACCCTCTCATTTTGATATATGAGATATAATAATGTGGTGGGGTCAAATTGGGTTATCATTGATGAGAGAGAAACAAGTTGCAACTCATAGAAACTTGATTAGTAGTGGTTGTGTGGGTCCTTTTAATAAAAAAAATATTAAAAATCTAATGAATTGTAATGTATAAAATATGGACTTAGACACAATATATATGTAAAGAAAATGGGAATTATGGAGTAGTCATTATTATTGAACATCTTGTAATATATACATACAAGTATTTATCAAACATAATAATTTTATAACAACGCTTATAACCTATAAAAGCATGCATTAAGACAATTTATCAAAAAACAAAATTATGAAACTATAAGTATTTAAACATTATGTCTCTTATAATATGTAATAATTACACAATTTAAATCCGAACTACTAACTTATAATACTTTTTCAACTTTTAGATTTAACTTTTCATAAAAACAATTGAAGATTTCAACCTCCAATTTATTTCTTGATCATGTTTTTTTTTTTTTTTTTTCGATGCCTAAGAGGCAGAAAAAAAACAAGCTCAAGAAAAGACAGTTCATGGAGGTATTTCCTCCTAGTACAAGTTCAAGGCGCTTATGTATCACAGTGTTCTAAAATATATGATACCACACAGTCGCGCCATTCACTTCCACAGTACTGCCGCTACCCATCAGCTATGCATGAGACTTCCTTGGCTCACAACAATCTCCATTGGGGAGGCCCTATAGCAGCTCCTGCAAGCAATCAATGTTAAAACAACGCTATCTCTGACGAAGAGTTCGGATCATCTGAACCGGCTTGCACACATCATACCATAACTCCTGTGGAAGCATGAACACACTGAAATATTGGAGACCTTCCCTATGCTCGTGCACAGAGTTTGTAGGCCTTGTAGGGCCAACACAACTTCAGTAAGCCCTTCATGCCCATATTCCACCTCTCACTCTCCTGTACAGTCCAGCTTCTACCAGCCCGTTAGCTTAAAAAGAGGCATCCACACTTAGCCAGCTGAATCACTTTGGGGTGAGGGGGCACCACGAGGTGAAATTTGGGGTAATAAGAACTAGGGTTGTGATCTGTGTGGTTTTTTATTGTGTTTTTTCCCCTTGTTTCCGGCTCGCCTTTTATGCCTAGTGGTTGTTCTTCTGGCTTTATTTAGCTCCATTTTGTTTTCTTTATGCTAATTTGAAGTGTTCCGCCAAGTTTGATTGATTTCCATTTCTCCGTCATTGCGTTTTACGTTGATTATTATCATTTGCGGTTGTTATGCTCGGTTTGGTCGTGTTTGTAATTTCAGACACCGAAACCGAGGCTCGAGTACGAAGCCTGAAAGCTGTACGGGTCAGAATGAAGATCATTGAAGTGCGTGCCAAAAAGCCTATGGTAAAACACGTCGTGAAAAATCATGAAGCAAATAATAAAGAAAATAGAAAAATAAGCTTCTGCGGTGATACATCTATACTGCCGCTACAACAACATGCCACCGCATTAATGAAGAAATCAGCTACACAAGGCTTCGTCTTCGGTAGGTGTATGCGGCGCATAATCTCCTATGCGCGCCCGCATCACCTCGCCGTTTTTCTTCCTGTTGTTTATTTTTTTTTCTTTTTCTTTTCTTCTTATTCTTCTGTACTTAACTTTGTACGCCCACTTTGGTACTAAAGGCAAGACTTTCTAGCAAAGCAACGGATGCCTTCATTTGAAGAATTAGACTCTGGTTTTTTTTAAGCACTTTTTCTCTCTCAAATTTAATTTGGGAATTATGGTTTTTGTTCTTACATCAATTTTCATTCAATTCACGTTCTTCCAATTCGTTCTTCAATTTGGTAATTCTTTGTTACGGTTTAGACCGTTTTATTTTAGTTTAATTTTTAGCTTTTTAGTTTCTTTAAGTCTAATTAATTTAGTTAATTGTTGGTGTTAATAGTTTACATTGTCATTACTCTTCTGAATTCATTATGATTTTATGATTATGGTTTTCTTTAATTTTTCAAGTCATGATTGATAGTAAATTTGCTCTATGGTTAGGAAACCTTACTATTAGTTGGAGCTAACTAAATTAGGTTGTTTCAATTCCGCATTATAGTCATTTCCTTTATTGGTTTTTCGTTTACATTGAATTGTGCGCAGATTTAGTGTAAATTTTGGTAATTGTTGAATTTTATGTGCCGAGAGTAAAATAGACCACAATAGACCACTGAATATGGCGAATTAGTCTAGGCCATTAACTAGAGCTCGCTAGAATTATTTTCGAGGGGTCTAATTCAGAGAATTAGTGAGCCCAATTTGATGATAATGTGAGATTGAAACGTCGTTTTATGAGCCATGTAGTTGTTCTTGGTACCCGAATGACCCTAGGCTCAGTTTATTGGTTTAATCGGCGGTCACTTCCCCGGTAATTGATTAGTAGTTATTATAGTCATTGTAGAACAAGTAGTTTCTCGACCAAGGCCCTGTGTACGGTTTAAAGCGTTTAAACTAATAGAGTTCAAATTGCTTCCCTGAGAGATCGATCCTTACCCGAGCAACATGTAGGGAGTGCTGTTTGGTTGTATTTGGTGAGTAGTGGTTGGCGAGTAGCCGTGTCAATTTGTGCGCGCGTTGCCCGGGGAGGCAAGTGTTCATTCTGATGAGTCGGGTTTAACTGTGTGTTTTAGTTTCTGTAGTCTCAAAGACTATAGTCTGGTCGTGGTCGGGCTTATCTGTGGCTGCGGATTGTTCTAAGGTTGCAGGTGTCGTGAGGTTAGCAAAAGACCACGAGCTTGAGTCTTCATTGTGGCCTTGAACCCAGCGGTAGGTTTGAACGTTGAGGGAGCGTATGAGAACGCGCAGTTCGTTCCCCACGTCGGGAGTAAACTGGGGTTCTGACTATCTCAGTGGTTTCGAGTCACCGTTCTCAATCCGCCTGGGTGAATATGGTGAAGGTGATAATGGTGAATGCTGTCGAAGGAGAAGGACAGGGTAAGATGTACCACACACCTCCACCACCCTGCCACCCACTGCGCCTGTTTATTGAGAGACTATTCCTGCCTAGTAACGGCAGTCTATGCTGGAGGTTATTCATACCCGATATCGAGCTGCTGAACGTTGAACTGGAACGGCTCTTGGAATATGTGTGAACGAAATCAGTTTCAGGATCCTTTGAAGTGAGAGACGAATTTTACCACTTAAGAATTTTCTTCAATCATTGTGATAATATCAAGCGTGAACCGTTTCCTAAGGATTTAACATTAAGGAGAATGTTCCATTTCTAGCAGTCCAATGCTATAACCTTAACCCTGTATGATCTTAATATGGCCACAATTAATTATTGGGACTTTGGGCTCTTGCTTTTCACTAGAGTGTACTATCCACCACCAAAGGAAACTGCTTTATTTAGGACCAAATTACTAACTTATTAATCAGGAGACCGATGAGTCACTTTATGATGGCCTTGGTAACGTTTTAAGGATTGTTGAGAATGTTCGCTCATGCAGGGCTTGAAAATGGTTTTTCTGGTTCAGTTATTCCTACACATGGTTTTGGGTAACGAAGAGGCTTTTGTAGATTCTGCTGGCTAGAAGTCGATGTTATGAACCAAGAGGTCCAACGCTCATATGAACTAATTGATGTAAATGCCACTCCATCATTCACAGTTTGGTAACCTGTAGAAGGCACTTCCAAAAGGTGGGAAACATGTAGTTGATAAAGTACGAGTTTAGACTGCGCAGATCAATGCTCATAAGATTCAACGCTCGACAGATTGGTACCAGCAGCTTCTCCACCCATCACCTGTACTGCACTTTCGGATGCACTGATCTTCTTTCTGTGATTCATGCGTTTTTCGTTCTGTCATAGTTTTCCCTTCATGTACTAGTTCAGTAAGACAAGTATGCGCCTTTCAAGCCTACAAGATACAATCCATATTCTAATACATACAATCCGAGCGAAGGCACCCATACTTTTCTTACAAGAAACTACCAATGTCCGAATCCTCGATCAGACTATGTCCACCCATCAGCGTCACCTCAACATATGCAGAGATCTTTACCTACCACAGCCCCCAGTTTTCATAGCCTGTCCACCACTATCTCCCCGCCAATTTGCACCTCAACCTAGTGGAGAAATCTCAGCGCTAAGAGAATATATGTTGCAAGCTGCAGAAAATATTGTGAGTGCGAATCAGCGCTCATAAAACATGTGAGACTCATAGCTCAGGATTGTTGCATCAACTGTCTGCAAAGGCAACCAGCCACCTCCCATCCACAACCCCACCTCCAGTATCAGCAGCATCACAAGAATTCGCCCTAGGTACCGATGTCAATGGCCAATTACACCTTAAGAGTGGAGCTTGCTTATGAAAGGCCCGAAAATTCCTACTGATATGTTTAATTCTGATGTTTCAGGTGGACTAAGAAACCAGTGATGTGGGATTGAAGTTTAGACCAGTTCCAGATAAGGGACTGAAGCCCTAAATAGGATGTAATGACCATCTATTGATACTATCCAGCCACATGTTGTTTGGCCCTTTCCGCACAGGGTGACCAGGAGTAAGAACATGAACCATGTTCATAAATTTTAAGCTATGTAAGAATTTTGCAATTTACTATTCCATTTAACCTGATTTTGATAACTCAAATTCCTACCTACACTAAATTTTTGAAGACATTTTGAAGCAGAAACGTGAGTTTAGTGTTGGGAGTACCGAGCAACCACGGAGGAATTCATTGCCATATTAGCAAAACAAGTCACCTACCGCACGAAAGGACCCATGAAGTTTTCTATTCCATGTAACTTCGCCCTGTTTGATTGACCAAGCTGTAGTGATTTAGGAGCCAGTGTTAGTGTATCATTATCTATAGTTGTAAAAGCTTGATATGGTGCTTTAAACAGGTGACTAACATCCCGTTGCGATGGTGTATAGACAGTGAATACCCTAAATGGTATTTTAGGAGTGGTCCCCGGGATAGTCGGGAAATGCTTTATTACCTTTTTGATTTGTGTGTTAGATATGGATGAGGATGCTCGCTATCCCAATTATAGTCTTGGTAGAACTCCTTCTTACACACCGCAGGTGCTGTTATCGATGTCAAAAATGGTTAGTCTTACATTGTCTGTAGGGGTGATAAACGTTACCCTTTAATCTTAATGCTTGCTCTTAGAGTCCAATATGGAACATCATGTTATGTTTATCGTTGTGAGATGATTGATTGATGATATGCCTCATCCATACAAGTCTGCTGGCGGCCGTTGTTTTGTCTTTTGGCTGTGATGCAAGGAGAAGGTACAATCGATGCTGATATTTAGTTCCAGGACTTACTGTTGCGGATTTGAACTCGGATGAGATCCGGAATTTAATTGTAGTTTGCCCCAAGGTTTTTTTTGTTAAGAGGTAAACCACCTGAATGAAACCCCCCCCTCCCTTCACTTGAAATTGTTCTTTTTCCTCGATGATAGAAGTTTGTACCCTGTCATTGTTATTGCTTCTCCTTACTGAGTATCAGTTAATAAACTTTGCTGTTATTAATCCTAAGAAACTATTTGGTGATACTTTATGACCTTGGTATATGTCCTGATTTTTGTATCATAGAATTCCATTTTAGATGAAGGTGTCACAAACCTTGTAGCCGGGTCAACACGTTTGACAATCCTAACATGTCAGGAGGTATGAAGAAGGAAGTTCTTAATAACCTTCTAGATGCAGTGTATTTATTTACTCGGTGCCTGATTCCCATTGGGTATTCCCGTACAGGTAGTCCCAAGACAAGGGGACGACTGTTGTTGCGTAATGAAAAAAATGTAACTAACCTACTAGAGTTGGCACAGTACGGCGTGGAGATTGTGTATATGATTATAGAACTTGAATGTTTGCGGCAAAGCAAAAAGCACCATTTGCCGAGAAGTCCCCTTCCTTTTATTGATCATATGTTGGAAAGATTAGCTAAGAATAAGTATTTCTGTTATCTTGATGGTATTCGGTTTTCTTGCAGATCCCCATCCATCCTGATGATTGGGAGAAAACACGCTTACACTGTCCTTAGTATCTTTTGCATATCGTAAAGCCTTTTGGTTTATTAATGCCCTGCTACGTTCAACCGTTGCATGTGAGCATTTTTCTGAATTCATAGAGTCCATTTATGGAAGTATCTTCATGGTGATTTTTAGTGTTTTAGGCCTGATTTTTGATTTATGTTTGGAGCTACACTTGACTAGAGTATTCCGAAAGATTACAGGTAAAATTTGGTTTTAATTGGGAAAAATGTCATTTCATGGTCAATGACAGAGGCTAGTTTGGGCCATTTGGTCTCCGTAACGTTGGCATTAAGTGGATAAGGCGAACAACAGGTAATTGCCTTCAACGCCTCCATGATGTTCAAGGGTAGCTAGTTTTTTGGTCATGCTGGTTTTTAATCGCAGGTTATTATTAAGGATTTCTCTAAAATTGCGAAACCACTAACTCAATTCCTGTTAAAAGATGCTGAATTTAAATTCACTGATGAGTGTCTTGAGTCCTTTAATATGATCAAAAATGCACTAATTTCGGCACCCATTATACAGTCCCCCAATTGGAATTTACCTTTCGAAATAATGTGTGATGCTAGTGATTTTGCAGTTGGTGCGGTTTTAGGTTAAAGGAGAGATAAAGTCTTGCACGCTATTTAGTACGC
>PYUH01000185.1:177359-189104 GCA_016808085.1 Suaeda aralocaspica
CACTTATCGAGGATACGGTATGATGATGGGGAGATCTCTACCCCCATTGACGATTCTTTCCCTGATGAGCATTTATTTGCTGTTTGTGTGAATTCTCCTTGGTTTGCTGATTTCGCTAATTACGTTGTAGGAGGTGTTTTACCTTCTGATTTGACTTATCAGCAGAAAAAGAAATTTTTGCACGATGTTAAGCGATACTTTTGGGATGATCCTAACCTGTTTCGTGAGTGTGCAGATGGTTTATAAAGGAAATGTGTTCCGGAATGGGAAGTATATGGTGTTCTTCACCATTGCCATTCATCACCTTATGGAGGTCATGCTGGACCTTCCAAGACGATGTTTAAGGTCCTTGAATCAGGTTTTTATTGGCCCACGATCTTACAGGATGCGAGAGCCTTTATTATGTCTTGCGATTCATGCCAATGAACAGGTAACATCTCACAAAGGCACGAAATGCCTCAAACAGGTATATTGGAAGTTGAGATCTTTGATGTTTGGGGTATTGACTATATGGGACCCTTCCCATCTTCTAATGGAAACCGTTACATATTAGTTGCTGTGGATTATTTTCTAAATGGGTGGAAGCTCTTGCTACCCCCCATTGTGATTCTAATACAGTTTTGCGGTTGTTTAAACAGGTCATTTTTCCTAGGTTCGGAGTCCCTAGAGCTGTCATCAGTGATGGGGAGAAGCATTTTCATGAGAAAAGGTTAGTAAGCTGCTGGAAAAGTACGGTGTTTACCACAGAACAGGACTAGCATACCACCCACAGACAAGCGGCCAAGTTGAGGTTTCCAATCGCGAGATCAAGTCTATCCTCGAGAAGACAGTTGCAAAATCGAGAAAGGATTGGACTAACAAGCTCTATGATGCTCTATGGGCGTATAGGACGGTTTTCAAAACTCCAATTGGCACCTCACCGTTTCGGTTGGTCTATGGAAAAGCGTGTCATCTTCCGGTTGAATTAGAATACAAAGCATACTGGGCACTAAAGGAATTGAATATGGATGCCAAGCTTGCGGGAGAAAAGCGACTTCTTCAACTGAATGAGCTTGATGAATTCCGTTTAGCTGCATACGATACTGCAAAAATATATAAAGAGAAGACTAAGAGGTGGCATGACAAAAGAATCAGGAGAAGGGAATTTCAAGTTGGTGACTGGGTACTCCTATTTAACTCCCGTCTCAGATTGTTTCTTGGAAAACTGAAGTCCAGGTGGAGCGGTCCTTTTTCGGTTACTATGGTGAGCAAATTCGGGTTCGTTGAAGTCCAAAATGATAAAGGTGAAAAGTTCAAGGTCAACGGACAACGATTGAAGCTCTATTATGAAGGTGATGCGGTTGGATTAGTAGAAGAGGTGCAATTCTACAATCCCGATTCACATTGACCACTCCGGAGCCACGGTCAAGCTAATGACCCTAAACAAGCGCTTCTCGGGAGGCAACCCGAGCTTTCTATCCCTTTTTAACTCTTTTTGTGTGTTTTTGGTGTGTTTTAGTTTGTTTTCGTAATTTTTAGTTAGCTGTGTTCATGTGTTTTTGTGTGGTTTTAGGTGTAATTGAGTAACTAGAGGTTTTCGGTTGCACTCCGTAGTTAAAAAAAATCTAAGTAAGGGTAAAGGTGAGTGAAAAGAAAATTTTAGAGGAAGGAAGGAAGCAAAAGTCGGATGAAATGGGGTCGATGCGGGCGCATAAGGAACTTATGCGGGCGCATCTGACCCCCAGAACCCCATAAAAATTTTTGAAAAAGTAAGATGCGGGCGCATAAGACATTTATGCGGGCGCATCTTACCTCCAGAAGCCCATAAAATTCTTTGAAAAGGTAAGATGCGGGCGCATAAGATATATATGCGGGCGCATCTCACCTCCAGAATGCCAAAAGGGTTGCTGAAAATGTTTTATGCGGGCGCATAACTGATTCGTGCGGGCGCATATTACCCCAAGTAGCCCCCCAAACCTGATAACCCCTATAGATGCGGGCGCATCTCGGCCCGAATTTTTTTTTAAATTTTTTTTACTTTCTTTTATTCCCTGTTATTCCTTTTATCCTTTCTTTCCCCCACTTCTCACCTCACATTATCTCCCTCATCTTCCTCAACCTCCATTAAAACCCACACTCAAAAATTTCTTTCTCTCTTATCTCACTCAATCTTTCTCCAAATCAACTCAAATTTTAAAAACAAGCATCCTCTCATCTCCCTCAACAAAACCCCTCAATTAATTTTCGAAAAAATCTGCAATTTGGGGGTCATTAGGGGCGCGCGAATTTCTGGAATTTTGGGGCGTTTTTTTGATTAATTTTGGACTCTTTGGGCGTTTTTCTATTTTGCTTCCAATTCATCTTCATCTATTAAGCTATAAATCTAACTTTGAGTAAGTTTTGACAAGTTTTTCTTGATTTTTCATGGCATTCACACTATAGGGTTCCTTAGTTACGAATTTTTAGTATGTTTTTCTTGAGTTTTATGCTTGTGTGATGTTAATAATTGCTTGTTTAGTTGTTATTAATTTTCAATTTCAAGTTTATAACTTAGTAAATTCATGCTCTTATTTTAGTTTGTGAACAATGCTTTGGTTTTTTGAGATGATGATATTGTAGTCTTGACTTGCCAAATTTTTGCCTTAAATTGTGTTGATAATGTCATGGAAGTTTGATTAATTTCCTTTCCATGAGTGTAGTTTGTTACTTGGTGGAATATGGTGCTTGGGATTATTAATTGAGGTTTAGGCGTTGGTAATTGTTGCACTTTTGGTTTCATGAGAATGGTGATTTTATTGGACTTGTGTTGGAACCCTTGAAAGTGTGTGGAAACCTTGGATTTTTGTTGAAAACTATTGTTTTTGGTGATTGTTGGTAGCCTCGCGGCTTTTGATTAGATTGATAAAATAGACGGGTCATGCCGAAATTTCCGCTCAATTTGTCTATTTGAAGAATTTTTCACTGCATGAGCTTGCTATGTTATGTTGTTTTGTCACGATCTTCACTATGGTTCTAATGCATCCCTTTTCGATTTTCAGGAATCATGAGCTCTAACAGAACTTCCAGGAAATCACAAAGGACCGAGTCTTCTACCTCGGCTTCTAGAGGAAAGCAACCTGCGGGCTCCAGTTCTGGAGACCCCGCACCACCAAACCGCCGCCAACAACAAGCCCAGTTCGAGAGACTGCAAAAGCGGCCCATCCGCTCCACCAGATTCTTTGACTGTAGCACCTGCGATGAGTTGGGGATCACTGACCAAGTGGTCCAGATGGCAGATAATATCGGCTGGGGTGCATGGCTTGGAGTCACTATGCCAGGACCTGATGGCGAACCAATGGCACCACCTACATACCGGGAACTCACTCTGGAGTTCCTTTCCACCTTCCACTTCAGGGTTATTGTACGGAACCCCAGTAACCCGACAGCTCGAACAAGGGTAGTCAGCTTCACAATCTTCGGCACCCATTATGAGCTCACCTTGCAACAGTTCAACGAACACTTCTTCTGGGACCCGGACAACTTGGTTTCCGTGGCTCTCGAGCATAGTTGGTCCAACTATGAGGAGGCTTCCTGGTGGCTCCGTATCACTGACGGCACCACCCCCTATGCCTCATCTATCAGTAAGACCTCGGAGGTTCAGCATGCAGCTCTCCGATACTTCCTCCGCTTTGTTGTCTATTGCCTATTTTCCTGAGGAGAGCTGGGGCAAGTCTATCCAGATGAGCTCAGACTACTGTGGTTAGCTACCGAGGGCTCCCATCTCCGAGGCAGAGACTACAACTACGGGTTCTTCCTTGCCCGTAGATTTGCTGAGATAGCTGAAGGTGCCACAAACACGGGGGTCATTTACTGTGGAGGCATGATTACCTGGCTGGCCTACCAGTTGGGCCACCGAGAGAACTTTGAAGGATTGCACCCCGTTGAAGAAAACCCGCTGATGGACATTCCCTCCTTAAGAACTGTCGGGTTCTGCAGAACATACACTAGGGGCCGGCAGGAACGCTTGGTATGGAATGTCCGGGAACTATCTTGGTGCTACCTTCCCAATGCCTTCACCTCCACCTACTACCTTGACCACCCTGAAGGCGTGAACCCCTGGAGGATACCCCCAGACCCTATCCCACTGGTCGAGAGGACGGATGCCGAGAAGAGGGCCCTTAGAATGGCCTAAGTAATGCAGCAGGCAGGGGGTGTCCCTCAGGAGGACATTCCTCAACACCCAGCTCCACCACTCCCACCTCCTCAGGGCGCCTTTGACATGACCTCACTGATGAACCGCCTGGATGAAATGCATGCCTACAACACTCAGCGGTTTGATCAGATCGACCAGCAGTTCGAGCAATACGGACATCGGTTTGACAGACTAGATGATAGTGCCTATGGTCTCCGAACCGATGTGGATCATCTGCAGCGGGTCCAATGGAGAGAGCACCTGCACCATGTCGACCAAGGCAACGTGCAGCCATTTCCCAACCACCCTAACTGGCCACCCCAGTACGACCCAAATGTGGACCCCACCTCATACCCACTCCACCACTACTACTCCCAGTTTCCACCTTATGGCGGGCCCGGGCAGCAGTAGGACGGTCTGCAGTTTCTATTCCCCTCCCCATTTTTATTGATTATGTATCCCTGGATGGGACAATGTTTGGCTTGGGGGGTAATTAGTTACTCTTGTATAGGTTGTAATTAGTTGTAAACAATTTTTTTTAGTTTTCTTTTTCTTTTTGGACTTGGTTTTGGTTTCTTTTCCCTGCAGATATGACATTCGGAGCAGGACTAGGACTTCTGATTTTAGATTTACGGTTTTGGTTGATTTACATTGGATTAGATGTTCCTAAACTCCGTTCTCCTTTTGCTTGTCTTTGTGTGTTTTGGGGATAGCTGTTTAGCCTTAGGTTTTTTTTCTGCTTTCTAGTGTAGTTTTTACTGCTTTCGTAGGACTGTTACATGGTTTGTACCGTCCCTTAAGGCCGGGAGTTTACATGTAACCAAAAAAATTGTACTGCTTTCCTAGTTTAATGTAGTTCAGCTTTAAAAAAAGAGAATTCTTATTGTGATTGGCTAGCTGCTCGTCCCGGTTTTTCGTTGATTTGACTTTTCATTTACCCATTTGCTTAAATTTTTTTTGAATTCATGATTCTTGTATTCGGATGAGTTTACTTATGTGATTTGCCGGGCATGACTTAGTCTTAAATTGCTAGCATTCCTTGTTTTTGTCAACTCTGTCTAACCTTGCTTGGGTCTTGGACTTGAACTGTGTTAGCGGGAGGATTTGAGCCACTTTTAATCTTATAGGCTACATTAAATTGTATTCTTTTCATGTGTGCTTAGTTTCCTGGTGCATTTATGATCTTGGGTTTGCCATTGGACTTTAGTAACTCTTAATTGAGGTTTTGTTGCATGTTGCGCATGATAAGAGGCATTCAATTGTTGTTAGAGCTTTCAGATACATCATTAGGATTTTCACGCTGAACACATTTTTCCCTTTGATCCCGTGTTTTCTTAAGCCTATATCCCTCACAAAATTTAACCGCATTACAACCCTTTTTGGCCTCGGTGTTTGATGACATATTGTATGCCCAAGCTTGGCTTGGGGGAGTCATGTTGTGGTTTGTTGTGGTTGTTGACTGTTGAGATGGTGTATTTGGAGGATTAGGTGAAATTGTGAATTTTTGATGTATAGGAGGTTCTATAAGCTTCACATTAAGGCTCTGCGTACCAATGGCTGGAATTGTGATTTAAAACACAATGTGTTGGTTTCTAAATGGTGATTTGGAGTCCAGTTATGTACGTGTGATGGTTTGGTCTTAATGGCTAACTATTAAGAGTCGTGAAACTGAAGTGATAAAAAAAAAAAAGAAAAAAAAAGAGAGCAATGAAATTGAAAGAAAAAAAAGAAATGGAAAAAAAAGGAAGAAAAACAAGTTGAAATTGAAGTGGATGAATGAAAAGCTTGAATTTGGTTTATATTTGTGCTTTGAATGAAAATAAAGGTGTGAAGTGAATGAAAATCTAAAAGTTTGGTTTGATTCGGTTGGAATTGGATGATGGGAGACATTGATGTTATTGTATGATGTGTTGGTGAGTCTCCGATGTTTTATATGCGTATACCCCGCATTTTCAGCCACATTATCCCAAATTTATCTTACCCTTCACCCTAGCCTTACGTTACAAGCTTATAAAGCCCTCTTTGATCTTCATGTGCATGCTTTGGTTGATTGTGGAAGAGTCTTTGGCAAGGTCATAGAGTATTAATTGCATTTCGAGTCGACTTTAGGATTGAGTGTATACCTTTAAACACTTGCATGAGGTGTGAGATGTGGATTTGGGCTCCTCAAAACTTGCATTTAAACACTTTATTGCATTTGCATTCCATTTTCTTATGGTTGGGTGGTGAGGGTGAGCTACATTGTTAGATGCTCAATTGTGTGGAGTGACAACCCGTGAGCTATTCTAGTCATCGATTCATTAAACTTGTTTGGTTGGCTTTGTTTGACTTTTGCTTAGGAATGTGTAGCATTTGACTTGCTTTGATCTTAGTAAACTCGGAAGGATCCTTGAGTTGTGATGCATATGTTTTTATGGGGTGAAAGTCATTTCGTTATCTTTGCTCGGGACGAGCAAAGGCTTGGCTTGGGGGAATTTGATATGTGTGGTTTTTATTGTGTTTTTCCCCTTGTTTTCGGGCCAATTTTATGCCTAGTGGTTGTTATTCTGGCTTTATTTTAGCTCATTTGGTGTTCTTTAGCTAATTTGAAGTGTTCCGCCAAGTTTGATTGATTTCCGGCAATTTTAGAGCTTTTTAGTTTGATTTTATCATTTGCGGTTGTTATGCTCGGTTTTGTCGTGTTTTGTAATTTCAGGAACACGGAAACCGAGGCTCGGAACGAAGCCGGAAAGCTTGGACGGGATAAGAATGAAGATGCATGGAAGTGCGTGCCAAAAAGCTATGTAAACAAGTCTTGAAAAATCATGAAGAAATAAGAAGAAAAGAAAATAAGCTTCTGAGGTATCTATGCGGCCGCACAAACATGACATGCGCCCGCATTTAATGAAGAAATCAGCTGAAAAGGGCTTCTGGGAGGTTGATGCGGGCGCATAAATCTCCTATGCGCCCGCATCAGCCGTTTTTCCGGGATTTTTATTTTTCTTTTATTTTTTCTTCGTACTTAGACTTTGTAAGCCCAACTTTGGGTACTAAAGGCACGACTTTCTAGGCAAAACAACTGATGCCTT
Source organism: Suaeda aralocaspica (assembly GCA_016808085.1). Classification (NCBI taxonomy): domain Eukaryota; kingdom Viridiplantae; phylum Streptophyta; class Magnoliopsida; order Caryophyllales; family Amaranthaceae; genus Suaeda; species Suaeda aralocaspica. Next base: position 184,578 of record PYUH01000185.1, read on the forward strand.
TCATAATTGAGAATTAGACTCTAGGTTTTATTTTAAGCACTTTTTCTCTCTCAAATTAATTTGGGAATTAGGGTTTTTGTTCTTAACAATAATTTTCAATTCAATTCAAGTTCTTCAATTCGTTCTTCAATTTGGTAATTCTTTTACTTTTATCCTTTATTTTAGTTTAATTTATGCTTTTTAGTTTCTTTAGTCTAATTAATTTAGTTAATTGTTGGTGTTAATTAGTTTAATTATCAATTACTTCATGAATTCAATTATGAATTTTATGATTATGTTTGCTTTAATTTTCATGTTCATGAGTGAGTAGTCAAATTTCTAGGGTTAGGGAAACCTTGACTAATTAATGGACTAACTAAATTAGGTTGTTTCAATTCCGCAATTAGTAGTCAAATTCCTATTATTGGGTTTTTCGTTTACAATTGAATTGTGCGCAGATTTAGTTGTAATTTTGGTAATTGTTGAATTTGATGCCGAGAGGTAAAAATACCACAATAAGACCACTGAACAATAGGCGGAATTAGTCTAGGCATGAACGAGAGCCGCTAGATGAGTTTCGAGGGAGTCTAGATTCGAGAGAATTAGTGAGCCCTAATTTGATGATAATTGTGAGATTGAACGATCTTTGTTAGTGAATCCATTAGTTGTTCTTGGTGACCCGAATGACCCTAGGCTTCATTTATTGGTTTTAATCTTCGTCACTTTCCCGTAATTGATTAGTAGTTAATTAGTAGTCATTTAGTTAATCAATATTTCTCGACCAAGGCCCTTTGTACGGTTTAAGCTTTTTAGAACTAATAGAGTTCAATTGCTTCCCTGAGGATTCGATCCTTACTTCCCTAGCTACATTAGTTAGTGCTGTTTGGTTTATTTTTGATAGGTGTGCGATAGCCTTATCAGGTTGGCTTTGACAAGTGAAGAAATCCCAGGCTAAAGCCTGGGCCTTACCAAAGCAAGCATCAGGGTTAGAATGCAGATTAGAGAAAATGTCGCCATTCCTTTGGGTCCAAAGTGACCAGAGAATGCAAGGAAAGAGGATATGCCATGGGAGTTGGTTGTCAACTGGGTTCCTAGGATTGAGGTTATAATTAAGCCAAGAGATAAGGGGAGTGGAAAAGAACTCATCATTTACATTTGGGCAAGCAACTTCCCAAACATTTCTAGCAATAGGGCAGGATCTAAGGATGTGATCTGAGTCCTTTGTGTTTTGCAAGCAGTAGTAACATCTGTCAGTAGCAGTAGTATTTCTCTTGTACAGAGTCTTGCAGTGGGGCAGCCTATCATGGGCAACTAGCCAGCAAAAGAACTTAATTTTAGGCAGACAATGGGCTTTCCACCCCTAAGAAAGATCCATTCCCCCACCTCGATGATCCACAATGGTCTCAAAGGCTGCTGAGAAGCTAAACTTACCATCCACGGTAAATCTAGAGTATCTATAATCACTGCGATTGGGAGTACCTAGATTTGCCTTACACAACAGAATGACATCAGGTGGGAGGGGGAAAGAGGTAATATTCTGAAACTCTTGGCTAGAATCCATGCAGTGTTGGAGTAATAGAGAATCTTCACCTAGATTTAAAAGCCCCTGCACAAAGTCTCTCAAGGAATTGCCACCAATCCATCTATCACTCCATAAAGAAATTTTACTGCCATTTCCCACACCCCAACAAAGATTTGAATGGGAGGTGGTCCACAATCTATCCATTCCTCTCCAAATGTGAGAACCATTTTTAAAGGATTTAAGGCCTAAGTTGGAAGTTAAATACTTCTCTCTTAGGAATCTAGTTCCTAAGTTTTCACCTTGTTCAAAAAATTTCCACCAAAGCTTTAGAAAATGAGCTTTATTGAGATCAGTAGCATTCCTTATTCCTAGGCCTCCTTTTTCTTTTGGAAGAGCAATTTTGTTCCAACCAACTAAGTGCATCTTCTGCCTACCCTCATTGTTCCCCAATAGGAAGTTTGCCATTATCTTATTCAAGTCAGTTCTGCAAGAAGCAGGTAACCACAACAATTGCATGTAGTAAGAAGGGATGGAGCTAATGGTGGAGTTAATTAAGACAAGCCTACCAGCACTTGAGAGACAATTGCTCTTCCAAGAACAAAGCTTCTTCCTAACTTTCTCAATGATGAAGTTGACCTTGGCTTTCTTAGGCCTACCTTCCAGAAGAGGGAAACCAAGGTAGGGACTGAGGTCATCTGTTTCCTTGATATTGAGGGTATCAGATATTAAGACCCTGATATCCTGAAGGTGTTGTGAGAGAACAAAAGTTTGCTTTTCTGGATGCTGACACTTTGACCAGAGAGTTTACAGAAGACATGGAGAATATTTTGGAGACTGTGGATTGTTTCAACATTAGCTTCCCTCATGAGAAGAATATCATCCGCAAAGAGGAGGTGAGAGACTGACATTTTTTGAGATCCCAGTGAAAAAGGAATCCAAAGATCTTTTCCAGTAGCATCTAAGATTAGTCTAGAGAGAATTTCCATGCAAATGATGAAGATATAGGGAGAGAGGGGGTCACCTTGCCTAATGCCTCTAGTGGGGTAGAAGAGGGGGGGGGGTGGGAGACCCATTAACCAACACTGAGGAGCTAACAGTAGTAATGCAACTCATCACAAGCTTTATTGAAGGGTCATCTAGACCAAAGTCACATAGACAATTCCGGATGAAGCTCCATTCTAATTTGTCATAGGCCTTCTCTAGGTCCAGTTTCAACATAAACCATCCTTTCTTTCCCTTTCTGTGCCTAAAGGCATGGAAAATTTCAGTGGCAAGGAGAGCATTAGTTTCCGTTCCTCTACCTGGAAGGAAACTACTTTGGAAGGGAGTGATTTTAGGAGGGAGGAAGCCTCTTAGTCTGTTAGCTAAAATTTTGGAGATGATTTTGTAGCTGGTATTACAAAGACTAATAGGGCGGAAGTGGTTAATGGAGTCAGGAGAGTCTATTTTAGGGATTAGGGCTATGAGGGTCTCATTGATGCTAAGAGGTATGTTTCCAGACTGGAAACACTCATGAACCATGTTGGCGACATCTCCACCTACTACATGGGGCATGTAGCCCATCTGGACCTGGGGCTTTAAGTGCCCCAAGCTTGCTCACTGTTTCGAAGATCTCTCCTATAGTGGGATCATGGGAAATGTGGATAGTATTAGAGTTTGAGCTAACAAAAGGTGGAGAGTCCCAATCCCAGGTGGAAAGGGTGAAAGAAGTAGAGATATCATGTTGTATCATCAATATCATGACAAATTTTCCAGAATATTAGTAGTTAATTTATTCAAGTGACAGAAAATTGTAGGTTAGAAAGAGAGAGCAAGAAAAGTTTGTTGTTTGCTAGATAGAATATGAAGAAGAAGGAGAAACTAGAGAGAGAGAAAGAGGGGATGAGAGAGAAATAAGTTTGAATGTAGTGAAATAATGAAAATTGAAAAATGTGAAGTTATGGTGATATATGAGTTTTATATAGTATCTTTCATTAAAAATCAACATTTTTAAAATAAAAGATAATGAAATGGTGTTTTTATAAAATATTAGATGTAATACAAAAAACAATAGATATAATCTTGCTATTCACAAAACATGGTGTTTATTTCATAAAACATTAGAATTCTAAGCATAAATGTACTAAAATCTATAAAACACATTGAATGTTTTATAAAACACATCGAATATTTTATGAACTACATTGAATGGTTTATGCATGTTAAATACACCCTTTTTTTTGCAAGATAAAACACAAAGTTATTTTTATAAAACAACAAGTCAATTTCATAGAGTAAAATTTACAAATATAATTTTCTTTAAAGACTTTAAGTGATAATATTTACACCAAATTAAAAATCTGAAACTAAGATGTCAAAAACTAAATTTGAAGTATTGAATGAGAAATTGTTGCATTTTCCAGCATATTTAAATTTTCATATTCACATAATAAATAAAGCATGTAGCTAGTTTATTTAATAAATATTATAGTACATGCATGTAGTAGTTATTATAAAACATGTAGTACTAAAACATATAGTTGTTTTTTCATAAGACAGTAAATAAAAGCAAAAATAATTATGATCTTATAGATAAAATAAGAAATAAAAATCATATAACACACAACTTAAGTGGAAAATAATAAAAAGAACAAACTATAATTATTAAATATAGAACAAGAAGTATTGTCTTATAAAACAACAAATCAAAGATATAGAACATGTACAATTATATAAGTATCATATATAGAACATATAGTAACATAATAAATTATAATATTTATTAAAAAACATTCAGTAATGATCGATTATAGAATGTGAAATATTATCTCATATATTATGAAATATTATTATAGATAAGCCAAACATGTAGCAATATACAACAAAATATCTAGTAGTTATTATTGAACATCCTGTTATATATCATAGTACATGGAGTATTATACCATAAAAGTATTAAACAAACAATAATTATTATAGAACAATAGTAATACCTTATAAAACATGTATTATGACAGATTATAAAAAAAAAAAAAAAAAAAAAAAAA
>PYUH01000185.1:189623-216946 GCA_016808085.1 Suaeda aralocaspica
AAAATATATTATGAAAAAATTAAAAAAAAAAAAAAAAAAAAAAAAAAAACATCAATAAATTTATGAAACATATTATTAAAAAATATTGTCTCTTACAAAATATGTAATAATTACACAATTTAAATCAAACGAATCTTTGAGTACATTTTCCTAAATTTAATCATTCATCCAAAAAAAAAAAATTGAAGATTCAACTTCATATCATTTTCATAACATCAACGTTAATTTATCCAAGTGACAATAAATTGTAGGTTAGAAAGAGAGAGAAAAAAAAGTTTGTTATAATCTATTATTCACAAAACATGGTGTTTATTTTATAAAATATCTGATTTCAAGCATAAATGTACTAAAATCTGTAAAATAATACATCAAATGTTTTATAAAACACATTGTATGTTTTATAAAATACATCGAATGTTTTATCCGTGCTAAACCGGGTGTATATCTCGAGATATACGCCCGGGTGTATAATCAATTTTCTAAATTAAGTAATGGAGTTTTTAGGTGAGTTGACTTCATTGTCTAAAAATATTAATATGGATCAATAATTTATTCGACAGCCAACTATTGTCATATTTAAAATGTAATTATTACATATATCTTTAAATGTAATTATATCATTTAAAACGTAATTATATCATTCAAAAATTAATTATATAATAAAAAAAAGTAACTCGATCATTTCAAAGCTAACTCTATTAGCTGAAAAACAAGTATATGATTTTTCATTGAAAAGATGTAATTATATTAAATAAATAGTGATAATTTCATTTAGAAGTTGATTATATCAGTCAAAATGTGACTATGTTATTCATAATAAGTTGATTATATCATTAGAAGCTGAATATATCATTTAACATACAATTATATCAAAACTAAGTATTTATTTCAGTAATGCAAATTTTATAACTACAAAGAGGAAATTGACTAGATTGTGAATTTAGCACGCCAGACTCTTGACAGAGCCGGGATAATCATTAATGTGCACTAAGGGCCAACAGCTATCCCAAGGTATAAACATAAGTCCTTCCGCCACATTTTGTGCTCACGAATACGCACCATGAGAAACTACCCAGGAGGTCACCTATCCTATGATTGCTCCCAAACAAGCACGCTTAATGATGAAGTTGTCGCAAACCTATCAAAATGAAATCCTAACAAAACCTCATAATAATGTAGTAGGGTAAGTCGGGGGCGATCCCACAGAGAAGGTTCAATCAAATAGGGGCCGCTATCAATAATAATTAGTAAAATTGGTAAAAATAGGAAATTAATTAATGATAAAAAACTATAAACTAATAACTAAAAACTATAAGTAATATGGCTCTAGAATTAAGTATCACCACTAGCATAATTTATGTAAAAATTCATTCCTACCTAAATTAATAGATCAATTATTCAAGAGGAAATGTTCCCCCTAGAAATACCATAAACCTAACCCGAGTATCTATGGCTATTCTAATTTGTAATAATACGTACCCTTGTGATATCATACAAATTAAAGCCATTGAACACGACACTCCAATTTCCAAACAATCTATCTAACCTATTCCCATGGAAAATTTAATGTCCTTAATTGAAATAATCAAATCCGTCAAAACCCAACTCCCGTTGTGATAGAGACAATGGAATCACAACAATACTAATAATATCTAATCTAGTATGGGCATAAACAAAATCAATTAAGGAAGAACAATTAGTAATTAAATTGAGAATTGAAAAATAGATCATATATTAATCATGTCCTGGGAATAGGTTAGACAGATTGTTCGGAAAGAAATAGTCCCTTAATAAGCTACGTCAGAGTATGGATGCGTTATTAGTGATAGAATTGCAATAAGGTTGCAGATACACTTTTTCCTTTAACATTTTGCTCAATACACCATGTTAAACCTTCGAATATCCATTCTTTGCTCTTCACATGAAACAAGTGATCATCATTAATTTGTTATTAAAGTTCAATATCCACTAAAATTCTACAAAACACACACAAACATACCAGGGAAGAGTAATATCAAAATATAAAGAATAAAATCTCAAATAGGTTAGAAATATGGAGAAAACGTAGTAAAATATGATCCAATATAGCACATAAATCAAATATTATACCGTGTTATCAAATTCCCCCACACTTAATCCTTACTCGTTCCGAGTAAACTAAACGATAAAAGAAAATCTACCCTATGAAAGTAATAAAACCTAATTCACTATAGTAGGAATTACAATTGCACTTAGCATGTGCAATAAGACCTTTAAACCCCTAGGCTACCTTAGTGGATAAGTATGGCGGTCTCGTGGAGGTTTTGAGTCGGCATACCTACAAAGCCAGAGCTAAGCCCAATATAGAAATTCTAAAGCGAATAGTTAGTAAACCAAGTGATTATTATCAAAACTAGAAGCATTTTTTCAAAATCATTTTGTAAGCTACAAATCAAAAGGCATGGACGAAACAAATAATTAGCAACTTTTCATGACCAACCAATCTTATCATCCCGTTTCCCTAAATTTGAATTGCCAAAATGTTCGACTAGCTTAAATCGTCTCTCACATTTAAATTGCAAAAATATGATCACATGTCTCAAATCATTAGGACATTTACAATTAGTGATAAACCTAAGGTAAATAGGTAATAGAAAGGTGTGGAAATATATTTGGGAATGTGGAGTTATATTTTGAAACTAGTAGAACATATAATAGAATAATCACATAGTAGCATCATATTCCTCCAACATTGAACTTTAACTTGCATACACCTTCTTTCCAATTAGTTTTAGGATTCTTAATATTATGTCTCTATAAAAAAATGGACAAAAACATCACACACACAAAGAAATAGGCTTAAAGCACAAATGGGTTCACTATTGAATAATGTCAATGGTAGGCCTTTTGGCTTATGTAGAGTTATAATTACTTTAGATGCCTAAATCATTTTTAAGACGTGGATTAGTTAGAAATTAATGGGAGAAACTGAACAGGCCATCGCACACCTCTCAAAAATAAACCGAGCAACACTTACTAATATAGTTAGGGAAATAGGTATCAAATCGACGGGGAAGCTATTAAATTTTATTTGTTCTAAAATGGAAAAACTGTATAATGGGCCTTGGTTGAATTTCTTAGCTAATTGACTAACAACTAAAAGAAACAACAAAAAATACGAATGTAAACTCAATTTATAAAAACTTAGGGCAATCGGTTCACCATGAACAATTAACAAATTCATAAAATAGAAATCAATCAATTCAATAATGTTCGTTAAACTAGGGCACACTAATTCTTTCGAACTTAGACTCCATCAAAACTCCTTTAGCGGCTCTCGCTTGCATAAACTCGTTTTGCCTATTATTCAGAGGTCTTATTGTGGTAATCTTACTTCTCGGCCTCAATTTCGACAATTACCAAACTTACAACTAAATCTGCGCATAATTTAATTGCAATCGGTAGAAATCAATAATAGGAATTTAATTACTAATCATGAACTAATCAATTGATATTAAAGTAGTCCATTAATGAGTTCATGGATCCCCTAAACCCTAGAAAATAAATTACTCACTCATAATTATAAAAACTAAAACAATAAACAAATTTAAATTCATGAACATAAACAAATAAGAACAATAATTAACTTAATAAACAATCATAAACTAATTAACAAGCGTAAACCAATTAATATGAACTAATAAAACTAATAAACATGAATTATAAATAATTAACAATGAAAGAGAAAAGAAATTACCAAACTTGAATAGAAAAGAAACTTGAATTGAATTATATTGAATTGAAAATTTTTCAACAAAATAAACTAATCTAACCTAATCTAGAGAGAGAAAGTAATTAAGAGAGCTAATTAGGATTCTAAAACTGGAAAAACTAATAAAGAAAAATGACTCACGTGCTCATAAGAAATCGTGCCTTAAATACAAGCCTAATGGAAATAATTAATTACGCAAAAAGTCGATCTCCTCGCAAAGTGGCCAAAAAAAAGGGTGACCTGCACCCGCATAGAAAATGTGACTAGCATCCGCATAGAGCAAAAGAATTTTATTCTATGCGCCCGCACTATGAGACAAAAGCTCTCAAAATTTCAGGGTCATTTTGAAATTGCTATAACTTTTGATACAGGACATTCTATAGGGCGTGTGACTTACCGTTAGAAAGATCTTTGAGTCTATTTTCCAATCAACAAGAATCTGGTCAATCCAATTTATAGATTGTGAGATATGCTCAAAATAGTGGAAAGTGGTTAAAATCTTCACTTCTAAACGTCTTAATTATTCACTTCTATTTACTTCTAATATTTCTCCAACTTGTCATGTAAGACGTCAAACTTGTTCCAATGAGTTATAAAATGTCTCTAATCATTATCTAAATGCTCATAAGTTATCTTTATCTCTCAAGTGCCAAAATTAGGTAGTAAAATCAACCCAAATTGGTTCAACTTGTCTGAGTTCAATAAGTTCTGTAAGGATGAAGCTAGGCATAGCAAGGCATCACACAGTCAGAGATACACCTTAACAAAATGGTGTAGCAGAACGCATGAATGAGACACTCCTAGAGAGAGCTATATGTATGGTTTCTAATGCTAGCTTGTCTCGAAAGTTTTGGGCAAAAGTGGTTTGTTCATCATGTTTTCAGATAAATCTTGGACCTCATACTGGTATTCAAATGAAAACGCCTTATGATGTGTGGTCTGGTAAGCCTGCAGATTTATTCAATTTTGAGAGCTTTTGGTTATACAATTTATTATCATATCATGAGGGTACTTAGAACCAAAAGCAAAACATGGCCTATATGTAGGCTACAAGGATGGGGTTAAAGGGTATAGAATATGGTCTCCATCTGAGAACAAAGTGATACTTAGTAGAAATATAGTCTTTGATGAAAATTCTATGTTTAGCCCTACTGTGGAGTCAGTTGTTGTATTAGAAAGTGGTGGTGTTGAGAAACAGGTGGAGAAGCAAGTTACTCTTGAGGACAGTAATGAATTGCTTCATGGGAATGATGATCAACATTGACAGTCAAAAACTAGACCACAAGAACCATAATCTCCATTTGTGGTTCATCAACAGAGTTTGATTCATGATCGATCTCGAAGGTTAAATTTTGGGAAACCCCCCAATAGATATGGATATGATGATATGGTAGCTTATGTAAAGTACAGGTTGCCGAGGAAGTAGTTCTATATGAGTCATTCACCTATAAAAAAAGCTGTTACAGGTACAGCTTCTGCCCAATGGCTTGCTGCAATAGGAGATGAGATGGAGTCACTTCAAAAGAACAAGACTTGGGATCTTGTATAACGACCTTCAGGGAGGAAGGTTATAACTTGCTAATGGGTTTTTAAGAAAAAGGATGGGATGTCACCTGTTGAGGGTATAAAATTCAAAGCACAAGTTGTAGCAAGAGGGAGTGAACTACAATGAGATTTTTTCATCTGTGGTCAGACATACTTCCATCAGGGTGTTACTAGCAATGGTTGCACATCAAGATCTTGAGCTTGAATAACTAGATGTGAAAACAACTTTCTTACATGGAGAGTTGTAGGAAGATATTTATATGACTCAGCCAGATAATTTCCAAGTTTCTAGAAAGGAAGACTATGTGTGTAAGTTGAAGAAGTCCTTATATGGACTAAAGTAGTCTCCTAGGCAATGGTATAAGAGGTTTGATAGCTACATGGTGGAGATTGACTACAACAAGAGTTTGTATGATTGTTGTGTCTATCACAATAAGTTTCCAAATGATTCATAAATTTATCTGGTCCTGTATGTAGATGACATGTTGATAGCTGCTTAGAAGAATTCAGATGTTCAGAAATTAAAGGGTCTCCTTAGTGCTGAGTTTAAAATGAAAGATTTGGGTACTGCTAAGAAAATTTTGGGGATGGAAATCTACAGAGATAGAAATCAGAAGAAACTTTTCTTATCAGAAAAATATTACATTCAGAAGATATTATCCAGGTTTGGAATGTCTACAACTAAACACTTAGATACTCCATGTGCTGCAAATATTCATTTGTTTGTCTTTTGCACCCAAAAATGAAGAGGAGAAGGAGCACATGTCACATGTTCCCTATGCTAGTGCAGTTGGAAGCTTAATGTATGCTATGATTTACACTAAGCCTGATATTGCACATGATGTTAGTGTTGTTAGTAGGTTTATGGTACAACCTGGGAAGGAACACTTGCAAGGTGTGAAGAGAATTTTCCAGTACCTTAGAGGTACATGTGATGTTGGTCTCATTTATGGAGATGATGCACAATGTTTAGTTACAGGTTGCTTAAATTCATATTATGCTGGAGATGTTGACAGTAGGAGGTCTATGACTGGTTATGGGTTCACTCTTGGTGGTTTTGTTGTTAGTTGGAAGGCTACTTTAATTTACAACGTACAGTGACTCTATTGACTAGAAAGCGGAGCACATGACATTGGCAGAAGTTGCAAAACACGGAATTTGGCTGAAGGGACTAGTTAGTGATCTTAGTCTACATCATGATCAAGTGATAGTGTATTGCGATAATCTCAATGCAATACGCTTGGCCAAGGATCAGGTTCATTAGAGAGAATGAAACACATTGATGTAAGATATCATTTTCTAAGGAGTGATAAGAGAATTAAGGTGAACAAAGTAGGAATTGCCCTGCTGATAAGTTTACCAAAACAGTTTCACACTGCAAATTTCAACATTGTTTGGACTTTCTTAATATGATAAGTTGTTGATTGCCCTTGACGAGGTAAAATATGTGGCAGGGGAGATATATGGTCTGTTTTCTGCTAGTATTACTATCAATATATCTGTTCTGGTTTATGGTACTGTTATCGATACATTTGGTCTATGTTTTTGGTACTTGTGGAGTACATTTGTGGTTTATTATGGTGAGAGGATTCAAGTCAAGGTGAAGATTTTAGGAATAATGTGCCTTGAATCTCATTCTGGTTAGGGTTTTTTGTTTTGAGCCTATGTTTATGGGCTTTCCTGTATGAGGGTTAGAATCTTAGGAGTACTAGGATTTCTTGGAGTCCTATATATACTCCTTTTTCTCCAACCTAGAAATTTATTCAAAGAAACAAAGTCTCATACAGTCTTATATTCTCATATTTAGAGAGATTTCTAAAATCCTAAACTTTGTATTAAGTAATTCCTCGTCTAATTAAATATATTCTCTCCTTTCCCGATGGACGTAGCCAACATATTGTTGGTGAACCACGTTAAATATGTGTGTGTTTTTTTTTACTTTAATCTTTCTTACATCTGTTTGAACAAAAAAAGACCAATATCGTGCTATTACAAAGTTTGTTTTCAAATGACACATATATACATAATTACAGTATTACACATTTACACACATCATATCCTTGGGTATTTATCACCTTATTTCCCAAAACTATCCTAAAAATGAACTGTTAATTGCGTTTTTTAATGGAAGCTCTCCTTTTACGGGTACTAGCATGCATAATTAGCTGTTTTCAATGGGGTCTTACCAGCAATTAAATTCTTAGAATGTATGATACTTTGTTGGGAGGGTCTCACTTTAGTGTGATAGACTCAAATCAGCATCTTAGTGTATCGTTTCTGAGTCTATGCACTGGGTAAGGTGCAAAAGCAAAGCTTTTGTAAAACAGTTTTTTCTCATGACTTAAAAAGACTACATAACAACTAGCATTGTGCTAATTATTGTCTTCATCACATAGGAGTGACAATTGATCTCCATCTCTAATGCATTCAATGTCATCAACTTCGGCTCCTTCTATAGAGACTAGTTTAGTGGAATTAATCTCGAATTTTTGGCTACCAATTTCAAGTAATTCTTGAATTGTGTTAGGCACCCTGACGAGCTTTGATACCTCACTCTTTGTTGGGCATCTAAGTATGATTCTATTTGATTGTGTTGTGTTCGCTGTGGCATTAGCGAAAACGCTAACATTAGTAGTTGTAGATGCTTCACCTACAAAAAAAGGAGGAAGTATATAATTTGGATTGTTAGCTCATGATCAAAGAATTTAAATGATGTACAAAAATAAAGGGTCGTTTGTCTTTGAAAGATTGTTACATTAACCTTATTTAGTTTTAATGTACTGTGTCATGTTTTTATCACTTTTGACGTCTCTTTTCATGATATGACCACTCTACATTTTGCGATCTATGTGGAATAGAGAAATTATAGATGAATTACATACTAAACGAACTCACCTCTAGTAGCTGCTGTCACAAATCCGAAGAGTGAGTTTTGAAATGCATTCGGCCGACCTCTAGGTTGCTCTTGAGCTTGAGTTATCTCGGGTACAATTGGTACTCGAAAAACATCCAATGTACCAGTGCTCGAATACTTCTTAAGAGAAGAATTGTTATTTTTCATCTCTGGAAGACTCGACAGTCCATCAAATGATTTTCGGTTGGTGCCATTCTTGGAAACAAATAAATTTTTAATCTCATCATTCCCTTGATTATCTGCCAACATCCAAGGTGTCATTTTATTGTCATCGTACTTGTCAATGTCTGCCCCATGCTCTAAGAGGAACTTAAGAATATAAGTGTTCCCATTAGTAACCGCAACATGGAGTGGAGTAGTCCCGTCTCTCTTTGGTAACGTTACATCACCACCATGTTTCACAATTTCTTGTAGCAACATTTGGTCATCTTGCTCTACGGCATAACATGCATAATAAGGCACATCACCAGAAGATAGAGTGGCACCATGATCTTTAAGTAACTTGATCAAGGAATCAGGATGCTTCCCCATTATTGCTTCCCATAACGGAACATTTCCTTCTAAGTCTGTACAATTACGGAAAAAATTGTCACTTACAGTTATGCATAAGCACAACCTGAAGGTGCAAAGATCAAAGATTTTAAAGGGTGAGAAGTTGCCAAATTTTAAGGCATAAATTATAGGCAGAATGCATGAATTGTTTTTAGAATAAGTACCTCTAATATTTGGATCAGACCCATGTTCTAGAAGGAGAGCAGCACAATTTTCGTTACCATTGGCAACTACCATGTGCTGAGAAATGACATTACCAAATACAAGGATTAGAAAAGAACAAATCAAAAGGAAATCCTTAAGAAATAAAGAATTTTAGTTCGCCATATAGTATATATAGCATGTTTCATGGAGGAAAGCGTTACATAAAATTGGATCTATGCTCATACTCAACAAGTGAACCCATGTCTTAGTAACACTTTTGATAAAATTGGTGCTTTGAGCTCAAGTGTATGCAAGACGGTTTACTTGAATGAAATATACGTACTCCGTGATTTATCTTCTATAATTTGTACATACCAGGGCAGTGCGGTCTTTCATGCCTCTCTCATTTGGATCCAACCCTCGTTTCAGCAAGAGCTTCAGTAATGGTTCATCTCCTCTTGCAGCCGCGAAACATAAGCCCAAAGGCAAATCTGTTTGACCTTGGGCTAACATTTTCTCTATGTCACTTACTACAGATTGCATTATTGGATCTTCATGCTGTTTTAAATGCTACCCCATCCACAGAAAACTTGTGTTAGTAGTTTGAAATGATGCAAAACTAGCCATCTTTGCTACATATTATCAGCATTCCAAATCTTCTAGTACTGCAAGCAAACCTATAACATTATGATGGATAATACAAAGGTGAATATTGGAGAGATCGACACAACTAATGATCAGAAGTTCTTGTATTAGTTGTATATTAGTTACATTATTTATCAACCATGAGTTACAAGAAAAATTGTGAGTTATGTATCAAACAACAACAGACCAATAAAGTAAAGAGAAGCAACAAAAACCTCAAGAAGATTGTTCATAATAACAGCTCCATCTCCCAAATTTGCTTGGACAAGATTCAAAAGTACAGTGCGATTTAGACGCAGCAATTGACTTAGTTTCTTGGTTCGAACAGTAAAGAGTTGTGGTCTGTAGCAAAGAACACCTATCTCTCCACACACATCACCAGCTATAACATTCTTAACAACCTGTGGATAAAAAAAATTCAGCTAGATTAGATCATATATATTAGATACCTTGGCCTAAGGTAGTAGCCGACATTTAAAAACAGACTTGCCTGTTCACCTCCATTCTTCTTGGAAATTAACTCCTGAAAAACAATGTCATAATCAGAAGGCCACAAGATGTATTAGAATCTAAATTTAATTGAGAGTCAATGATGGTGTTACCATTGCGCCATGGACTAGCACATATAGATCGGTTGGTGCTTCATTTTGTAGAATCACGTCTTCTTTAGGAGGAAAATACTCTGCTTTCATCTCAGTGACCTTAATTAATTTATGAAAAAGGAAAGGAAACGAACTATTAATTATGCTATACCACTTTGTTTCAAATTGTTGTAGTAGTTCTTTATCATAATACTAATATTTCTTTGTGTATATTTAATCAATTAGTTATAAACTAATTTTTTTTCCGAGAATACTTACAAGCCCAAATAATCATTCTATAACCAATTGTTAACGGAAATAGTCAGCAAGTAGTGATTTATTAATGCATTTCTACTTGGTGGAGTAACTCACATGTGCACAGAATAGACTACTAGAATTGCCAGTTTATAGCAATTACAAAAAAACATTAATGATAGTTACCTAAGATTTGTGCCTGATCTTAAACTACATTAGAATGATGGGTAAATATTCATTTTAGAACCAAAAAAATGGTTTTCAAGCATTTATTCAGTACAATTGTTTTCAAAAAGGTTAATCAGCAAATGATATGTGCAACATTTACTTTACAAGTTACAACTTGAATTGGAGTAAATTATTTCAAAACTATATAGAGAAACAGATGGGAATATGTAGTCAGGATCGGAATTAGAAAACATACCAACTGAAACAACAAGTCATGGGACACTTCGCGAAATAGATAAACCTTATCAAGCAATTCATAGAAGAGAAAATGTGAAATGCTTGATTTAATAGCTTTAGGGAGAGATTCAAGAACTTC
This sequence comes from Suaeda aralocaspica, assembly GCA_016808085.1. Taxonomy (NCBI): domain Eukaryota; kingdom Viridiplantae; phylum Streptophyta; class Magnoliopsida; order Caryophyllales; family Amaranthaceae; genus Suaeda; species Suaeda aralocaspica. Next base: position 200,555 of record PYUH01000185.1, read on the forward strand.
TTGTTGTTGTAACCCTTCTGAATCAGCTCTATACTTGAGGCACAAATGACCAATCATTTGATCTTGAAGTCGAAGAGGAATTTTGTTTCTTTGACCAAAACTGGATGCAGCTTGAAGCTTGTCCCTCTATCATCAACAATATATGTAATCAAACACCAATATATATCAGAGAAAGATGAACCACTAAGATGCAAATTTGGGGTACTTACAAAGTCTCTAGTTCGGCTAGTACGATGAACCACTAAGCTGGTCATATTTCCTATCAAATATGCAGTCATTCCAAGATTGAAGAGCATATAAAATATATCAAAGATCATCTCCCTAATATTCACCGGATGTAAATCTCCATAGCCGACTGTTGTAAGAGTAGTTATTGACCAATACATTGATGTCACATAGAGAAGCCATATGTTCGCCTTCTGAAAGTTCTCAGTCATTGTTAGAGCCATCCAAGTTCTTTTAGGGTCTGGGTAATTTGCTGCAAGGAGATAGTAGAAGCATGCAGCACAATGAATGGCAAAAAGTGTCACCTACATATAACAAAGATGCACAATTATATACCTCAACTCAAAATTGAAGTCCATGTAAATTGGATAATAATATATATGCATAAAAGATATCCACAACTTTCAATACTTACGCAGACTAGCTTACATATTCGCATGAAAAAGTAGTTGATGTTTCGATCTTTCTCCAACCTGTATGTAATTGAAACAATGGAGTATGTCTAAGACTACAAGATTATCTGCTGTACGTAGAGCTGCAATACTTTTCTAGCTAGTTTATGTAGTTTTTGTATGCTTGAATACGGAGTATGTTTTCACTTGGACAATATAGAAAATTTTCAATTAGCTGTAGTTCAGTAAAATTTATTCATTTTGATTGTCAACTATATACGAAGTTAATCTCCTGCTAGAAAACCTGGATGTTGAGACAGACAAAAAAACTGTTACTTTTGGCAAAAAAGAAAATTCGAGTTAATCATCTCTTTACACAACAAACAAATTTGTCATGTTAAATGTTATGATTTTTTAATGAGGATACAATTTTCTGACCAGAAGTTCAAATATTGCCTTTACGATTACAAAACATAACATAAGTACAATCCCAAGCAAATCAAAATATATACCTGGAGAACATCTTACTGACCCTACGAAGACGCCAAAGACGGAGCATATTGAAGAATCCATAGGCTTGAACATTGTTAGGAAGAATCTTAATTACAAGTTCAGAAGGAATGGTAGATATGGTATCGAAAGTAAACCAAGTCTTCAAGTATCGCCAAGTGATTGATTTTTGGTCATCCACAAGGAGGTATGTTTTTTTATCAAGATATGCCACAAAGAAGGTCAATAAGATGTCAATAGCAAAAAATGCATTGACAACATTATCAGCAATAGCAAGGGCTAAAATGGAAGGATTTTGTAGAAATCCAAACTCGAATGGAGATGCCCACGCTGTATAGAAAACCAGCAACACCAAAAACATTTCCCATGTTCTGTGATCCATAATATCATTGTTAGGAGATAATTTTTGCACAATTTTATAAAAAAAAAAATACCTATTATCAATAAAAAAGCAAGCAAATCATTCAAGTACATAGGTTGAGTCCAAATACTTGTAAAATAATTTGTAATAGATTTGTTAGAGACAAAGACTAACAACTTATTCGATCAATTTTAGGCCATGTTTGATTCATGATAAATTATTAAAATTGAACAAAACTCAAGGAGGGGTTACACGTGATACGTCAGTGGATGCGGAGGAAATTAACATGGAATATGTGCAGAGGATGAGGAGGGTAGAGGCGGAGACTCCTCTAAAGAAGATGAACCAAAGAAAGCAGTTGGGCCCGATGGTATATCAGTGGAGGTGTGGAGGTGTCTAGGTAAGGTGGGTATTGATTGACTAACGAATATGTTGAAGGGGAAGTTTTACAGGACTACCATAAGACCAGTGTTGCTCTACGGTACAAAATGTCGAGCTTATAAGAAGGAGCACATTCAAAAAGTATAAGCTAAGGAGATGCTGATGTTGAGATAGATGTGCAGGAACACTCTAAGGGATAAATCATATGCCGAAAAGTTGATGTCACAGACATTGCAAGCAAATTAACGGAAAATCGCTTGCGTTGGTTCGAACATGTGAGACGGAGAACTAAGGGAACCCCGGTGTGACGAGTGGAAGAGTGGAATAATGGAGATCTCAAACAAGGTGTAGGGAGAGACTAAAAATGACTTGGTGGGAAAGGGTCATAAAGGATAAAGGATATGAAGCTTTTAGATGTACAGAAGAATGCGATTCTCGATCGCAGGAGATGAAGGAGGAAAATTTATGTGAATAGCCTCATAGAATGATTATTTTTGGTTCATGCACCTGATTCCAATTTTGGGATTAATGCTCTGATTGGTTGATTAAACAACACTCATATATATATATATATGTCTAGGTGATGCAAAGTACATCCAAATTATCTCATGAATATAATTCGATCAAAAATGTCGCATGATCGAGCAAAAATGCTAAAATCATATTGAACGAGGAAGGCAAGACATACTGAATAATTACTACAGCCATAACAATCTTTAGTTACATTATTCACTAGGAATTTGGAGATGTTACATTGACAATGAATATATAGTCTGAATTTGACTCATCTTAACCGTTGACTTAAATGAAATTTGACTGCATGTAAAAATATGTAAAAAAAAAAAAAAAAGTATGTTTACCTATAACGAGGATCAAACGGGGAGACAATGAATTGACGGAGGACTGCACGACGATTGCTATGAGCTCCCAAAGCCGGTAACACGCCATTGGCGGAACTGTATTGGGTAGTGGTCGCACCATCAACAGAAGATCGATCAACCTCACTCTTTTTCTCTCCACACACTGAACTCCATATCCATTCATTCATCCTTCAAAAGCTTACTTTTTTTTTTTTGCTCTTGTTTTTGTGTGTGATTGATTGACTATCACCATTTTGGTTTACATCTTCGATCACTTTTTATTAACTTCATTCCATGGATTATTTTAATTAACTGAAACAGACAGTACTATTTTTTTTTTTATAGAGGGTGGACATGAATTATTTGTATTTGCTGACATATATATATATATACATATACATAGGCCAGGTATACATTGAAATATAGCTGATTACAAATTGGATTAATATTATTAGACGAGTGATATTGTTAGTTTTATTTATCAACAGGATTTAATTGGGAAAAAAAATATATTGTATGCAGTTTTACGGGGTGTATATGATATGATTGGCGGGTATGGCGTCAGTCTTACCGGAAATTTAGTCCTATTTTTGAGCTTATTTTTATTTCAGTTTCAATTCATTACGTTTCTGTTAAGTATGTTTTAGACTTTTCAGTTTAGTTATCAGCTAAATTCACTTATTTTTAGTCCACTTATGTTTAATTTTATTTTATTTTTAATTTTTAATTTATAATTTTATTAAACTTAAAATTTTAAATTTTGAATTCTACATTTTATTTTAATTTTAATATCATTTTTTTCATATTTATTTATTTTAAAAAATAAAATTTAAAACATTAAAATATAAAATTAATATAAATAAATAAATAATACGGACTATAAGTTAAAGTTAAAGTAAAAATTAAAAATAGAATTAAATTAAAAAATAAAAACTAAGTTAAGTTTAGCTTGTTGTCTTTTAGTTTAATAACTTTCAGTTCAATCAGGAGAAGCTAAAATAAAATAGACCTTAGGAAAATACAAAAATTTTACATGTAAAGAGGCTAAATTTTTTTTTTAATTGTAATTTCTTATTAGAAAATGTTTATTTATTCTTTCATTGTCTTAAAAAAAATCTACATCTAGAATACTTGCATATAGAAATTATACATTATTGTGTAAAAATTTATTTAGTATAATAATGTAAATAGTATAAGCGCTAGTTTTCACCAAAATATAATATAATATAATATAATATAATATAATATAATATAATATAATATAATATAATATAATATAATATACAACAAATGCTAATTTTCAATTTTAAAGTAAAATTATTTATGATCAGTTGATCACTAGTGGAAAAAATGAAATTTGCTACACAAGATTTGCTGCGGTTATCGCAAAACCGCAGCAAAAAAGTACCAACTTTTTTATATAATGATCGATACTGTTTGCTGCGGTTTTTTTATTCTATTTGCTGCAGTTGAACCGCAGCAAATAATCCAACAAAAATTAAAAAGCTTCAGCCCAAGCCCAGCAATAAAAACCCTATTTTAACCCACTTCCTCTATACCCTCCCCCCTTTTCCTTCTTATTTTTGTCCTAACCCTTTCCTCAAACCCTAACCCTTCATTCCCCTTCTCTCACTCAATGTCGCCTCTCACCCTCATTCCCCTTCTTTCTCTCACTCAATCTCGCCTCTCCCTTCATTCCTCTCCTTTCTATCACTCAATCTCGCCTCTCACTCATTCCATGAATTTCGTCTTCAATTTTGTTTCGCAGAAAAAAGAGTCTTCACATTGAAGAAACGAATCGAAGAGCTTCAATCAAATCTAGGTTTGGCGAATAATGAACTCGAAAATGCTAAACGATTCAAGGATAATACTGAACAAGAGCTTAAAGGCTTCGAAGTTGAATTGTCGATGAGCAAATCTTCGAATCAAACCCTAGAGGTTTAATTTCTGGCTTTTTTAAGCTAATTTGTTAGACTTTAGGTTTGAATTTGCGATTTTTTTGATGTGATTTTCGTTTATTTGTTTGAATGTGTTTACTATCTATTGAAAGCGAATTCTTCAATTTCTAGGTTTGGAATTTGCTTGTTTTTTGATGTGATTTTCGTTTATTTGTTTAAATGTTTCTATCGATTGAAATTCGAAGCTAATTCGTCATTTTTAGGTTTAAATTTGTGAATTATATGATGTCATTTATGTTTCTTTGTTGAAATGTTTTGTTTGATTCTTTTCAGGCAAGAATTGCTTCGATTCAGGATGAAGTTTCTGAAATAGGATCTGAAATTGAGAATTTCAAGGTGATTTTTCGACATTTTTCCTTTTGTTTGTTTTTGAAATCTTTGTTAGCTGTCTCATTTTGATGTTGAATGCATGTAATAATCTTCGGTAATGAAATCACTGCGAAGAATGAAGAAGATAATCTTAGGTAATATTCACGGTTTGTTTATATTTTGATTAGGAGTCTTACTGTTAGTGCTTTGAAATGATTTTATGCGATTCTGAATGAGTTGTGATTGTTGAGTTTGTTGTTGTTTGTACAGAGATGAGTTTATTCGTCGATTGTTTGAGTTCAAAGCTGAGATAAGGTTTGTCTTACAAGTCTATTTTGTGTTTTGAACTGTCATTCGCATGCTGATAAAAATTTCGTTTGTACTGGAAACATGAATTTTTTTTCTTTGTATAAGTGAAAATAGATTTACAAAAATCAGTTGATTAAAATTTCAAATATGTTTATAGTCCACTGGATAAGAGACTTATCAGTAGCAAAATTTGTCAAATAGCATTGTGAAGTAAATAGACTGGAAGATGTTGGTGTGATTGCTGTAAGCCTTTAGTTGGCTTTTCCATCATGCTAGCATTCATTACTTCTTGTCAATGCAATTGAAACTTGGACATAGATTAGGTTAGGGGGCATACTTTGTTTTTTGTGTCTATATCAACACCTACACTAATTGCCTTATCATCATTAAATCTTAAAAATGAAGTAAATTTGTTTTTATTTTCTGTGAAGGCTTAATGAATCTGTTTCTAGAGGTATTCTTTGTATCAGATGAACTATGATTGGTTACTGTAAAATCTGATTTTTTCGACCTTCTATATGAATTTGTTTGTAGTGCATATATTCGAAAAACTAAGATTGAGTATATGACCTTCTATATGAATTTGTTTGTAGTGCATATATGACCCATTGGATTTTTTTGATTCTTCATTTATTTTCATTTAATTCGTGTTTTGTTTAAACTTGGTTGTGTTTTTAGCTTATGGTTTCTGGGTTTTGTTGGATTTGGGTTTGTTTGGATTGTATGGGTTTGTGAGAGTTGGAGTTTTTTTTTTATTTTTTCTCTTTCTTCTCTTGTATGTTGTTTTAATTAGATGTTGATAATGAAGTTAGGAGTATTTGACATATGATGTTGAGGTGGAGTATTTGATATGATTATTATTAATATTAATTTGGTGTTTAATTTTGTTGGAATATATATAAGATGATGTTTTTTGAAGGTATTTCTAACTTTCAGTTTCTTTTCACTAGTTTATTTGGTTGTTCTTGCGGCCATCGGTTTGCAGTTACTCAGTCTTCGGAAAATAGATACAACTTGCAAGGCTGCAATATAGTTTGTGATTGCTAGACTCTTCAGTTCATTCAACTGTTTCCAATAATGTTGCTGTCTGTATTGCATCGCTATTGCAGGAAGAGCTGGATAGTTTAGCCCAAAAATTTCCTGATCGATTCTCCGTTTACTATGTCCTGAATGAGGTACAAGATTATTTCAGCTAATTCTGCTTATTTTTTTCAACATCTCTGCTATCTTGCATCCAAAATCCGATGCTTGGACATACACCCAAATCCAGCTCTTCTATCAGAGTTGTAACATACTAACATGAGTCCAACATTTCATGATTTAACGAGTAATGATGCATTGTCGACAGATCTTGAGGTGTGGACCGCCACCGATGAACAAGACCATGGCTGCTCATCTTGAAACACTAGGATACACTCCCGAGATGCAATTCCAGTTCTGATTGCTACCTAGCTAGATCATTGCTTCTTTCGTATTTGGCCATACCATTATAATTTAAAGGTCAATGAACAGGCTATCGCACACCTCTCAAAAATAACCGAACAACACTAACTAATATAGCTAGGAAGTAGGGATCGAATCCACAGGGAAGCAATTAACACCTACTAATACTAAAAAGTTTAAACTGTGAAAAGGGCCTTGGTTATGATTAATTATTAACTAAAAAAACTAATAACGAAATTAAACTAAGAATTGTCTCAAATTGACTAAAACATAGGACAATCGGTTCACCATATGAACAATTAATAAATTCATAAAACATAAACCAATCAATTCCACAAAATTCATTAAACTAGGCACAATAATTCTCTCGAACTTAGACTCCCTCAAAACTCCTCTACCGGCTCTCGCTCGCATAGACTCGTTTTGCCTATTATTCGGTGGTCTTATTGTGGTAATCTTACCTCTCGGCCTCAATTTCGACAATTACCAAACTTACAACTAAATCTGCGCACAATTTAATTGCAATCGATAGAAATCAATAATAGGAATTTAATTACTAATCAGGAACTAATCGATTTAAATTAAACTAGTCCATTAATGAGTTCATGGATCCCCTAAACCCTAGAAAACAAATTACTCACCCATAATTATAAAAACTAAAACAATAAACAAATTTAAATCCATGATCATAAACAAATAAGAACAATAATTAACTAAATAAACAATCATAAACTAATTAATTAACAAACAAAAACTAATTAACATGAACTAATAAAACTAATAAACATAAACTATAAATAATTGACAAAGAAAGAGAAAAGAAATTACCAAACTTGAATGGAAAAGAAACTTGAATTGACTTGTATTGAATTGAAAATTCTTCAACAAAAATAAACTAATCTAACCTAATCTAGAGAGAGAAAGTAATTAAGAGAGCTAATTAGGATTTTAAAACTGAAAAACTAATAATGAAAAGTCTCTCCCGTGCTCCTAGGAAATCGTGCCTTAAATACAAGCCTAATAGGCTTTTTAATAATTAATTACGCAAAAAGTCGATCTCCCAGCAAAATAGCCAAAAAAGCATGACATGCGCCCGCATAGAACAAAATATGCGCCCGCATCATGAAACAGAAGCTTCTGAAATTCAGCATCATTTTGAAATCACTATAACTTTTGCTACAGGACGTTCCACAGGGCGTATGACCTACCGTTGGAAAGCTATTTGAATATTCTTTCCAATGAAACAAGATTCAGATCAATACAATGTATAGATTTTGAGATATGGTCAAAATAGTGGACAGTGGTCAAAATCTTCACTTCTAAATTTCATAATTCTTCACTTTTACTTCTAATGTTTCTCCAACTTGTCATGTGAGACGTCAAATTTGTTCTAATGAGTTGTAAAATGTCTCTAATAATTCTCCAAATTCTCATAAGTGATCTTTATCTCTCAAGTGCCGAAATTAGGTAGTAAAATCAACCGAAAATTGGTCGTTTCCTATAAAACTTTACAAAACCACACAAAACACTAAAAGAATACTATTAGCATGAAAATTGGCTCAAATGAGCCCGGTCAGTCCATAAATCATTAGGGAATTTGGTAGAAACATAATATAAATATTAGACACATCAGTTAACCTAACCATTCACAGTGTCTAATCTAACATGACAAAAGTGTATTTTTTTGTGATAGAAGTGTAATTATATTGAAAATAATTTATTCTATGTATGTATAACATTTCAGCTTCTAATTTTGCTTTAAAATGCAAAAAAAAAAAAAAAAAAAAAAAAAAAAAAAAAAAAAAAAAAAATTATTTTTTTGGGTGCTTATTTGCTGCGGTTTTGTGAATAACCGCAAAGCAAATAATATGTTGGTTTATTGCTGCTGCTCCAAGTGTTGCGGTTAAAAACCGCAGCAAATACCCCTAAAAAACCGCAACAAAAGTGGATTTTTGTACTAGTGGATAATAGAATTATTACCCGATTAAGTTACCAATTATTTTGAACTTCGATTGTGATACCCAATTGTTATACTATACTCCCATGAGCATGTTCTCAAATATACTCTCTATAACTGGCTTATATATACACCTTATTTATCTTCTTTTTTCTAATTCATTTTGCTTGCCCAATTTTCTCTTTCCTTTATTTTTCACTTTCTCTCTTATCTTACCCACTCAAATTTCTTCAACAAAATTTCAAACCTTCAACAATAGAAGATTATTCGTTGATAATATTTTCTGAATTTGATAAAAAAAAACTTCAAATTCAAAATTAATTTCAAGCAAAATTAACAAACTCTATCAACAAGAAGATATGATTTTATTTCTTTGCCAAAATTTTAATTCACACAAAATTAAAGAGAGTAAAAGATTACTCCATAGCACTTAACTTTGGGAATGTAAACAATTAAATAAAAATTCTAACTATTCCATTGTCCAACTCTTCACTACTCCCTCTGTTCCCTGTTTTCCTTGTCCGTCACTATTCACCTTTCATTATGGTATATGATACAATAATAGTAGTGGGATTCAATTGGGGTAATAATTGATGGAAGATAAACAACTTGCAACAAATCAAGTGGGTGATGTGGGGGGTCCATCTTAATAAAAAAATATTATAAACCTAATAAAGTTGTTTGGTAAAGAAAAATATGGAATATCACAAAACAGCATATGTAAAGAAAAATAGGAAACGGAGGGAGTAATTGTTTTAATTACAAGCATATTAAAAGTTAATTTGTTCTAGTGTTTTTAGATTTTTTGTAAAAGTTTATTTTATTTATGTTTATATTTAACTTCACATATAAGTAATTTTTTTTTTATCATGGTTAATGTTATATATGGAGTACATATATTTTTAACATTGGAATTACTTCTCATGAGCTACATAATTTTTGATAGAAAAAAAAATTATAGTTTTCTTGGTGTGAGCTAGTTTGATTATAGAACGATCGACAAATTGGTAAAATATATTCTCAAATACTCCATCAACCCGTCAATGGTCTAAATAGTAGTGCGTGTGTATGTATATATATTAATTTAAACACAAACATGAAATATGAAATGCAACTATATATTTATTACTTGTATTTTTGTAAGGGTCTTATTAAATTATTTTGCCTGGGACCCCTAAAATCACAGGTTCGGCCCTGATACCAATAATAGCGTGACATAAAATACATATATTCAAATCGCATTCATCCCTACTCTCAAAATGGAATAAGATATGATAGATGGACTTACAAATAAGTAATGGAATATCCTTATTGCATCCAGGGTCATTCCTCATAATTTAGAGGCACGGGGCGATTCAATGAATGTGGGCCCTATAAACTAATTTTTTTGATGTTTTCCCTATAATTAAAGTTTTAAAATAAGAACCTTATTTCATGCTGTAAAATAATTTACTTTATTTGTGAAATAAATTAGCTTCGAGATACATAATGACAAGAAGATAAAAAGTACGTCCTTGTGTAGTTGTGTATATGTCTAATCAAAAAAAATATTTTTTTAAATGTTGTATAGAGAACTTTTTTTTTTTTTTTTTTTTTTTTTTTTTTTTTTGCGATAGGTCAATGCAAGCAAATTATAAGTATATACCTTACGAAAAAACTATAAGTTTATATTGAAAAAGAAATTTTCTTTTGTTTTTTTGGTAAAGTTATCAATAAGAACGTATACATTAATACCATATGAAAAAAAGAATACATACATCAGTAGGGATTTAATGAGGAAGAAATATTGGACAAACTAGAAGATGGTATTAGGATCATAGGAATTAGCAAACTTAAAGATGGATAAATTTGCAATTAAGGGAAAAAACAATAATTAAAAAAAAAGGAATCAAGTAAAAAACTTAAGGTCGTGGGAATCGAACTCACAACTAGGATTGTTCAAAATAATTCGATCCGAGAAAGTCGGATAATTTTTACAACTTTTTTATTTCGGATATGATATGCATCGCGGCTTTCTGGTTGTCAAATATCCTAAATGCATGGAATAATAGCCCTATCGAGTCGAATCAGTCAGATAACGGATTGGATCACACATATTTCAGGTCAGATCGGGTTATTTCGTTGAATTTAATATTAATTTTTTTAGTTTTTAATAACCTTTTTGCTTTATAAAAATATTTTCTGATCATCGGAGATCCGATTATCTTATTCACATTTTTCGGATGTTTTGGATCGGATTTGGATCACATTTTAACCGATATGAAATAGTCAAATATCCGACCTTTTAGATCGAATTGATCCGATTGAACATCCCTACACGGTACCTACTACCTTCATATATGGAAGCATTCCTCTTGATGACTTCCGCTGAGCCATACCAACAATATAACATATGTTACGTTGTAAAATATATAAAACGCATCTACTCGGACCATAATTTTTTAGGCCTTGGGCATGGGCCTTGCTTGCCCCGCCCCAGGGCCATCTCTGATTGCATCCACATTTCAATTATAAGATTTACAACGACTTTCATGTAAGAGAACATGATAGAATACAAAACTTAATGTTGCACCTCAACGATCAACTTATGTTTTTTTAGTACATATATTTGATCGTCTAATAACCACATTAAGCAATATATAAAATGCTTAAGCAAATAGCGAATTTCTTATCATTTTACGCTACTTTACCTGATTTTTAGCATTATTATTTATTGTACAACATCGTATATAAAATTTGTGTTGATAATCTCTATAGTTTGAGCTTTACATTATAGAGTTTTGCCAAAATTCCGGATGATTCAGACCCAAAGTTTGTCTATCTATATCCCTCGAACAGGGCCGTTTCAGAGGGGGTTTAAGGAGCCCCACCGCACAAGGCCCCAACATACATAGGACCCCAAATTCTAAATTTTCTATATACTATTGCTTAAAATCTATAATAATATATAGTTTTTATTATTATAAGAGCCTAGTTTGATTTTTTAGTACAGAGCCTCCGATTATTTTACCACGATCCTGCCCTCAAGTATAGTTGATAAATATAATGAGTTGACTTAGTTTTATATACTACGTATATGCAAACCTTAAAATAATTAATGGGGCAGTTGTAACTTGTAATTCGCGTTATATGCGTGTGTGACTTAGCTGAATCTAAGAAAATAAAGTACGGCACATTGTTAGAATTTAAAAGAAATAAAAATCGAAGCAAGTGCATTTTATATTTGTATGGTTATGCTAAATAGTTTAATTTGAATGTTTGATGTCGTAGGGGTGTTTACTTCAACATAAAATGGAGTTGAGTTGAATTGAAAGTTTTTTGTAAAAGATTAATGAGTAGCAAAATAAAGAAGAGCTAAACTGAACTTAACTGAATAGAGCTGAACTGGACTGATTTTAAGCTGAAGTAAACAAACCCCTATTTAGCTTATGAATTCTCTAATAGCAATTATTAATGTAGACATTTAAGTAATGGATGTTTTAGGTGAGTTGACACTGTATAAAAATGTTAATATGGTTCTGATTCATAATGATTTATTTTGCACCTAACTATTACCATATCTAAAATGTAATTATATTTTATTAAATGTGATTACATCGTTTGGAATGCGACTATAATGTTCAAAGGTATTTATATCATTTAAAATGTAATTATATCATCCAAACAATGATTATATAATTAAAAAAAAGTGACTCTAATACACTAGTATATATTTCAACGATAATTATATTATCTGAAAAGCAATTATATGATTTTTCAATGAAATGATATAATTATAAAAAATAAATAGTAATTATATCATTTAGAAGTTGATTATATTATTTTATATATGACTATGTTCTCTCCAAAAAATATGTTATTCATAATGAAAGCAACATGTAGCCATTGAGATTTGAACTCGTGACCTTACAGATGAAATGTAAATACACAATCATCAATTCACTTTGTTTTTGTTGATCAATTGTTCACAATAAAATATAATAAAGAGTTATAGTTACATGAGTACATATATTAAAAGTACATGCACAAATATGTACATCTCTAAGAGGCATGATAAGAGATTATTACTACCTCATTCCTTTATCTCAAGTGCCCGATAATGGTTATTTTCATCCGAAAAAGTTATTTTTTTTAACGTCAAACTTATCATGGAAACATAATATTTATCAATTTTGCATGAGCCAATTAATTACAAAAAGATAATAAACAATTATGAATAATAACATATTACTTCGGTCTTTTTTTACGTGCTACATTTACTTTCTCACATTTCCCAATAAACAACTTTAAAAATTATAATCTCAAGTTATATATTTCAAGAAATTATAAAATTATATATTTGGAAAGTTTACATCGAAACGAATCAAACAAGATTCCATATGGCTATATTTTTCTTTACCAATAAAGCATTAAAGTGAGTCAAAGTTATATTATAACCGGTGTCAAAAGCCCTAATGTAGCAAGTAAAAAGATACAAAAGAAGTATTTGTTATTTTGAGATCGATCTGGGACATCGCCCGGGCTATATTACTAGTTTAGTAACTAAAAAGAGGAAATTGACTAGATGGTAAATTGCCAAACAACACGACTAGATTAGTTATAAACTTATTCTTCCATTTATACAATCCATGCTTCCCAAAATTTAGAACTCAACTTTTACAACTAAATGACAAACAAACAAAATGAGATTGAAAGTAGAGGAACTAGAAGTTGACAGCTACGATAGTGGTGGAGGATCAGTCCAAGTGCCCCACAAATCAGCCGGAGATATGATTGGAGGCATCGAGAGCAATGATCTTAACAGGGCCGGGGCTGAGGTGAGGTTTTGGTGGCCCTGGCTTGTTTAAAATTTTAATACAAGACCCTTGAATTTAAAATTTATTTTTTTTTATAAAAAAATAATTATTTTATTAATTAGATAAACTCCGTACATAAAGACATAAGAACACGAAAACACATACATATTCACTTAAAACGTAATTTAGAAGTGAGAGAAAGGAGAAGAAGAGGAAAAGATATCCTTTAATAGCTAAAAAATATAACAAAAATAAAAAACACATGGAGCAAGAATCGAACCCGGGTTCTTGGGTTATAAACCAATTCCTCATACTACTAAGCCAAGTAACACTTACATTATAACATTTGGTACAAATTAAATAATATATATCTAATAATATGAAGCCCCTGAAATTACGAGGCCCTGTGCGGTCGCGCAGCTCGCGCGGGCCAAGCGTCGGGCCCCTCTTAAGGTGTTTTATAGTTGTTTGGGAACAACTAGAGTTAGTTGTGAATTTAATAGCACTTCACATTGGTACTGTGGTGATAAAATCATTAAAATTTTGAGGATGCGATTGATTGATAAACAAAAGTGTCAATTTTATGGGTATAGTATAAATATGAGAAAATTATAAAGATAAAATGAGCAAAACAGAGAGCTTATCAGCCTTAACGCAACCCGCGAGCATGACTGGACCCGGCCAAAAAAAAAAAAGGGTTATGGGTATGTCATTTTTAGCTTGAATTCGGCTTTCTACTCGCTTTTTTTAAGTTTTCAGTGGCCTTTGGCGACCTAATTTTACAAAATTTAGTTAATCTTTTCGACCCGGCCCGAAAATTCCGCCAAGTCCACTCTATTTTTCCTGGCTTTAGACAGCAAATTTAGGCCCAAATCTATACCTGCCCGAGCCCGATGAATGGGACTTATTTAACATGTCAAACCCGACCTTGCCCATGAGCACCTCTAGCAAAACATCTAAAGGTAGGATTATTTCAAAGCAAAATGCAATATCCTAATTTTTCGAAGTGATAAGTAACAACTATATTTCTAATACCACTCAAAAATTAGACACAGTTGTAAAACCTAAAGCCTAATTTGGCTTATACTCAACAAGAATTCAATCAAATAAAATTAACAAAAAAACGTAGTTGGGTTATGTTCTTGAGCCTGAAGTAATGTAAGAAAGGTATTCGACGACTAGCTTTGGAATAACGTCTTATGGACCTGCGAAACGATAATATTAATAAAAAAGACCTAGGATATTACTTGAGAGTGTCCCTAAATCAACAATTGAATGATTAGACGTGTCAGAGATGTAGTGAATCATATGATATAAATATTATGATATTACAAAGAGTCAGATGAAGAATAAGAGGGTGACACGTGTCACCCTCTTACTTATTAGATTTTGCACCGAGAGGGGTAGAATAGTAATTTTCTTATACTGGGCCTAAACCTTGATATAGGCCCAAACATTTAGCCTCATGCATGATGTAGGGCCCAATATCCCTTAAGGACAACATGTCATGTGTAAGAATCCTATAACCATTTGTAAGCCCTATGAATGGTCTTAGCATAGCCAAAGCTTTCAACATTTTCGGTGAGACAAGTTTTTAAGTATAGTGAAAATACCACTAAGCTAAGGCACGTTGGATCAATGTTTATACAGTATAAATCCCTCTGATATTGTCTATTTTTGCACTGCTTTTATCCTAAAAATCTTAAAGGTCTTATCTTTAAAGGCCCTCTATCAACTCGAATCAAGATAGATATCAAAAGGCCCTAATGACTTGTTACACATTACCGCCTTGTCAGATGAATGAGAACAAGGAGCTTCACCTTGTTGGTATCTCATCTTCACCACATTTTTGTCCAAATAAGAGCCATTCCAATGAAAGCGAGCTGAGGATTAGAACAATAGGTAACTAAAACTTTCCAAGGACTATTAATAACTTGTCCTCACCCTCAAAGCACATGTGTTTTGGGTATGAAGGGGTCGAGAGGAACCCCATTGAGTATCATATATGATTGTAAATTAGGTATTTCCCTTTGGTCAGTCTAAGGAAGCTACATATAAATTGTTAAACACCGTCCTCTACTCAGAAATTGAGGGTTGGTGTGGCTTTCATAAAGGAGAACATGAGTTCTTTTTATAAACATCATACATATTTTTGCATATTGTGAGTACATTTGTCTTAGGGTAAAGTATAAAAACCAAAAGCAAGTAGAGAAGTCGTCATCGTGCTCTTTTTAGGAGCTCATGGAACCTCATATGTTTAGCCAAGGCAAATTGATCAAGATTAGGTTGATCATCCGTTCATGTTTTTGGGGACGAGGGCAAGAACAAAGTAGGTCACAATATCCCCCCACATAATAGTGGTCTCTACTTGGTCTCATTTGCAATTTCATGATTATAATAAAAAATTAAAACAACAATATTTCCGATTAAAGCCCTAAAAACAAATAAGGGATATTCTAGGCGAGTTCATTACTGCACACATAATTTCTACGAACACGCTTTTTGGTGATCACTTTATGATTAACCAATATTAATGGGTACCTAGCAGATTGTCCATGAATTTATCTTTATTTTAGGTGAGAACATGCCTTTCCGACTATTTAATTAAACATGGATTGAGGTGATTAAAGCAATAGACAAGTTGCATAGAAACACAGTACATAAAACAATCTAAAATAATGTTTCTACCTAAAGTTGATTTTAATTAAAGTCAATCCATAATTAATCCATATCATGTAATTAAAAAACATGGTCAAATATCTACAAAATAATAATAATAATATTAATAATAATAATAATAGTAATAATAATAATAATAATAATAATAATAATAATAATAATAATAATAATAATAATAATAATAATAATAATAATAATAATAATAATAATAA
>PYUH01000185.1:218301-259747 GCA_016808085.1 Suaeda aralocaspica
ATAATAATAATAATAATAATAATAATAATAATAATAATAATAATAATAATAATAATAATAATAATAATAATAATAATAATAATAATAATAATAATAAAACTAACTCATGTGAAGATCCAAAATGTTGATGTTGTTGATGTCGATCTCATTTGAAGTATCTTGAGTGCAGCGGTCAAAACAACTTCATTGTTGATGCTTGAATTTAACCCAAAAAGTACTAATTGAATAATTGTGTTGTGTTTGAAAAAGTGTGATAATTTGATATAGAATGTGTTTAGGGGACTTTAGAAATATGTTTGAGGGAGAAGAGTGTGAGAAGGGTCATAATACATGCCAAGAAGTCCTTGAAATCTGTTCATTATTCGAAATATGGACAAGTATTTATAACAAAGGGGGACCACTAGCCCATCACCACTACACCTAGACCCACACCTGATAAAACCTACTCATATCTTTCGCACCGCCTACTAGTTATTCACTATTATACCCACCACCTTTTTAACTACAAAAAACCCACCTCAAACACTAGGACCTTTGCAACCACTAATCCAAAGCCAAAATTGAACTCAAAAAGAAACCCAAAACAACATGCCCAAGGTTGAACTTAACAAGACCCAAACCCTAGCCATCCAAAACTTAGATACCAACAAGCACTTAACCCCTAATGCCTGGCGATGAAAGGCTTTAGGTTGCAACATGTTTTATACTTCCTGGGATTCACCTCACTTAAAGATTTTGATATAGTTGGGTCAACAACAGCAGCAACAACTTGAATAAAAAATTATGCATTTGAAAAGATTATGTAGATAATTAAAGGCTATGATTGATATGTTTTGCGTGTCAATACTTCTTCTGCTCCATCTTAATTGCAACTTATACTATCTGTACCTGTTTTAATGAGACAATTAGAGAAAGCAAATAAGATTGTGTTCCTGGTAGAACTTTTGTCTGAACTGGACCTGCGAACGCTCCTCGAGAACCGATATCTGACCTGCAAAACAGACAGAGGATGACTAACCCGGGGGGTTTTTCCCGGGAACGCCCCTCTGATGCTTAAGTCAGCAAGCTGGAAGAATCGATCTGAATTTTAGGGAATTTGTCATAAATGGCAGGAAAAGCGTTCCTTCAAATGCGGAAATTGTACTATATTTATAGTACGAAAGTGCAGTTGTTAGACCCCTGGGATCATGACAAGTGTCGTAATCTGACATCCCTCTGGAGGGAATGCCTGTAGAGGTCTCTTGCCCTTGTTAAGGGCAAAATAGTAATTTCCTTTTTGTTGGGCCTGGGACCTGGACCTGGTCCAATCAATTAGCCCCACGCCTAACGTGGGATCCGATACCCGGTGAGGATGGCATGTTAGGCGTAACTTCAACTAGCGTGCTGTCGAAGAATGAGGAAATACTGCCTGGCCCAGTTAACTGAGAGAGGCTCCCCTCCTCAGCTATGTTACTGAGGAGGTGTGATTAAGGGACTCTGTGTTTCCTTTCCCCCTTGGTGACTGAGGAAGGCAACCCTCCTTAGTTATGTGACTGAGGAGGTGTGGCTGAGGGGCTCTGTGCTCCCTTTCCCCCTTGGTGACAGAGAAATGTAGCCCTCTTCAGCTCTGTGACTGAAGAGGGGTGATTGAGGAGCTGATCCTTCCCTTTCTCCCATGGTGATCGAGGGAGGTGGTCCTACTCCACTCTGCGGCTGAGGAGACATGACTGAGGAAGGTAATCCTCCTCAGCTCTGGGACTGAGGAGGTGTGACTGAGGGGCTTATCCCTCCCTTTCATTAACTAAGGATGCTCCTCTTGTGGTAAAAGCACATGTCCGAGGAGGACTTGTTCTATCCGTTGCTGAGGGGATCATCAACTTCCAAGGGGCTAATAAACCCCATTCCCTTTCATAGCACTTTATAACGCTCTGTGAAAATATCTTCTTAGCTCCTGAGTCATGTGGGAGAGCCCCATTTATGACCGAGGAGGTCCCCCTTTCCAAGACCGAGGGGGTGCGACCGAGGGCTTCCGCAAGGCCTGGGGGGATAATAAGCCTACTATCAACCCAACACTTAACCATTGTTGAGTTATCTTCATTGTTCCTCTACCATGTGGGAGAGCCCCATTCATGATCGAGGAGGTCCCCCTTTCCGAGACCGAGGGAGTGCGACCAAGGGCTTCCGCAAGGCTCGAGGGGCTAATAAGCCTACTATCAACCCAACACTTAACCATTGTTGAGTTATCTTCATTGTTCCTCTGCCATGTGGGAGAGCCCCATTCATGACCGAGGAGGTCCCCTTTTCCGAGATCGAGGGAGTGCGATCTCGGGCTTCCGCAAGCCCCGAGAGGCTAATGAGCCCCATCACCAACCCAACACTTGGTTATTATATGATAATATTTTTGGCTTACCAGTCAAGTAGGGAGCCCCATGCATGACCGAGGAGATCCCCCTTTATGGCCGAGGAGGTATGACCGAGGACTTACTGAACGCCCGAGGGGCTAATGAGCCCCAACACCTCCAACAATGATCGAGAGGGTCTCCCCCTGTCTGTGACTGAGGAGGTGTTACTGAAGGCCTCTACCATGCCCGAGGGGCTAATGAGCCCCGACACGTATCCAACACTCGGATATGGTGGAGTCACCTTTCAACTCCTCAGTCATGTGGGGCGCCCCATTAATGACCGAGGAGGCCCTTACTTGTCCCATCCTTGCTGAACGAGGATGGCGCCTAATTGGAAGGTCTTTTAGCCTGGGTTATTCACCAGGCCCCTAGACGATGGTTGCTCGAGGGTACAAACCATCGTCGTGCGGAATCGAGTACACCCTACAAGGGTCGTCGGGAATGCGATACTTGGTTTGGATATCTTTGTGTAATTCCTTGTACAATTAGGGTTTTTGGTGTAATACATTTAGGGTTATGAGGTGGTATCATTAAGGTTTTGAGGAAGTATAACTGACCCTTCAGATACTCCTTCACTTTAGGGTTTTGATGAAGTACAACTGACTCTTCAGTTATTTCTTCCATACTTAAATGTTTTCAACTTGTACTTTGGCCTTTTTCGATTATCGAGGCGTCTCTTCATCTACTTTTTGGATGCATATATAAGAGTAACTTGTCATTTTCTTTCTTCACTTTTCATCACTTAACAAAAGTTTTAGAGCACTTTCTAGAGAGAGAAGTAGTCATCCCGATCTTTCAAGGAAGTTAGCCCGAGCATTCAAGTCGTTTTTGTCCTTCTTTAATCGTCCGACTAGTAAGGTATGCCCCTTGACCGACCCCTTGTGCTTTTGTATTCATTTAGTCTTTTAGTCCTCGGGAAATAGATCTAGATAACCCTTCCCCAACTGACCCGAGGACCTTTGCCTAGTTATAAGATGTATGTTGCTTCTTTAGCTGACCCGAGGGAGGTTGGGGATTTGGTCAATCGTAGAGTTCCCGAGGGAGTCCAACTATGTCCTTCCTCCCCCGAGAGCGTTTCTTCCGAGGGGGAGGAAAAATTCATAAACAACCCTTGGATTATATCTCTTGCCTTTCGTAATAGTCCTTTTGGTTATCATGACTCTTATTTACACTAAGGAGTGGTGACCATGGCCGAGCAGGAAGAACAATTAGTCCAGCGACCAACACCCGAGGGCGTAGCACAACTTCCTCTGGGTCCTGGTGACATTTACCTCTCTCTTGCTTACCAAAAATACTTAAAGAATGATGGTATTCGAAATCTTCATAGTAAATATAACTTTAAGGATGGGTATAGTTATATAGACCCTCAGCTCCTCTATATTATAGATAGGCCGACCCCTGGAGCCATAGCTGTATATAATAATTACTTGAAAGCAGGACTTAGATTTCCATTCCACCCCTTTTTGGCCGAGCTACTTCGTACATATAATTTAGCCCTCTGCCAGCTGATGCCGAATGCCTTGTCCAGCATTCTTATTTTCATTTCTATGTGTAGATTATTAAGTGTACAGCCGAGTCTTAAGCTATGGCGCAATATTACCAAACTTGTACGTATATCCGCTAAGGAAAATGTAGCGCAGTGGTATATCTTTCATAGCCGAGGACCATATAGGTTAAATGGGGGCTTGCCCTCGAGCAACAAGAACTTTAGATCCAGTTTTGTCTTTGTATATACCACCGACCCATGTGGCTGGTCTTTCCTCACTGAACCTACCGAGAAGGGTCCCAATTTTGATTTGAACTTAGATGTAGAAAAGATGTCTGAGGAAGAAGCTAGGGTGGCTATCTATCTTATGACCGTCGAGGTAGTGGTCAACGGTCAGAGGACTCTGGAACCGAGGTTCACCCTTCGAGACAAGCCATTCCTCGAGAACGAGTTCTTCCTTTGTTATGTGGGGTTAAGTCATCCTTCCCCCAGGGGTAGGACCACCATCTCTTTATTGTTTTTTGCTTGCTATTCTTTTATCTCAACAATCTAACACATTTTTGCTGACAGAGCGAGTAATCTCCGATCTCCCCAAACATATGGCGAGTGTAATTAGTGTTGCCGAGCTGAGGAAGAAGCAGCTTGCCAAAATAATAGAAGAGAAAAGGCTGAAGGTGCCTGCCCCTCCACCGGTAAGCAATATCCTCTAACTAAGTAACATTCTACTTTACATGTGTTTTATGCTCAAATTCACTAACTCCTTTTTACAAAACCCTCAGCCAACGAAGAGTAAAAGGAAAAGGACTGAGTCTCAAGCCCTCGCCATCATCCCTCCTGATGAGGCAATTATGAAAGAAATCGAGGAGATTGGGGCTTCTCATACATCTGAGAAGTCTGCTCATGAGGAGGAGCAGTCTGAGAGGATCGAAATTTTGTGGGTTTCCGATCCAAAGGATCTGGAAATCGCCTATTTAGAAGACTCTGTCCTTCACCGACGCCCTCGTCCAGCGGGGTCGGACAAAGTTTTTACTGAGCTCACTGCCTGAGAGAGGAGGACTCGGGCAAGAAAATTGTTGGAGGAGCTGGTTACTTCAAAAGATGAGGAGGCCATAAAGGCCAAAGGGGTTGGCCAAATAGATGATCTAATTTCTTCTTGGATGGATGTAAGTTTACTTACTAGTTGTCTTTTAACTTCACAAGTTTTTCCTATCACATACTGACCACCGATGGAACAGGTCTCGGTGCGAATGAACGTGATGGCCCAGCAGTTCAAGCACACCATGTCAACTGACATCCAGAGGCTGAAGGACCAACTGAAGGCCACCGAGCAGTAGAGGGACGAGGCCTTGAAACAAAAGAAAGAGGCTGAGGAGCAGCTTACAAAGATGCAAGATGATCTTGCAACATCAGCTGCTTCTCTTAAAGATCAAGAGGAGAAAGTTTTAAGCCTCAAAAAGAGGCTGAAGAAGGTCCGCTCCTGCTGGTGCTGACTATGCTGCTACTGTGGGGCTTGCTTCTTATAACCATGGCGAGGCCGATGCGATTCGTAGAATAGGCCGGATCATGGAGAAGGAGGATGTCAATCTTTGGCGTCAAGTCTAGAAAGCATATTACAAGATGCAAGAGGACGATGCTCAAGCTATGATGGACGCTGAGCTAGAGAATGAGTTCTCCGCATCCAAGAAGGATGAGGAGCAAGTTGCCTCAGCAACTGGGGAGACAGTGGTCCAAGAGTCATCAGGTGATTCTTCTGGCGAGGACCTGGCAAGGACCGGAAAACTACGTCGCAAAGGCGGGAATGACCAAGGGGAGCCAGAAGAGTCAAGTCTCGAGTAGTCTCCTTGATTTTTAATCAGCTTTTGTTTGTATGTCTTTCTATAATGACAACTTCCTGTCCCATGTACTATGATGATTTTCAATATAATTCTTCTTTTCTTTCATTCTGAGTTCTTTATTTTTCTTGTGTACGTGATTGCTCGACAATGGGTTGCATTTTTATAAATACTTAGTGATTTTCGACAAAGGACCCAATTTTTGATTGTCTGATAAGCTGTTGTCCCGAGGGACAGGTGCGACACATTCCACATATTAAAAAAGAACTGATAATCTATTGTCTCGATGGACAAATGCGATTGTTTTCAGAATATTAGAAAGACATGTAATCTATTGTCTCGATGGACACATGCGGTTATTTTCCAGATATTAAAAAGAATTGATAATCTATTGTCTCGATGGACACATGCGATTATATTCAGTCTCTGTTTCTATTCATACAAGCAGGTTACATTGGTTAATTATCACTCCTTACATTTGTCTCA
The DNA here is from genome assembly GCA_016808085.1 of Suaeda aralocaspica. Classification (NCBI taxonomy): domain Eukaryota; kingdom Viridiplantae; phylum Streptophyta; class Magnoliopsida; order Caryophyllales; family Amaranthaceae; genus Suaeda; species Suaeda aralocaspica. The sequence goes on from PYUH01000185.1 coordinate 224,487, forward strand.
ATAGAATTTCCTTAGGTTGTCAGCGTTCCATGGCCGAGGGAGCATATTCCCTTCCTCGTCCTCCAATCTGAATATCCCTGGCCTGACCACCTCTTTGACCTTATATGGCCCTTCCCAGTTAGGCTGAAGCTTTCCCATTGTTGGTGCTCAGCTAGTGTTCTCGAATTTCCTTAGCACTCAATCGCCTAACTTAATGTCCTAATGGAGAACACGCTTGTTGAAATACCTGTGATCTTTTGCTTGTAAACTATAAACTTCAGCAAGGTATTTCTCCGAATCTCGGGCAGTAGGTCGAGGTCTATCGCTTTTTACGCTTCGTTCTTGTCATAATCATAGAAGGTAATTCGGGCTGAGGGAATGCCAACCTCAACCTGGAGAATGGCTTCGCTGCCATAGACTAAGTTAAAGGGGCTGTGTCTAGTAGCCTCTTTGACTGTTGTCCTAGCCGACCATAGTATGCCGGGAAGCTCATCCACCCAGGATCCTTTTGCACCTTCGAACTGCTTCTTTATGCCACTGATTATGACTTTGTTTGTGGCCTCCGCATGGCCATTAGTCTGAGGACATCCAATGGCCGAGAACCTTGTTTGTATGCCAAACCGAGAGCAGTATTCCTTGGACGGTTTGCTATCGAACTATCGGCCATTATCGGAAAGGAGGGTTTCGGGGACGCCGAACCTTGTGATTATGTTTCTCCAAATGAAGCTTTTAACTTGTTTATCAATGATTGTGGCTAATGGCTTAGCCTCAATCCATTTTGTGAAGTAATCCACTGCAACTATCAAGAACTTTCATTGTCCCGATGCCGGGGGAAAAGGGCCGAGTAGATCCATTCCCCATCGGTCAAAGGGTAATGTTGGCAATATGGCATTGAAGTCCTGAGCTGGCCTCCTGGGGATGTCAGAGTAAAATTGGCACTATTTGCACTTTTGCACTAGTGTGGTGGCATCTTGCTTTAGTGTTAGCCAATAATACCCTGATCGAAGAGCTTTCCCTGCGATGGTCCTTGCTCCTTGGTGAGCTCCGCAAGCCCCCTGATGTATCTCTCTCAGCACATAATCACCCTCCTCAGGGGTTATACATCTCAATAAGGGGTGGATGAATGATTTTTTGTGCAAGTGACCATCATGGAGGAGGAACCACTTAGAAGCCTGTTTGGTTCTTTCCGCATCCTGTGTGTCGTCGGGAAGCTTTTCATCTCTCAAAAATTCGACCAGGGGTTGTTGCCAGCCATCCCCTCGGTCAAGAGTGTTGACAGATTTTGGTTCATTGATGCTCGGTTCCTTCAGGACTTCCCAATTGATTGTCCGAGGGGCCATCCACTCGGCTGAGCTGGCGAGCCTGGCTAGGGCGTCTGCCTGCTGGTTCTCAGACCGAGGGATGTGTTTTATTTTAAATTTCTTGAGTTTATTGATTAAGCATTGGACTTTCTAGAGGTACATTTTCATCCCATCTTCTTTAGCTTCAAATTCGTCAGCGACTTGCCCGACGATCAGTTGTGAGTCTGAGTTAACAATGACCGAGTGGGCTCTCACAGCTTGACACATTTGGAGGCCGAGGAGTAGGGCTTCGTACTCGGCCTCATTATTGGATGTTGTGAAGGCGAACTTTATAGCATATTCCAACCGATCACCTTTATCAGTTTTGTTTAGTATGCCTGCCCCACTCCCTGTCCGGGTGGCAGACCTGTCGACAAAGAGCTCCCATGGATGGGAATCATCGGGGGAGGCAGGTCGGTTGGTGCACTCCACTATGAAGTCGGCGAGGGCCTGTGCTTTAATGGATCTTCGTGGTTCGTACTGCAGGCCGTAGTCCGACAGCTGATTCCACCATTCAGTCATTTTGTTGGAGTGATTTTTTCCTTTAAGTATTTTTTGGATGGGTTGTCCGGTTAGGACTTTAATTTGATGGGATTGGAAGTATGGCTTCAGCTTTCGGTTGGCCATAACGAGAGCGTACACTATCTTCTCGACCTGAGGGTACCTCGATTCAGCCCCCCTAAAAGCATGACTGATGAAGTACACAGGGTGTTGTACCTTTTCCCTCTCGGCCACCAGAACAACAATTAGTGCTTGTCCAGAGACTGCCAAATAGACGAACAAAGTCTCTCCCGGTAAGGGTGAGACTAGTTTGGGGATAGTAGAGAGATGTTGTTTGAGTTGATGGAATGCCTCTTCAGCCTTAGTATCCCACTCAAACGTTTTCCTTTTTAAGGTTCTGAAGAACGTGAGGCTTTTATCAGCTGATCTGGACAAGTATCTCCCGAGGGCAGCTATACAAGTGGTTAATCTTTGAACTTCTTTCACAGTCCGAGGGGATTGCATGTCCAGTATCGCTTGAATTTTGTGTGGGTTAGCTTCAATACCCCTTTCGTCAACCAGAAACCCGAGGCATTTTCCTCCCTTGACACCGAAGACGCACTTCTTCGGGTTAAGTTTCATGTTATACTGCCTCAGTGTTTGCATAGTTTCCTTCATATCCTCAACATGATCCTCTGCTCGTTTACTCTTGATGATCATATCATCGACATATATCTCCACATTCCTCCCAATCTGTTTTTCAAAGATTTTGTTCACTAACCGTTGGTAGGTGGCCTCTGCATTTTTGAGCCCGAAGGGCATGACTTGATAGCAGTATACCCCTTGGTTAGTGATGAAGGCTGTGTGGGGTTGATCTGCGGCGGCCATCAGGATCTGATGATACCCGACATTTGCGTCCATGAAGCTAAATAAAGCATGACCAACTGTTGAATCGACTAGCCGATCAATATTTGGCAGCGGATAATCGTCATTTGGGCATGCTTTATTGAGATCAGTGAAGTCAACACACATACGCCAAGTGTCATTTGGCTTTTTGACGAGTACCACATTTGCCAGCCATTCAGTGTATTGACACTCTCGAATAAACCCTGCCTCCAACAGTTTCTTGACCTCGGCAGCCGCAGTCGCAATCCTCTCAGGTCCCTGATGCCTCAGTTTTTGTTTTATTGGCCTATAGTCAGGTTTTATGTTTAGCTCATGTTGCATGACCGAGGGATTGATGCCGGGCATCTCATTTGCTGAGTATGCGAATACATCTCTGTATTGTTTTAGCGCTTGGATGATGCTGTCTCTAGTTTCTTTTCTGAGGGCGTCACCTCTTCTTTGTCTATACCGATGATCACCTTCTCATATCCTTCCACGGGTTAAGGTCTAGCGTAGTGCTTGGTGTTCTCGATTAAGTATAGTTCCATGCCAAAGGGGTTTGGCGATGCTGGTAATATTTTTTTTTCTTTGTTTCAACTGGCACCTCAGCAGTTGGCTTAAAACTATTTACATAACATTCTCATCTGGTGCGCTGATTGCCATACAGCTTCCCAACAGTACTATCGTCTGTCTCAAACTGAAGCAACAATTAGTATGTCAAGATGGCTGGCTTAATCTGGTTAAGAGTAGGCCTACCAAAGATAACGTTGTATGGCAGAGGGATGTCAACCACCACATAATTGACCATCAAGTTGCGCCCGCGCCCCTTCTGTCCGATCCTGGTGGGCAGCTTAATCGTACCTACCGGATAGGTGGACTGCCCACCGAATCCGACGAGGAGACGTCCCAAGGGCTGGACGTCTGTCTGTGGAATGTTGAGCTTCTGCAGATAATCTGGGGTGATGATATCAGCTGAACTACCACTGTTGATTAGGACCCGCTTTACATTAGCATTAGCAATCTTCACTTCGACGACGAGCGGGTCATCGTGCGGCACCTGAACAGAATGAACCGTCGAGTTGTCGAAAGTCATTGGGCAGGTTGGTTTATCAGCCGCCCCAGTACTCAGCACCTGATGGGCGAGAGAGCTTAGATGACCCTTTCGGGCATTGTTGCTCACTCCACCGGAGGCGAATCCTCCAGCAATAACATTAACGTCCCCGAATGTCTCATCACTATTTGTTTGGTTGTGTTGTTGCTTTTTGTTGTCCGAGGCTGACTTGAGGTACTTGTCAATCTTTCCTTCGTCAGCTGCTCGATTCAGATGCTTTTTCAACTCCCGGCAGTCACGGGTGGTGTGCCCACACTCCTTGTGGTAATCACACCACAAACTTTTATTTCTCCTGTATTGAGAGGTTTTGACTGGACTTGGTTTAGGAAGAAGGATGATGTCTTTGATGTCCATGTAGATTTCTTTGCGGTTTTTGGTGAACCAAGGGTCATTGCCGTCATTAGATTCTCGAGGCCTTTTACCCTTGTCTCAAGAGAAGGTTTCCATCTTCCTCTTTCCTTCCTTACTCGATGGATGAGGGTTCATCGGGTGATTTACGTCAGCTGCATTGATGTACTTCTTCGCCCAAGTCATAGCCTCGGTGAAGGTGCTGACTTCGTCATGAAGTAGATCAAAGCGAAAGCGGCTTCGTTTGATGCCAGACATCAAGGCTGCGAATGCTACCGAGTCTTCCAGGTTAGATATTTCTAACGACTCAGCATTGAAACGCTTAATGTACTCGCCGAGGGTCTTATTTTCCCTCTGTTTGCAAGCCATAAGTTGTATGCTTGTCTTTTTATGCCTTTTTGCTGCAACAAAGTGTTGGTTGAACAACAACTCGAGGGTAGAGAAATCAGATATTACTCCTTATGGCAGCTCGATGAACCAGTTGAGCGCCATCCCCTTGAGGGTAGTTGGGAAAAATTTTCACCAAGATGCTTCGCATCCTGTTTGGACGGCCATCTGAGCTTTATAGGCGGCCATGTGATAAGAGGGATCGGTGGTGCCATTGAAATGCTCGATGGGTGGTACTTTCACTTTCTTGGGGTCAACAATATCCATGATTTCCCTACTGATGGGAGTTTTGTAGGTGAGGACACCCTGATGATGGTCACGACCCTCATCTTCGTAGTCTTCTTGATACCGGTAAGGTTTCTCGTCCGACAAGGGGCCGAGGGAGCGTTGCGCCCGGCGAGGGCTATGCTCTCGGTCCCTAGTCGAACCTCTGGCCGATGGTGCTGGCTGGCGCTAAGGACGGTCTTGAGGTTTGTGGGTCTGGTGAGGTCCCACAACCTCTTCCTCAGCATCTTCTCGAACCCGACGCCTCTCGTTGATGATGGTTGAGGCGTCTGATTTCCTGACCCGGAGGTCTTTGATGATTTCCCTTGCGTCGACTTAACGTATTTACTCTTGACGAGCTTCAATGCGCTCTCGAGCGTCCTCGATGACCCTTGAGTCTTCGCGGCCCCTTCGTTCTTTCTTAGCTTCAAACCTCCTCAGCTCCTTGACCCAGCTTTGATCAGAGTAGCCGGGCAGTCCAGGAGCGAGGGTTGACTGACGCTCATGCTGAGCTTGCTTCTCCTTGGACCGAGCAACTTCCCCATCCTGACAGGAGTGATGAGTGGGTCCTCTGTGTTGCTTCTGCATGACTCCTCAGCTTCCAGAGGGCTGAGCTTGCAGGTTCTTAGCGAACTACTGAAGACTCTCCTGGAAGGTCCGAGTCATTTGCTGCATGATGGCTGTCAGCTCAGCTCGAGTGACAACTTCTTGCTGAGGAGTTTGAGCAACTTCCATGTCCTGCCCGAGGGATTCCTCCCGAGGATCATGGTTATTGTTCTCAACCTAAGCGTCCCCAACGGTGTGTCCAGATGGCTGAGTACCGTGATGTCTAGTAGCGTTTTGTCTTCTTGAGGTTGTCATAACTGTTTGGAGGGTCCCCTCAGACGGCGCCAATCTGTTCCTGGTAGAACTTTTGTCTGAACTAGACCTGCGAACGTTCCTTGAGAACCGAGATCTGACCTGCAAAACAGACAGAAGATGACTAACTCGAAGGGGGTTTTTCTCGGGAACGCCCCTTCGATGCTTAAGTCAACAAGCTGGAAGAATCGATCTGAATTTTAGGGAATTTGTCAGAAATGGCAGGAAAATCGTACCTTCAAATGCGGAAATTGTATAATATTTATAGTACGAAAGTACAGTTGTCAGACCCCTGGGATCATGACAAGTGTCGTAATCTGACATCCCTCTGGAGGGAATGTCTGTAGGGGTCTCTTGCCCCTGTTAATGGCAAAATAGTAATTTCCTTTTTGTTGGGCCTGGGACCTGGACCTGGCCCAAACAGATTGGTTACATTAATTTTATTACAACGGCAATATATAGTTTCCCTTTTATGTTTTATAAATTAAAACTGGGTAATTTTTTCATTTTCATCCTCTAATTGCGTTCTCAAAATGTGTGAAAACAGTAATGTTGCAATTAATTAGAAGTAGAGGAAGTATGATTTAATGTTATAGAGAAAAAATAAGAGATTGAGATCGTTGCTTTAAAATTATGGAATCAAAAACTAATGAAAATATTCTTTTAATTATATATTCTGACAACTTTGGCTTAATTATTCAAGCCCCTTACTTATATAAAAGTATTGCTGTGATGAATGTTCCTGGCTATTTTGGTCAAGCCTTTGACCTGTTTTGACATGAATGTTCTTCACTTATATAAAATTATTGTTCTCATGAATGTTCCTCGTTCTGATGGTATTGCAAAAACCTTCCTTTGCTATTGCAAAATTTTTTCTGAAAGCATCATTTTAGTTGTTTTAAATCAAAATTCTTCAAAATAAGTTTGTTTTCTTTCCTAACAAGTCCTAGTTTCGGGATAAAACTTTTTTAAAAGGAGATAGAACGTAATACCTCATATTATGACACACTTTCCAAACAAATTTATTACAATCAAAACTATTCAATTACATTTTGACATATACCCCAATTCTAATACTTTTTACTCGTTCTCAAGTTTCGGGACGAAACTTCTTTTAAGGAGGGTAGATTGTAATCCCCCGCATTTCTGGGACTTAATATGATAACTATTTATGATTATAATATATAGTTTGAGGAATTTAAAAAATAAAGTTTTATTATAATTATTTGTAAAGATTTTATGAGGTTTTAAGTAAATAGTTCGTGAGATCTTATTCAAAAATTAATATTTGTTTCCATAAGAGGTTTGAATATTTATTTTAATTTCTAAAAATAGCAATAATAGTCTTGCGCTTTGTTCCATAATAGTTTCGGACCATTAGGTCCATTTTCAATGGTTTTTAAAAATTAAGGGCTAAGCCTGATTATTTTCTTGACATAAATTATTTTTATAATTAAATTAAATTATATGTTTTACAAAGATTTTGTCATCAAAAATAAATATTTATAGCATTTTTAAATATCTCAATAACTATATAATATTTATCCAAAGTACCATCTCTTCCAAAATCCTATCTTTTGTAGTGATTGGATCTAAACAAAACTATATTCCCCCCCCCCCTCGGCCCCCCATTTGGCCGACTATTTGAGGTTTCTTATGCCTATAAGTAGCTCAATTTTTCCTCTCAAATTCACTTTACGAAAGCCTCATAAAAATCAGAAAATCAAAACCCAAAAAACCCTTTCTTTCTCCTAACTTGTGGTTTTGACAGTAACAAGATGATGAACGCTAAATTCTCTCTAAATTAATCACGCCACTCTTCAAATGCCAAGATTACGAGGTTACCAGATTGCAGATGCCTTGAATGAAGGAAATGAGGGGGTATTTATAGGGAAAAATTCGGGTAACGGAAGACGGTACCGTGTGCTGGGTCGCACAGCGTGCCCAGGGGCACATGGGTGTGTGCCCATTCGCACATTACGGCACCCCCTTTTTCGGAATTCGCTGATATTCCTAATGTACTGGGCCTAGAACTTCTTACAGCCTCACACATGCTTATTTCCTTATTCCTTAAGGCTTGCCTTATTTCTTGAAGAGAGGAAAGGAGGAAGTTTCCTCTTTCCCTCCTTCCTTGTGGGCTTTGTGGAGGAGAGGATTCCCTTGGGCCCATGACTTGGGCTCCAAGGTTTTCCTTTCGTTGGCACGTTTTTAGTTCATTTCTTGCGGAATATGATTAAAGATCCATTAACGCTTTATTATAAAAAAATGTGGGAAAATATGAAAAAAAATCTAGGAAAATATGGAAAAATAAATAAAATAAAATAAAATTGAATTATATATGTGATTTTCTTGTGCTTTTTGGGTTTTTAGGAATCTTGGGGCCTTTTGGGTTAGATCTTTTGGCGTGCTTCTTAAGACCGGGATAATTAGCGACGTGGTATATGTTTATCATCGGCCTTAAGGGCATGTACAAATGTAGGTGTCTATAGGTGTGATGATGCTTCGTTCACTGTTTAGTCAAGGAATTCCTAAGAGTTAATCTTTATACATAGGGTGGATGGAGATCATGTATCGCGTTTCGAAAGATAGACTATCTTTCAGTTAGCACAGATTGTTCGGCGGCACCAATCTACTTTATTAGTGGTTGTCTTTCCAAAGAGCTCGTTCATGTTTCCTATAACCTTGAGCAAGCAAAGATTCCAAGCAAGAAAAGTTATTGAGCAAGTAAAGTTAAAGTAAAGATAATAAGGATAGTTTAAAGAAAGTTGTCTTATGAGTCTTATGTTGTCATTTTATGTGTTTGTATGTTTTGCTTATGTCGTGTCTCATGTTGTTATGCTTTTGTTAGATTGTACATACTCAACTTTCGCTGACACATATATTTCCATGTTTTTGTTTGATCTATATCTTAGGTTCAAACTAAGTGCTTAAACTTAAGATAATTTATGTTTACTGTAAATAATGCAAATTGGAACACTCACAACTCACACTATTCACAAAAACTTAGATTATACTAGAACACTCAACAATCCAATGCTAAGGTTGTTCTATTCTTTGTGAGAACACTTAATCACAAATCCTAAAACTAGAAGTGAATTTTTGTAGCTTTTAACTCACAAAACACTCGAATCTTACCTTGAAATTTTCGTATGAAAGACACACAAAAATAACAATGATTAAAGCAACTTGAATTTTTTTATTGAAAAATGAAAACTAATTTGTTACAAAAGAATTGTGGCTATCTATAATATAACCAACAACCAAATCCGAACAAACCTCTAACTACCCTAGCAAACACTAAACAAACTAGAAAATACCCAAGAATCACGCGTCAACTTGTCCACTTGCACAAGTTGTATGATCAACTTGCCAACTAAACTCTATCGACTTGCAACTTGCATAAAATCCTAGCTAACTTCGATTTTATCCTAACAACTTGACTAATTAACTAATTAACAAAATAATCATCAAGAAATGACTAAAAATCACGGAAATTTAAAGACACCCAACATTCTCCAAAGATCTTCAAGAAATGTCTTCAATCTTCAAGAAACCTTCCAAGAACGAATCTTTTAATCAAGAAACCTTCAAGAAAGCATTTTCCTTGACCTTTAAGTTGACAAAGATGATTAAGACTCTAATGCAATTAAAGACAGCTATGCTTGAAATGAGAAAAACCTTAGCAACTGCAGTGGGGAAAAACCCATAGGCAAAAACCAACTTATTCCCTGAATCAACCATCTTTCCATTGGCATGTGGCCAATCCTAACCAGGTAAGTGTAATATGCAACAATGTCCATGAGCCAACCCAAAGCCATGCAAACCAAATGGTCTAATTTCTTGAATTTCAGAACGACTAAGAATTAACTCCTTGTCACCATTCCTTGACTCACTGCTTGAATCTGCTTCCTGATCATTGTTTCTTATTTACTTGTTGAAGTAGAAAAAACACAGGTTTTCAAGTGTGCATGCATGGGATGAAGGGTGCTCATAAGAGATCACATTTAAGTTAAAGATAGTTGTTTTCAAACTTATATTTTGTAAGAACCTTAATGGTTCCATGTTGTATACGAGTTTAAAAACCAAAGAACAAACAAGCAATTCATCAATGAATTTTTTATTAGGGTTTCCTTTTTATTTCCTCTCTCTCCTGCTTTCTTTTTTCTCTTTTCTAAAGCTAATGTTTTTCCATCTGAGTTTTTGCGTTTGGGTTTGTTTATTGTGTACTTTAAAGGTTGCACTTGAGGTAACAATTTCTTAATTTTTATTGATTTTTCTTCTATTTTTTAATTCTTTTTTATTTTTTTGAGGAGTATTTTCTTTTTCAGGAAACAATAATTTCTCACTGATATGTTTAACATAAAAATATCAATGCCTATTTAAATAATATCACCTTGTGAATTCACTAAAATTGGTATGAAACAAATATATATATATATATATATATATATATATATATATAGAGCAAGGATCCACTAAAAACCTTAAGTTTGCTAAAAACCTTAAGTTTGCTAAAAATCGTAAAAACCATAAAAAAAAGGGTACATATAAGATTTAAAGCGTATATATTAAGATTAAAGTGGTATAGGTACATTTACAACAATTTTTTTATTATTTATGAAAATGTCATCATGAAGTATGTGTACCCTTTATACCTCTATTGTACCCTTTTTTTGTGGCTTTCACGGTGAAAACAATTTTCACATAATCCTCTTTTTTAGGGTTAGGGGACTAAACTTAAGGTTTTTATTGAATCCTTGCTCTCTCTCTCTATCTATCTATATATATATATATTATAACTCACAAACGTGTTTGTATTTACCAAATTGCTAATTAAAAAATAAATATACAACTCACAAACTTGTTTTATTTAATTACCAAAATGCCACTTGATATACGTATCAAGTGAAAAACTTGAAGCCCTCTAGAGATATGGTTGAATTGAAGCCATAATTTGTTTTGTTTTTGGGTTACGATTTTCTTTTTTTCTTTTTTTTTTTTTTTTTTTTTTTTTNTTTTTTTTTTTTTTTTTTTTTTTTTTTTTTTTTTTTTTTTTTGCAGTTTGGGAGTTTGATGCTAAATTGATAAATTTTATTATTACGGCTTTGCAATTGGGTTTCTAGGATGGATTAGATGAGTTTGAGTTGCTATTGAGTTCAAATGGGGAAGATTATAGGTTCGCACTATTGTGTCTTGAAGAGGAAACTTTTCGATTCCTTTGGTAAGTTTTTCAATTAATTTGTGATTGCATGCATATTAATTTGATTAATTTCAGATTAATTTGTGATTATTTGTTCAAATTTTTAGAGTTTTGATAAAGTTTGTTTAATTGTTTGTGTTAATATGCCACTAATTTATGAGATAACACTTATTTAAGAGACTAAAGTTTGGTTTTATTTTGGTTTTGGGACTCAAATTTATTTGTTTAGGTTTAGAGGACTAATATTAAACCACCGTTAACTTTGATGTTAAAAGTAATTGAAAAAAAAACTAATGCAAAGAACATTGAGTACAAATCTACCTTAGAAAAATAATACGGAGTATAAAAAATAGCTAATTGTTCATCCTAATTCTAGAATCCTGTTGCTAAATATCCAAAATAAATTTCTTATAATCTATCCTAAAATGAATTGTCCATTTCTCCAATAAATAATCAAACCTGTAAATAAAAATAGAAAATTTGTATCAACATATAAATCTAAGTTGCTTATCAATAACTAGAGATAAATTAGGCACAAGGTAAAATTGAATGCATATAAATATAATAATTAAGACTTTACTCACCTTAGAATAGTTTTTTTTTTTAACAATTTAACCAGAAAAAAAAAATATAATTCATTATCAAAGGCATATATGAAATTAGGAGATAGAATTACCAACGCAATTAATAGTCAAAATTATAGCAACTCCAGTAAAAATTTCGTCGTAGTTCAACTATATTTCTAGTAGTAATAATAGAAGGGAAAGCAAATATTATTATTATTGTTTTTTTTTGGTCATGTCATATTTTCATAGTTGTAGAAGGGGAAGAGATTTACTTTGATAATAAACTGCTAATGTGATACACATGTTAATGATGTGTAAGTTAGTCCCCTAACCCTAAGAAAATAAATTTGAGTCCCCAAAACCAAAATAAAACCAAACTTTAGTCCCCTAAATAGCTGTTAACTTACTAATTTATCCACTTTCAGATTTTCAAGTTATATTTTTTCCTTCTTTTTCGCCATGATGATTAAGCCACAAAATCAGAATTTGAGATCTTTTGAATTTGATATTTCCTACATGAATGATGATGGGTTGTAAATACAAAATCCTTTGAATGAGTGATATTTCCTACATCGTTTGGACTTATATACGGCCTGCCACATCATTGTAAGACTGTGCGGCAGGCCCAAATTAGAAAAAGCCCAACGTGAATAATGACGATGTTAATTACTCTTTGTCTGTTTTGTTTTTAAAACTTTTCATTTCACTTTTTTGTGTTTCAATTCTTTCAAACTTCTTCTTTTTGGTAACCTCTATTTTCTCTCTAATTTTTTCTATTTTTCATCAAATTGCATGTAATTCTTCAGATTGTTTTCTGATTTTTGTGTTCAGCTTTTTCATTTTAATTGTCTCATCAAATTTCTCTCTAATTTTTTCTATTTTTCGTCAAATTTCGTGTAATTCTTCAGATTGTTTTCTGATTTTTGTGTTCATATTTTTCATTTTTGATTGCTAGAGCTCACTACAATTATGCCTAAACATAAAGTGTTAGTTAAAGGAAAATTAAGAAACTACAATATTGTTCGACGATCAAATCGAAAATCAAGTAAATTTGCTGAATTTTGTGTTCAAGTTTACTGAATTTAGGTTTCTGTTGTTGAAGTTTGCTGAATTTAGGCTTTTGTTGTTCATGTTGAATTTAGGTTAATGAAATTAAGTATTATTATGGGGTTTTCAAAGTAGTGTAGAGGTTACTCAAGGGTTATTGAACTTTTATTCTCTGGCTATTTGGGGTTACTGAATTAGTTATTATTGTGTTTTGTGAAGTGCTGCTGAAGTTGTCTCTGGGGTTACTAAAGTTTTCTCTAGGGTTCCTCAATGGTTACTGAAGTTACATATGAGGTTATTCAAGGGTTACTGAAGTTGTCTCTGGGGTTAGTTAAGGGTTACTGAAGTTGTCTCTGGGGTTCCTCAACGAGTTACTGAAGTTGTCTCTGGGGTTCCTCAACGGGTTACCGAAGACATATCTTGGGTTATTTTAAGGGTTACTGAAGTTGTCTCTGGGGTTACTTAAGGGTTACTGAATTTGTTTCTGGGGTTCCTCAAGGGTTACTGAAGTTGTATCTAGGGTTATTCAAGGGTTATTGAAGTTGTCTCTGGGGTTACTCAAGGGTTAATGAAGTTGTGTCGGGTTACTCAAGGGTTATTGAAATTGTGTCTGGGGTTACTCAAGGGTTAAAGAAGTTGTCTTTGGAGTTTTTGAGGGTTATTGAAGTTGTCTCTGGGGTTATTGAAGGGTTACTGAAGTTGTGTGGGGTTACTAGAGTGTTAGTGATTTAGTCATGTGATTATTGTATAGTGATATTTGTGTTAAGGATGTTTTTGTAATTGTTGAATATTGTGCAGAAATTTCAACGAATTTTTTGTGAAATTTTTTTGAGAATGAATGAAAGGAAAAAGTTGAGTAAAGAAGAGAGAGAAAGAAAAAAGCGGCGTATTAAATGAAGAAGGAAGAAGTTGTTTTTTAGGGTTTAACGCGTTTTTCCCAAATTTTGGTTAGCGCACGTTTCATGATGTTGACGGCGTCAGGTTTTTTTTGTCTGTTTGCTGTTGCACGCTTTGTTTTGCTTGTGGCCAACTGTACCAAATTTCTTCTCTTCCTACATATTTCCTACATGAGATCCTTTGAATTATGCCACAAAATCAAATTAGATTCCCTTAATACTCCATAGAAGCAAATACATGCTAAAAACTGCAAGTCATAATATATTGATGGAAAAAGAATTTGTTGTAGAAGCATGTGGATATATTTCTAATAAATTACCAAAGCCAATGAACATGGAGGAATGTGTAATTAAGCATTAGCCTAATATCAATGAATAGGACACTTGCCATTAATATAGGACACTTGACTGATTGTCTTGCTATGTGTGATTTTAGCAACAAAAAAAAAAAAAAAGAAAAAGAAAATACATACAACAAAATTAACATACATTTAATTTCTTTGTTTTGATGTAGGATTTTTCGCTACTGTAATAAGAACTTATGAAACTATAATTAACCAAAAAGCAAAATGTTGCTAATGAAGCTAGCAAAATAAACAAATATTTAGTATACCACCAATGCGATGCACGGATTATTAGTTGATAACAGTATAACACTATAATGGATTGTAATACTTAGTAAAGAATTTTCATTTTAATTGTCTTATAACAGCTTAAATACTAGTATCAGTATGATCATGATGCACGCATTGAGCCATTATATACATGGAAAGCTGATCAATCAATATATTATTATAATGCCTATGGTATAGTTCTATGGACTCGATTTTGATAGTGGAAATTAGTTCCATATAATTATTGTCATTATAAATTTATAATGAAAGTCCCTTATGCTATAATGTGACATCAATATTATACATGAAATTGGGTGATGTCATTACAAATCAGTGGCTTTATAATATTTCTAAAGACACTATAATTCCATTATAGTGTATTATATGCAATTACCCATGCAAACATTTAATTAAATCACTCGTGCAATACTATAATAAACTATAGTATATTTACATTATTAGTTATAATGTTAATACATCACTATAGTATATACCCGTACAATATTAATCTAAGCATAAAACTACTATATATTATTATATAATCATTATATAATCACGTGTATTATATTATGTACTATACATTATTCTATCCCTTACCAAAATCCATTAGCCAGTTTTATGCAATATTTTGATGTTATATAGAAAGAAACTAATTTAAAAAATGGAAATTAAAGTCCATCAAATTTATATAATGGAAGTCCATAGTATAAAACCAAATAAATTTTCATTTTATAATATACATGAAAAATTATTCCATGTATATAATTATATAAATCCATCACAATTACGGAGTATATTGTTTAGACATCATGTTAGAACATAATAATATGGGCCTACATATATAATTGTGGGTGTATAAAGGCTATCCTAAAGTTAGCTCATAAAAGTGATTAATAAAATAATTGGGCTTATGAGGTATTTAGAATTAGTATGGACTAATATATGTAGAGACCCGATTAATTCCCTTGTTTCATGATGGGCCGAATAAGAGGATGAGAAAACCCTATATGTACCTCCAAGGGTTAGGGTTATGATCCCCAATCTCATATGTTTTCCTATGCTCTTGACTTCCCATCATTAGGAGAATTCTAAAGAGATATCATATAGAGTTGGAAGACCAAATCCACTGTCAATCTTTGGCATGGAACAAGGTACGCTTCCGCAATTTATGCCCATGTACTAAATAACGTAATATGGAGACTCGATCTATGATTTTATGGTTTAATTCTAACTAGTGGAATCAGAGCCTCCTCCATATTAGGTTATTTGGTTTTTTTATTTCTTGGATTTTTTTTAATTAATAAAATTCCTAATAAAGATTTCGGTTAAAGTTTTGATATTATCGTTTCGTAATTATGTGTTTTTTCCGAACATGCCTATGGTCTACCCTCCATGAATATTGGAGTTTTGAATTTGTGCGTCGAATATTGGTTTTAAATTTATCTACCCTCCATGAAGTTTTTCTGTTAGAATATATATCATATATTCTGATTTACCATATTTGTTAAATATGTAAAGTATATGATAGTATAATGTATATCCCATAATTTTAGGTATGTATATCCCGTAATCATAGTATTTAGGATTATTGCCTTTCTAGTCTTACGCCAAGTCAAAAATAATTAGCAGATTAAGTTAGGTAATCTTAGCCTAGAATCTCTACTGTAATCCTTGTATATATAATTGCCTTGAGTGCATAATGCAAGTCAACGATCATTATCTTTCATTTTCCTTGTTTATTAGATGTTTTTTTTTTTGAAATTATGTTGATGGGACTTTTCTTCTGTTGTT
This sequence comes from Suaeda aralocaspica, assembly GCA_016808085.1. Classification (NCBI taxonomy): domain Eukaryota; kingdom Viridiplantae; phylum Streptophyta; class Magnoliopsida; order Caryophyllales; family Amaranthaceae; genus Suaeda; species Suaeda aralocaspica. The sequence goes on from PYUH01000185.1 coordinate 240,253, forward strand.
GATTAATTTTTCCATGATATATTGGTTTTGAATTTGTGCGTATAGTCTATAAGTGCATTGTTGTATCATTAAAGGCATAATATTACAAATGTAATATATTTCATATATGGCAGCTTCTTTAGAATTATGCTTCACATTTATTATGACTTTTAGGATCAATATCAATGCGAATCGATTTTAATATATACGTAGTGATTGTTAATTAAATATATCATGACAAACTCTATTCTTGATTGCGAATCTGACACAAGGAGGAATTTCATTCATGTTTTCTTGTTTTACATATTTACTTATGATCAACTAAAGACTAAATTCAGGTTAAATAATTGGCAACTGTCTATAAATAAAGATGATCTCATATTTTGAATTAATTAATTGAAATAATATGTTACCAAAGTAGCCTCTTTTATGTAAATTGGTTAATTTAAAATATTTAGATGTGTGTGTATTTAATTCATGCAAATATTTTCCGGCCCAAAGGAAGGATGTTATTTGGCCAAATTATATATACATGTGTAGTGATAAAATTGTGACAATTATAAAGCTTTTCCATGTAAATAATAAATCGGTCCAAAGAAGGGTTTTATTATTTGATCGGAATTTGTTGTCAAATTTTATTTACTATATTGAGGGTACCACTTACAAGTTAAGTTTTTTATGTCCAAAGACTAAATGTTAATGTTGTAATAGGTACATTGTGATGGGCACTGCCATTATTTGAATTATTTAATGACATATTGAATTGATGTATGTATTGTTTTGTTCTATTTTATAGTTAATGCATCTACTTCGGTTATATCTTCCAACATCAACTCCATTCCACTATTGAATGGAACCAACTTTAAAGAATGGAAGGAAAATGTAAGTATTGTCCTCGGATGTATGGATCTTGACCTTGCTTTAAGAACGAACAAACTCGCTCCTCTTACAGCTGAGAGTACCAATGATCAAAAGAGGGACTCTGAGAATTCGGACCGTTCTAATCGCACGTGTTTGATGATCATGAAGCGAGGAATTCCATAATCATTCAGGGGCACAATGTCCGAGGAGACTACTGCCAAACAATTCCTTGAAAACCTTGAAAAGTGTTTTGCTAAAAACGATAAGGCGGAAATAAGTACAACCTTGTTGAACTTAATTTCCATGAGGTATAAAGGAAAAGGGAAAATAAGGGAGTACATTATGGAAATGTCCCATCTTGCTTCAAAACCAAAAGGCACTAAAGTTAGAGCTATCTGACGATTTGCTCGTGCATTTAGTTTTGGTATCTCTTCCTGCACAAATTTATCAATTCAAAATAAGTTATAATTGTCAAAAGGAGAAATGGTCTCTTAATGAGCTCATATCTCATTGTGTGCAAGAAGAGGAAAGGTTAAAGCAAGATAAGACTGAAAGTGCTCATTTGGCTACTATCTCTAAGGGCAAGCAAAAGAAAAGAAAGATGGATAAAGAAGCTGCAAATGCTCCGGCTGAAAAGAAACAACATCAGGATAATAAGGAATTATTTAGTTGTTTCTTTTGCAAGTATTCAGGGCACTTAAAGAGGGATTGTGTCAAGTATCATGCTTGGCGTGCAAAGAAAGGTACACTTCTCATTATGGTTTGTTCTGAGGTTAATTTAGCTTCTGTACCTAGTCATACTTGGTGGGTAGATTTTGGTGCTACTACTCATATAAGTGTGTCTATGCAGGGTTTCCTGAAGTGCCGAAAACCAAGTGATGATGAAAGATTCATTTACGTGTGTGATGGCAAATCAGTTGAAGTCGAAGCAATAGGGACATTTAGGTTGTTGTTAAGGACTGGATTTTATTTGGATTTAAAAGAGACTTTTGTTTTACCGTCTTTTAGACGGAATTTGCTTTCTATTTCTGCATTGGACAAATTTAGCTATTCTTGTTCTTTTAGAAATAGTCAATTTAGTCTTTTTCTAAATTCAAATATCGTTGGTACTGGTTCTTTATCTTATCATGACAACCTATATCTACTTGATACTATTGCTGCATATCATGAAACTTTTCATACAAGCTCTAAAGATACAAAGTGAAAATTAACTAAAGAGAATTCCGCTGCATTATGGCACATACGTTTAGGACATATATCTAAACAAAGAATTGAAAGACTATTGTCAAATGGAATTCTTAATTCTCTTGATTTTTCGGATTTTCAATCTTGTGTTGGATGTATCAAGGGTAAACAGACAAATTCAAGAAGATTAGAGGCCAATCGATCTACAGATGTCTTAGAACTTATTCATATAGATATATGTGGACCATTTCCCACACCTAGTATGAATGGTCAACAATATTTTATAACGTTCATAGACGATTTTTCTCGATATGGCTATCTATATCTTATACATGAGAAGTCCCAATCACTGGATGTGTTCAAAAATTATAAAAGGTGAGGTGGAAAACCAACTAAGCAAAAGAATAAAGGCTGTTAGATCTGACCGTGGTGGTGAATACTATGGTAGATATGATGGATCAGGTGAACAATGTCCAGGCCCATTTGCTAAATTCCTAGAGGAATGTGGTATTGTTCCACAATACACCATGCTTGGTACGCCAAGCATGAATGGTGTAGCTGAGAGACGAAATAGGACATTAAAGGACATGGTAAGAAGTATGATTAGTCAAACTACCTTACCTGATTCACTCTGGGGAAAGGCAATAAAAACTGCAGCTTATATCCTAAATAGAGTTCCAACTAAGGCAACTATTGAAACCCCATATGAGTTATGGACTGGAAATAAGCCCAGTATCAATCATTTACACATTTGGGGATGTCCAGCTGAAGCAAGGCCTTATAGGCCAAATGAAAAGAAATTGGACTCAAGGACCATTAGTAGTTACTTTGTTGGCTACTCTGAATGGTCACGAGGGTATAAATTTTATAATCCCACTACCAGGACCATTTTTGAAACGGGAAATGCCCACTTCTTTGAGGATGTTGAGTTTGGGGGGAGAGATAAGGATAGAAACTTTGTCTTTGAAGAAGAGCTTGTTCCTCTTCCTCCTATTGTTGTTAACAATGATCAGGATANCAATGATCAGGATGCAGTTTTAGGCGTTGTTCCAGAAACAACTCAAGAACCGCAAGACAATGTCCAAACTTTTCCTAATCAAGCTGCTGAAGAGCAAACTCAAACACCTCAAGAACAACTGCCATTAAGAAGATCCATTAGAGAAAGGAGAAATACTATTCCTGATGACTATATAGTATATCTTCAGTAGCATGAGGTTCATATTGGTGAGTTGGAAGGTGATACAATCAACTTTCATCAAGCCATGAAAAGTCCTAATTCTCAAAGATGAATTGATGCCATGAATGAGGAAATGAAGTCCATGAGTGACAATGGTGTATGGGAACTTGTTACATTACCTAAAGGTGTGAAGCCCATTGGTTGTAAGTGGATATTTACAACCAAAAGGGATTCAAAGGGTAATATAGTGAGATTCAAAGCACGCCTTGTTGCGAAGGACNTTGTTGCAAAGGGTTATACTCAACGTGAAGGCATTGACTATAAAGAGACTTTCTCTCCAGTTTCATCGAAAGACTCTTTTAGAGCAATAATGGCAATTGTGGCACACTTTGATCTTGAGTTACATATGATGGATGTAAAGACTGCAATTCTCAATGGTGACATTGATGAAACAATCTATATGGTGCAACCATAAAACTTTGTATCAGGTGATGCAAGTAAAATGGTTTGCAAATTAAAGAAATCCATCTATGGTCTTAAACAAGCATCCCGTCAATGGTACTACAAGTTTCATGAAGTTATCATCTCTTTTGGATTTGAGATGAATGTAGTTGAGGATTGTGTATACCACAAGTTCAGTGGGAGTAGACATATTTTTTTGGTTCTATATATTGATGGCATATTACTTGCTAGTAATGATATATATCTTTTGCATGACACCAAGAGTTTCTTATCATAGAAATTTGAAATGAAAGATCTTGGTGATGCATCATTTGTATTAGGAATCGAGATACAACGAGATCGTTCTCGAGGTACTCTTGGATTAACACAAATGAACTATATTAAAAAGGTTCTTGAAAGATTCAGCATGCAAGATTGTAAACCAATTGATACCCTTGTGGATAAAGGAGACAAGTTTAGTCTTAGTCAATGCCCTAAGAATGATTTTGAAAGGAGAGAAATGCAAAAGATTCCTTATGTTTCAGCATTAGGGAGTCTAATGTATGCTCAAGTTTTTATGCGTCCAGATATTGCGTACATTGTTGGGATGTTGGGAAGATACTTACATAACCCTGGCATGGATCACTGGAAAGCGGTCAAAAGGGTTTTGCGATATCTTCAAAGAACAAAGCACTACATGCTCACATACAAAAGGTCAGAAAAATTAGAGATCATTGGGTATTCCGACTCCGATTTTAATGGATGCAAGGATAGTTGTAGATCCACTTCAGGTTATGTTTACTTGCTTGCCGGAGGAGCTATATCTTAGAGGAGTTCTAAGCAAGAACTCATAGCAACTTCCACCATGTAAGCAGAGTTTATAGCATGTTTTGAGGCATCCAACCATGCAAAATGGTTAAGGAATTTGTTCATAGGTCTGCGAATTGTTGATGGAATTAAAAGACTTCTCAAGATATTTTGTGACAACAAATCTGCAGTACTATACTCAAATAACAATAAGAACTCATCAAAAACTAAACATATTGATATGAAGTTCCGTGTTGTTAAGGAAAGAGTTCAGAGTGGTGTAGTGTCTATGGAGCACATTGGAACAAACTCTATGATTGCGGATCCGCTAACTAAGGGACTACCACCCAAGGTCTTTCATGAGCACACTGCTCGAATGGGTGTTATGTTATTTGATGACATTCAGACTTAGTGGGAGTTTGTATCTGGATGTTCAATTTGTTATAGGCATATTTTATGTTTTGGATAATATTTGTCTGCAGAAATAAAGTATTCAGTTTATGGTTCACTCTGTTCTAATTTTCGTATGATCTCAATAAAGAATAAAGTTGGACTAGTTGGAAATAGACATGTTGCAATCACATTGCATAAAATTTCCATGCTATGCATCAATACTTGATCTGTGTCATTTAGTTATTTTTGATATGTGTGATCATTGAAAACTTCGTTACAAATAAAGATGACAAAAGTCGCTTTGGTCCCATATTGGCATAATTAATGGACGAGATTTTTTAACGATACCTTTGGACATGATAGCAAAAGTTAAGAGCTCACATGTTATACACTTACATACATATATACATTGGGCCCAAGTGGGAGATTGTTAGAATATAATAATATGGGCCTACATGTATAATTGTGGGTGTATAAAGGCTATCCTAAAGTTAGCTCATAAAAGTGATTAATAAAATAGTTGGGCTTATGAGGTATCTAGAATTAGTATGGACTAATATGCGTAGAGACCCGATTAATTCCCTTATTTCATGATGGGCCGAATAAGAGGATGAGAAAACCCTATATATACCTTCTAGGGTTAGGGTTATGGTCCCCAATCTCATATTTTTTCCTATTCTCTTGACTTCCCATCATTAAGAGAATTCTAAAGGGATACCATATAGAGTTGGAAGACCAAACCCACTGTTAATCTTTATCATGGAACAAGGTACGCTTCCGCAATTTATGCCCATGTACTAAATAACTCAATATGGAGATTCGATCTATGGTTTTATGGTTTAATTCTAACCTATCATACATTATACAATTCATTCCAATCCATTATGATGTACATTAAAATTTTCATTTAATTGCCTTGTAAAACAATAATCATGATGTTGTGAAACTATACTATATTAAAACTATCAAAATCATGTTCATTAGCTATTAATTAAAATTGAATGACATATAAAATCAACCCAGAAAAATCGTGAAAGAAATTATTTTTAACCAATTAAATTAATAATAAACCAACATATGTATTACATATATATTTTTTTATTTAAAACGCTTAAAGTTGCTATTAAGATCAAGTAAATATAAGCATTGATCAAATTGCCATGTATAGGGTTTCAAAAATGGATAGGAAAAGATTTTTGATGATTTAAGTTTTATTAATGAGGAAGGAAATATTATTGATGATTAAATCATCATACAATATATTAAAAGGCGTTGTTGTCACTCTTTACAAGAGTCTCATGCACAAGGTTGTCATCTCAAATTAAAATACTAAACATGCGTAGCTACTATGAATCGAACTTATGACATTTGAAATGAAATGTGAAAGTTTAACCACCAATACGTAGTAAATTAGATGTTTAATATTTCAAAGTAATGGATAACAAAGTCTTGTAATCATATGGCATGAGCTTTTGATTTGTATCGCTTATTCACTTGCACCAAAATCGATGACATTGTTATTTTTATCCCAAGTCCTTTATAGTTGTTTTTCTTTTTAAATTAATAACGTATCACATTATAAGTTATACTTCCTGTGACCTAATATCCCACTAAACAAAAAACACATTATGAAAAATAAACAAAATGTTATGAAAATGTAGGAAAGAATGAATGGAGATGTAGAATATATGTAATCTCAATTGTATATCTTCCACAATGTCTAACATATATATTTATATACATCATCTACATAGTTACTTCGTATGAGTATTGAAAGGTCAACATTGAATAAAAAGTTATCACATGAGAGGAGTTACAAGGATGTATATAGCCATATTGATGTTACATGAAGAATAACTATAACCATATGAAGAGTTACATACATAGGTATTAATATATAATGAACATCCACCATTATGAACATTTTATAACACTCCCCCTTGGATGTTCATTATTGAGAATGTGTCTCATTAAAACCTTACAAGGAAAAACCCTACGGGATAAAACCCTAGTGAAGGAAAAAGAGTAAAACATCTTCATAATACGCATATAATATGCTGCCTCGTTAAAAACCTTATCATGAAAAACCCAATATGGGACAAAACCATGTGTAAGGGAAAAAGAGTGCAGCGCGTATTCTCTCCCCCTGATACATATAGAACTTGAGATATTTTGGTGCAATGAATCCAATATTGTTAGGTAACTTCGTCTTCATTGTAGTAGTACGTAGACTTTCCATCAATAAGTGACTCTTTAAACTTATGCTTAAATCCATTTGAACCGACAAGTCATCTTCAAATTCCTTTTTGGTATAAGTGCATCAAAAATAATAGTTGGACATATTAATCTTCATCACACTTGATATCTATTACTTAAAGTTATATTAATCATACTCATTCAAATCATGCATGCCTTCTTCCGGAGGCTTATAGTAGAAATTGATAATCAATTTCGACCAAACAATTTAATGCAAAAATATAATGAGCTATGCATCCAACAACTATCTACATACACATGCAATGAGTAAACTATTTACCTATGACTCACACATGCATATGAACCTAAGACTCCAAATAATGCAAGACATTGTACAGTGTGGATACAAAATCCATTTATTCCTTAGACTTCTAGTCCATGATAAACCTTCAATAATCATATTTCATTGGACTTCAGGTCCATAATGAACAATCGATATATCATCATTATGTCGACATCAAAATGGAAATATATTTCTAAACTCTTATTCACAAGTTCATTCCTTCTTGCATATAAATAATATTCTTCGGTTCCATTATATACCGGTATCATAATATTCTTCAAGATATAATTATTGCATGCTATTTAATTTGGCGATGATATCTTAACACATTGTTTCTAATTGGTACCATCATAATTTTCTTATAGCATATGCCATCTATTATATTTAGATTTAGATATCAATACCACTTCCAGGTAGAGATGGTCATGGAGCGGGTCTGGCTGGACCCAGACCCTGATTTTGGGGTATGGATCCAGATCCGCCCCAGATCCAATGGGTCTAAAAAATCTGGACCCTTACCCAGACCCTGCGGGTCTAGTGGGTCTGACGAGTCTATGAAAGAGTCTAAGTTAGATAGCAGTTATAGCAACAAAATTAAATCGTATTATTTTAATGAATTTATCTAGTGAATACAATTTCAAATCTTTGTACAATTTTGAGATAAGATTAAATTAGTCTAAACTAAAATGAGTTCGAATAAATCAAATTAATTACATACGAGTTTAGATTAGTTACATACGAGGTCATATACGAGATAATTATATATTTATTATATACAAGAACATTAAAGATTGTTTACTTGTTTGTTTTATGTTATATTATATTATATATATATATATTAAAAAAAAAGTTAATGGGTCCATGGGGCGGGTCTGGGTCCAAATTGTTGAGATCCAGACCCAATCCCATTTAAGTTAACCCTAGACCCAGATCCGCCCCAGACCCACTAGGTCTAAAAATGTTGGACCCAAGACCCTTATACATGGGGCGGGTCCTAGACCCATTACCATTCCTACTTCCAGGATATTTCATACTCTTATAATATCATCATCATTATTACACTTTCAAAAAATGTCAACTGCACTATCTTGCCATATATCACATCTTTATAATCTATTTATTTATATATTAATCTGGAACCGAATATATAACTTACACTTCAGGTGTAGTGATTCATTTATAATTGGCAAGATTCATCTCAACGCATACACGTTATATATATGACCAAAATGTATCCTCACCATTATGCTTCATGAATCATAATTGTATACAAATCAAATCATATATGTGCAACATTTCTTGATAATAGATAAACAAAAGTTGGCACATAACCTTTCAAACTACCATTATAATTAAAGATAATCAATTTATGATAAGAAGTAATTTTTTCCAATTTATTCCAATTCTCCTCCCCCTAAGTTGGTAAAATATAGGGGCGTCAAATTGTTAACCAACTTAGTATATTTTCATGTGCCAAAATATTTCATCTCATAGGAGATCCTTTTATATATATATATATATATATACCAGTTTCATCTCTTACAAAAGTTATATTCTACATAATTTTCATCTCTTCTAGGGAATAATTTTAAGTAAAACCATAACATTATTAACTTATGATATACATTGCACATGCATGTATTTTTCAATAAATCTTTCATATATAATCAGCACTCTTCTGGAATACAATACCAATTGGGAGACATGTATTGCGCAGTTTTCTCTCTTCTTTTCTTAATTCTTGTGTGCTGACGAATAATAGCCCCAACCAAGAGATTGTTCAACAAAAATAATTAACTTTCATGTAATTCCATTAGTTGGAGATCTTCTGGATCCCCAGAGACTTTCAAAGTGTGATACTAGTTATGTAAGTTATATTTGGTGAGCTTCTAGTCACCTAATAATTGAATACATAAGTTATTTGAAAAATTATCACTTCAAATTTTCTTCATAACAAATTGTATTATCAAAATTTGCAATAAAAGTATAGCTGAATCTCAATGTTATGTCAGTATGTCTTTCCATTTTATTCATTTCATTATATTCAACATAAGAGAGCATCAGCATATTACTTCATATTAAATAATAAAACTTCAGGTTTTCATAACGGGTGATCAATATACCCTAGACGGCCCAATTTAATTATATCACATCCAAAACTTTTCTTAATAATTAAGAAGTTTTCAAACATTGTACTAGTGATCACTTTATTAGACAATTTTTATGCATGACCATGGATATGATGTACATGATATAAGAACACTTAATGTGTGTTTACTTTTCTTCTAGACTTGGCAAAACCATCAACTAATCCAATAATACTTCACACTTTGTTGGGGCATTGATAATAATCTTGGTACGTTCTAATCTTGTTAGACATTCTATACTCTTCTGGAGCCCATTATATATATTCATGGTACATATTAATTTTACTGGAATACTGGACATAATATCCTTAGTAGATTTATCAAGTGTTTTACATTCTTGAATTTCCCATTATCAATTGTTGCTCATTTCCTTTCCTGAAGATTCTTATGACTTGGACCTATCGGTCTGCTCTAACACGCTTCAAGCGTGCTCTAAGTTCATTCGCAACTGCTTTAATTGGAGCATTTATTCATATTCATCTTCAGGATGATATCATGTGAAATATTTAATTGATTATTATGTGGCCACTTTCATAAACAATTGATATTTAAGCTAATATATGTAACAAGCTGGTCATCAATATATTTGATTATCCATAAGCAATGACTATTAAAATAATAAAAAATAAATATTATCTTTGCTTAATCATGGCATATGGGGTACGAAACTAATCTAGCAGCCTTGAATCCTCTTATCCTCTTATACCTCTATAAACCATAAACTCTTATAAAACTCATACATGTTCCTCATGCCCAATATATACATCAATCTTTATACTTTAAATTTTATCCCAAAAAAATAGGCTTAATGAATACACTTTTCAAATAAGTTTCTCTCGATTTCATGCTTCTTCTTTTTCTTTTTTTAAATCTTATTTGCTAAAATGAATATATTCATGTTTGCGATTCTTATGAAATTTTTGTACATGAATTATAATAAATAAATGAATATTGACCTATAGATCGTTATTAAAAACATCCATTCAAAGATGGTTTATGCAATAATTGGATAGTAGCTTACAAATTACTAACTCTACGCTACTTGTCTTACCCCGTCATTTCATAGGAATATATGTACACATGTAATAGATATATGGTCATTAAAAAAAATTACCCCACAATTCTCCAATTAATCACATCTAATTTACAAAAAACAAAAGATTGTTTTCAAATTCATCTTCTAGAGTAAAATAAAACTTATACTAGCATTATTTGAGGTCAACAATAGTCATTAATGTAGTCAATGAGTAATAACTTTACACAAATATTTAATCACGCTTATAAAAGAAATTCATGTTCGTTCACCAAAGAATTACAAGTAAATAATTATCATAAAGATTAATTTAACAAGCTTTCATTCTATTGAAACGCATAATCATCATATTATCGATTGAAATAATCGGTTTGTTATCTATACTTGATTGAAAAAACTTACTTGTATATTGGTTTTACAGAATACATATCCTGTAAAATGACAATGCATATAAAAAAAATTCCAAGATAAAAACTAACATGTTGCATTTCACCTCCATACTTCTCTCTTTTGGCTTATAAAATCCACTCATAACTACATCACACTTTATGGCTAATAAACTTCACTTATAATAGCATCACAATTTGTGGAATAAAATTATGACAAAGGAAAGGTGTTTAACATAGTTCAATATATTTATTTTTACGTGGTATTAATGGGCATATGTGACAAAAGTATGAAATTGTCCGTTGATTAACTTATTAAGAAATTGAACTTAATCAAATAAACAAATGTAAAAAAAAAAAAAAAAAAAAAAAAAAAAAAAAACACAAAAAAAAAAAAAAAAACTTTACTAAGAATTAGTATAATTGATAAACTTTCAAATCACTAATGAATATAACTAACTAGACTAATTTTACATGTTATAGCCTAGTAGCTAGGAATAACACATAGTTTCATCATAGACAACTTACAATAGAAAAGAACATAGTAAATCTCTATTTCATTCTTTTTTCTCTCTGATAGTATGAGGAGACAAAACTATGAATTATACACTTAACTACTTGTAAGAATAAATTCAATCTATGGGTAGAGCATAAAAAAATTTAAAAGGATTATAAAAATTTTCATGTATTCACAATATTAATACTTCTTATTAGTTTAGGTTGCATACCTTTTGTACTGTATGAATACGAGTTGATAGTGATCCAAAATATACTTGATTTCGAAAGTAACCGAAAAACAACAATCAAATAATTTAGGTTTGGTTTATTAAAATCTAATTCAATTAGGATAGAACTATCGTGCTGATAACGTGTTATGAAAATGTAGGAAAGAATGAATGGAGATGTAGAATATATGTAATTCAATTGTATATCTTCCACAATGTCTAACATATATATATACATCATCTACATAGTAACTTCGTATAAGTATTGAAAGGTCAGCATTGAGTAAAAAGTTATCACATGAGAGGAGTTACAAGGATGTATACAGCCATATTGATGTTACATAAAGAATAACTATAATCATATGAAGAGTTACATACATAGGTATTTATGTATAATGAACATCCACCATTATGAGTATTTTATAACACAAAAGTATATTTGATAATTGTAGTCGACCCGGGATTGCCTAGGAGAAAATTCTAGAACTATATATTAAAAGGCGTTTCGGACAATGTAAACGCACCACTTAATCTCCTCACCTTTAGGATTGAACTCATGACCTCTCTTAAGTAATTCAAGCCAATTACTGAACAGGTTGTCGCACACCTCTCAAAAATAACCGAACAACTCTAACTAATATAGCTAGGGAAGTAGGGATCGAATCCTCAGGGAAGCTATTCAATTTTACTAGCTCTAAAAAGCCTAAAGCGTGTAATGGGCCTTGGTGGAAATATCGGTAAATGGTTTCTAGAACTAAGAAGACTAAGAATTGAAACTAAAGAAATAACGAGAAAATAACGATTAAACTCTGTTAATGGAAACCTAGGGCTATCGGTTCACTATGATCAATCAACAAACTCAATTACCGCTCACTAATCAATTCATTGGCATTCGTTGAACTAGGGCTCACTAATTCTCTCGAACTTAAACTCCCTCAAAACTCCTTTACCGGCTCTCGCTCGCATAAATTCGTTTTTGCCTACTATTCAGTGGTCTAATTGTGGTAATCTTACCTCTCGGCCTCGATTTCAACAATAACCTAACTTACAACTAAGTCTGGCCATAATTTAATTGCAATCGTTAGAAATCAATAATAGGAATTCAATTTGAAGCCAAGAACTAATTAGAAAACTTAATTTAAATTCAAGTCATGATCATAGATCCCCTAACCCTAGAGAAAACGACTACTCACTCATAATTAAGGGAACAAAAGCAAAATTGAAATTAAATAACATGATCAAGAACAAGAAATTAATTAAAACTAAATTAATTACTAAATAAGCTAAATTAAGAACAAAAACAACAAAACTAATTAATCTAGACTAAAAACTAAGAAATTAAAGATAAACATGAAATTAAAAGGGTTGAAAAGCATAAGGAAAGAAATTACCAAAATATAGATTGAATTGCATTGATTGAAAGCTTGAATTCATGAACAAAATAATTAAACCTAAAATTCTAGAGAGAAAAAGTGATTTTGGAATCCTAGGTCTAAGAATATCATAAAAACTACGTAGGTTCGTGCCCCCTTTACAATCTATATATATAGTATTTTGGGTTTTATTAAAATAAAACCCACGAAGCAAAACCGCGCGGAAAAGTCAATCGGAGCGAGAAAACGGCGACCTACGCCCGCATAGAGGAATGACCTGCGCCCGCAGTCTTCACGGTTTGGGGCTTCTGAACCTGCTGTTTTATGTTGCGAGCGCATAGGTCAAGGGAGCTTTTAAAGGCTGCGCCCGCATGGAATTTGCACGCCCATATTTTAACGATCTTTCTTATTTCTTCGCTCGATTCTTCGAATCTTGCTCGTAACTTGGCACGCATCCCGAGGCAAGTACATTTTGACTCATTTTAGCTCCAAATGACTTCATAACTCTCTATTACGCTCCTGTAACATATAAACAAAACCGAAAACCACGCGTAATAACCGAAAAGGTATAAAATAACCGCAAAAGGCTCTAAAAGTCAACTAAAGAAGCTAAAGCCGTTCCAAAACATAACTTAACATCGAAATACGGTATTTTATCAAAACAAAGCCATAAACTTAACTATTTAGCACAAGAATCAACCGAAAATGAGGGAAAAACACAACATAAAACACGTATATCAAATTCCCCCAAACCGAACCTTTGCTCGTCCCGAGCAAAACACAACGAAATTGACTACACCCCATAAAAACAAAGTAAGCATCATAACTCAAAAGAACATCCGAAGACACATGGATCAGGGCCAGCCAATCAAGTATCCAATTACCGTCCTTACTAATTACGGGTCAAACAAAACCAACCAAGCAAGTTTAATGAATCGATGACTAGAGTAGCTCACGGGTTGTCACTCCACACAATTAATGATGAGCTTATAACAATGAAGCTCTAACCCTCACCTCCCAACCAAATGTGGAATGCAATGCAAAATGTGTTTAAATGCAATTTTGAGAACCCGAAACCCACATCTCACACCTCATGCAAGTGTTTAAGGTTGTTCACTCATCCTAAATGCCGACTCGGAATGCAATTAATACTCTACGACCTTGACAAAGGATTCACTTCACAATAACCATAGCATGTGCACGAAGATCAAAAAGGACTTTGGTTCGTAGGTGGCGTTTTCTCGCTCGATTGACTTTCGCGCGGTTTTGCTTCGTGGGTTTTTTTTTATAAAAACCAAAATAACTATATATATATAGATGTAAAGGGGGCACGAACCTAGTAGTTTTATGATATCTTAGACCTAGGATTCCAAAATCACTTTTTCTCTCTAGATTTTAGGTTTAATTATTTGTGTCAGATTCAAGCTTTCAATCAATGCAATTCAATCTATTTATTTTGTAATTTCTTTCCTATATCTTTTCCAACCTTTTAATTTCATGTTTATCTTTAATTTCTTAGTTTTAGTCTAGATTAATTAGTTTTGTTGTTTTTGTTCTTAATTTAGCTTATTAGTAAAATTTAGTTTTAATTAATTTCTTGTTCTTGATCATGTTATTTAATTTCAATTTTGCTTTTTGTTCCCTTAATTATGATGGAGTAGTCGTTTCTCTAGGGTTAGGGGATCTATGATCATGACTTGAATTTAAATTAAGTTTCTAATTAGTTCTTGGCTCAATTGAATTCCTATTATTGATTTCTAACGGTTGCAATTAAATTATGGCCAGACTTGTGGTAAGTTAGGTTATGTTGAAATCGAGGCCGAGAGGTAGATTACCACAATTAGACCACTGAATAGTAGGCAAAAACAATTTATGCGAGGCGAGAGCGGTAAAGGAGTGTTTGAGGGAGTCAAGTTCAGAGAGAAATAGTGAGCCCTAGTTCAACGAATGCCAATGAATTGATTAGTTGAGCGAATTGGTTTGTGATTGATCATTAGTGAACCGCTTTCCTAGGTTTCCATTAACCGATTTTAATCGTTATTTTCCCGTCATTTATAGTTTCAATCTTAGTCTTCTTAGTTCTAGAAACATTACCGAATTTCCACTAAGGGCCCATTACAGCTTTAGGCTTTTTAGAGCTAGTAGAATTTAATACTTCCCTGAGGATTCCATCCCTATTCCCTAGCTATCTTGTTGGAGTTGTTCGTTATTTTGAGAGGTGTGCGACAACCTGTTCAAATTTTGGCGCCGTTGCCGGGGAGGGCAATTTTTAATTCTATTAGTCGGGTTTTAAGTGTTTTTTACTTCTATTTTCCGTTTTATTTCTTCACCTCAAGGAGCTTCACGTTCTTTGAGGTAGTTTTCATTCGGTTTCGAGTTTCGATTGTGTGCAGGTATTAGGTTGTATGCCGGTTTGGATTGATCCTGACGGGAACGATCGTTGTAAGAGAAGTCGTGTAGAAGGAAGTGGAGATCCGAAGAAGCATTCTTTCCGAACGAACACTGGTTGATTTGACACAATTATTGCTGATTGAACATTTCCGATAGTTCTGATATAGAAGAAGAGATGTCAGGATCACAGTTCACGAGAATAACCACCACGGGATGATGCACCACCACCGCCACCACCACCAAAAAGGTCCTTTTAAGACTATTCTCAGTCGAGTTCTGCAACAGTGGGAGGGTAGATACGGTTCCTGATATAGAGGCCCTGAATTTCGAATTGAAACCAGCTTTGGTGAACATGGTTGAAGAGATCAGTTTGCAGGCACAATGAAAGAAGATGCGAACTTACATTTGAAAATTCATTCAGTAATGCAATACAATCAAGCAAGCTGGTGTATCTCAAGATTAACGACGTTTGATGTTCCCATTTTCATTAAAGGAGAAAGCTGATCTTGGTTGAATGTCTAAACATGGATACTATTAATAGTTGGGATAACTTGGCTTCTGCTTTTCAAAGGAAAGTACTATCCTCCGGAGAGAACTGCACAACTTAGGATCAAATCATGAATTTTAACCAAGAACAAATGAAACTCTTTATGATGCATGGGAGAGATTTAAGGATTTGAGAATGTGCCCTCATCATGGATGAGAAATGGTTTTTATTGCAATATTCTATAATGGCTTAGTAATGAGAGTAGACTTTGCTTGATTCTGCTGCTAGTGGTCGATTTATGAACCAAGAAGTCAATGCTGCTTATGATTTATTGAGGAGATTATATTCATAATTCTATTTGGTAATCTAGAGGACATACTAAAAGAGGAGGAGGAAACATGTGATAGATGACAAAATATGAGAGTTTAGCTTCACAAATCAATGCAATTCATGAGAAGTTAGACAAACTCAACACACCATCCTCCAGTCCAATGACGTGCTGCTATGGCCGCCACATTCGGGAGCTACAGATGTCTTTTGTGATTTATGTGGTTTTTGGGCATGGTATGCAGGCATGTCATAGTTCTATGGAGCAAGTATGTGCATTTCAAGCTTACAAGAATACCCATTTTCCAACACCTACAATCCTAGTTGGAAAGATCATCCATACTTCTCCTACAAGAATACTAGCAATGTTCAAAATCCGCAGCAGCAGCCATTTTTGTACCACAAAAACAACAGCGATTCAACGGTTTACTCCACCTCAACCACCGGGTTTCAGTATAGTCCACCACCTCCAGCACCAGTCTCAGCACCTCTACAGCCATCTAGCAATGATTATTCACAACTAAAGAACATGATGATGCAGATGCAGAAAGCCATGGAAGCTATGCAGGCCCACAATCGACAATTGGAGACTCAAGTAGCACAAATTGCTCAATCATCAGCTCAAAGGCAACAAGGCCAACTTCCTCCTCAACCTGCTCCATCAATGCTTCATCAAGCAATCCACTCGTGATCATGCAATTCCATTGCAACAAGGGCGGTTACTTACTATGAAGGTCCTAGAATGCCTGATGATGAAGCTAACAAGGTTGAGATGGAACACAGAAGACTAGTTCGTTTGTTATTGAAGACCTTGAGGAAGCAGCGCAGAAAAGGAGAAGGAAGCATCAAAGAAGCAAGCTCCAACAGCAGATTCGGTTACCGATACGTTCCTCCCTCAAGGTGCCGTTACCCTTTCCGAACAGGGTAACCAGAGTAAGAATGATAATCACTTTCGTAAATTCCTTGACATAGTTAAAAATTTGCAAGTTACTGTGCCTTTACTGATTTTATTACTCAAGTGCACTTATACTAAATTTTTGAAAGATATTTTGAGCAGGAAACGTGAGTTGAATGTAACAGAGACAGTTGCACTCACCGAAGAGTGCAGTGCAATCCTTCAAACAAATCTCCTCCTAAGTTGAAGGATCTAGGCAGTTTTTCAATTCCATGTAATAAGGTCCTTTATTTATTGATAAGGCTCTATGTGATTTAGGAGCTAGTGTAAGTGTGAGCCCTTATCAATTTGTAAGAGCTTGACAGGGAAACTTAAATTACTAATGTTACTTTGCAGATGGCAGATAGAACTGTAAAATACCCTAAGGGTGTTTTAGAAAGATGTCATGTTAGAGTAGGAAATTTTTTATTCCTGTTGACTTTGTTGTCCTTGATATTGATGAGGATGCTCATATCCCCATCATTCTAGGTAGACCTTTCCTACATACTGCAGGTGCCGTCATTGATGTTAAAATGGAAGTTTTACTCTTTCTGTAGGGATGACAAAGTAACATTTAATCTTAATAATGCAATGAAAATGCCATGATAGAACAGTCATGCAATGTATGTTACACTTTTAGTGAGATTGTTCATAATGACTTGCCTCGATCCCCTGATAAGGATGTTCGGAGCCTCTCTGTGTTTGGATTCTATTGCGGTGACGGAGATAGTGATAATAATGAGACATATCAAGATACAAAGAAAAGAAATCGCGCCTAAGAAGCGTCGGAAGCCTCGAAAGTCTCCTCACATGCTTGTGAAGTGAAGAAAACAAAATTGAGGTTCCTAGCAAAGAACATGGTTGTTTGAACAAACAATAACCCAAATTGCTTTGGGTTTTTAACTACATGGGGCTCACGTTCACTCTTTGATCCACTTGAGGTAGGTAATTACGGTCAAGCTAATGACCTTAAACAAGCGCTTTGCGGAGGCAACCTGTAGGTTAGTAGTTTTTTCTCCCTCTAGCAATGAGGACATGCTAGTTCGGCTGGGGGAGTAGTATTTTATTGCTTTCCTATTTTATTAGTTAGTTTTATTGCTTTATTGCTTAATTTTGTTTTCTTAGGAGATGTTACATGGTTTGTACCATTGCTTAGGAATGGGAGTTTACATGTGACCAAAAAGATTGTAGTGTTTTCTTAAGTTTTATTTTAGAAGAATTGGATTAATGGATTATTCGTGTCCCAGTTGAGTTTTTTTGTCGAAATTGACTACTTTTGGTCCCCTATGCTTATTTTGAAAACTTTATGACTCTTGATGCGGATGGACTCCACTTGTATGATTTGTTGGCTATGACTTGAATTTGATTGCTTGATTCCTTTATTGGTCAACTTCTCAACCTTGCTGGGTCTTGGACTTGAACTGTGTTAACGGGAGGATTGAGCCACTTTTTGAATATAAATTCATTCATATTTTCTTTTCATGTGGTGAGTTCCTGGTGCAATATGATCTTGGGTTTGACTTTGGATTCTAGTAGCTTTAACTGTGGATTTTGTGTATGTTGCGCATGATAAAGGCTCTCATTTCTCTTTTGAGCTTCAAATTTCATTTCCCACATTTAAATTTTCCCTTGATCTCATGTTTGAGCTTTTATCCCTTTCAGTTGTATTTTAGCCACATTACAAGTATTAGCCCTTTTACATAATACATTATTGCCCAAACTTGGTTTGGGGAGTTGAAGTGGTTGTGATGTTGTTAAAATAAAGTTTTGAAGGGTGTTGGAGGATTGATGTGAAATAGTGGAAATGTTATTGTGAAAGTTGTTAATATAAAGTTTCATATAAGGCTCTGCATACCAATGTTAGGCTGTTGTAGTTAATTAAAAGTCATATTTTATCTCTGGCCTAGTTATATATTGGTGGTGATTTTGTTTATTGTTTATGAATTCTAAGCAAAAACAAATCATTAAGAGTCTTGAAATATGTTTTATTATGCATGAAAAATAAAGTGAAAAAAAAGATTTTATGACGATAATAAAGTTGAAGAAAAAAAAGAAGAAGATGAAAAAAAAATAATAATAAATAGAGTTTAAAGTTGTGAAGTAGTGGTTGATGATTGAATTATGAGGTTATGGTGTTGATGTGAAAAATAAGAAAAGTTTGGTTTGATTTGGTTGAATTGGATGTTGGAGAATGTTGACGATTGCTTTGGAGTTGTTGACGGTTTTCCTTGATTTATATGGTATACCCCGCATTCCACCACATTATCCCAATTTTTACCTACCCATCACCTAGCGACGTTACAAGGTTAT
>PYUH01000185.1:259772-281345 GCA_016808085.1 Suaeda aralocaspica
TAATGTGGTGGAATGCGGGGTATACGCATATAAAATCAAGGAAAACCGTCAACAACTCCAAAGCAATCTTCAACATTCTCCAACATCCAATTCAACCAAATCAAACCAAACTTTTCTTTATTTTTCACATCAACACCATAAACCTCATAATTCAATCATCAACCACTACTTCACAAACTTTAAACTTCTATTTTATTTATTATTTTTTTTTTCATCTTCTTCTTTTTTTTCTTCAACTTTATTATGCTTTCATAAAATCTTTTTTTTTCACTTTATTTTTCATGCATAATAAAACATAGTTTCAAGACTCTTAATGATTTGTTTTTGCTTAGAATTCAATAAACAATAAACAAAATCACCACACATATATAACTAGGCCATGAATAAAATATGACTTTTTAATTAACTACAACAGCCTAGACATTGGTATGCAGAGCCTTATATGTGAAACTTTATAATTTAACTTTCATCAATAACATTTCCACTATTTCACCATCAATCCTCCATAACACCCTTCAAAACTTTATTTTAACAACATCACAACCACTTCAACTCCCCCAAACCAAGTTTGGGCATATAATGTATTATGTAAAAGGGCTAATAGGCTTGTAATGTGGCTAAAATACAACTGAAAGGGATAAAAGCTCAAAACATGAGATCAAGGGAAAATTTAAATGTGGGAAATGAAATTCTGAAGCTCAAAAGAAGAAATGAGAGCCTTTTATCATGCGCAACATACACAAAATCCACAATTAAAGCTACTAGAATCCAAAGTCAAACCCAAGATCATAATTGCACCAGGAACTAAGCACACATGAAAAGAAAATATGAATGAATTTATATTCAAAAGTGGCTCAAATCCTCCCGTTAACACAGTTCAAGTCCAAGACCCAAGCAAGGTTGAGAAGAGTTGACCAATAAAAGGAAATCAAGCAATCAAATTCAAGTCATAGCCAACAAATCATACATGTGGATCCATCCGCAGTCAAGAGTCATAAAGTTTTCAAAATAAGCATAGGGGACCAAAAGTAGTCAATTTCGACAAAAAAACTCAACTGGGACACGAATAATCCATTAATCCAATTCTCTCTAAAATTAAACTTAAGAAAACACTACAATCTTTTTGGTCACATGTAAACTCCCATTCCTAACGAATGGTACAAACCATGTAAACATCCTATCCTAAGAAAACAAAATTAAGCAATAAAGCAATAAAACTAACTAATAAAATAGGAAAGCAATAAAATACTACTCCCCCAGCCGAACTTAGCATGTCCTCATTGCTAGAGGGAGAAAAAACTACTAACCTACAGTTGCCTCCGCAAAGCGCTTGTTTAAGGTCATTAGCTTGACCGTAATTACCTACCTCAAGTGGATCAAAGAGTGAACGTGAGCCCCATGTAGTTAAAACCCAAAGCAATTTGGGTTATTGTTTGTTCAAACAACCATGTTCTTTGCTAGGAACCTCAATTTTGTTTTCTTCACTTCACAAGCATGTGAGGAGGACTTTCGAGGCTTCCGACGCTTCTTAGGGCGCGATTTCTTTTCTTTGTATCTTGATATGTCTCATTATTATCACTATCTCCGTCACCGGCAATAGAATCCAAACACAGAGGGCCTCCAGAACATCCTTATCAGGGGATCGAGGCAAGTCATTATGAACAATCTCACTAAAAGTGTAAACTACATTGCATGACTGTTCTATCATGGCATTTTTCATTGCATTATTAAGATTAAATGTTACTTTGTCATCCCCTACAGAAAGAGTTAAACTTCCATTTTTAACATCAATGACGGCACCTGCAGTATGTAAGAAAGGTCTACCTAGAATGATGGGGATATGAGCATCCTCATCAATATCAAGGACAACAAAGTCAACAGGAATAAAAAATTTTCCTACTCTAACAGGTACATCTTCTAAAACACCCTTAGGGTATTTTATAGTTCTATCCGTCATCTGCAAAGTGACATTAGTAAATTTAAGCTCTCCCATGTCAAGCTTCCTGCAAATTGATAAGGGCATCACACTTACACTAGCTCCTAAATCACATAGAGCCTTATCAATAAATAAAGGACCTATATTACATGGAATTGAAAAACTGCCTAGATCCTTCAACTTAGGAGGAGATTTGTTTTAAAGGATTGCACTGCACTCTTCGGTGAGTGCAACTGTCTCTGTTACATTCAACTCACGTTTTCCTGCTCAAAATATCTTTCAAAAATTTAGTATAAGTAGGCACTTGAGTAATAAATCAGTAAAGGCACAGTAACTTGCAAATTTTTAACTTGTCAAGGAATTTACGAAAGTGATTATCATTCTTACTCCTGGTTACCCTGTTCGGAAAGGGTAACGGCACCTTTGAGGGAGGAATCGTATCGGTAACCGATCTGTGGAGCTTGCTTCTTTGATGCTTCCTTCTCCTTTTCTGCAGCTGCTTCCTCAAGGTCTTCAATAACAACCGAACTAGTCTTCTGTGTTCCATCTGCAGCCTTGTTAGCTTCATCATCAGGCATTCTAGGACCTTCATAGTAAGTACCGCTCCTTGTTGCAATGGAATTGCAATGATCACGAGGTGGATTGCTTGATGAAGCATTTGATGGAGCAGGTTGAGGAGGAAGTTGGCCTTGTTGCCTTTGTGCTGATGATTGAGCAATTTGTGCTACTTGAGTCTCCAATTGTCGATTGTGGGCCTGCATAGCTTCCATGGCTTTCTGCATCTGCATCATCATGTTCTTTAGTTGTGAATAATCATTGCTAGATGGCTGTAGAGGTGCTGAGACTGGTGCTGGAGGTGGTGGACTACTGAAACCCGGTGGTTGAGGTGGAGTAAACCGTTGAATCTGCTGTTGTTGTTGTGGTACAAAATATGGCTGCTGCTGCGGATTTTGAACATTGCTAGTATTCTTGTAGGAGAAGTATGGATGATCTTTCCAACCAGGATTGTAGGTGTTGGAAAATGGGTTATTCTTGTAAGCTTGAAATGCACATACTTGCTCCATAGAACTATGACATGCTTGCATACCATGCCCAAAAGAACCACATAAATCACAAAAGACATCTGTAGCTCCCGAATGTGCGGCCATAGCAGCTACTGTCATTGGACTGGAGGATGGTGTGTTGAGTTTGTCTAACTTCTCATGAATTGCATTGATTTGTGAAGCTAAACTCTCATATTTGTCATCTATCACATGTTTTCCTCCTCTTTTAGTATGTCCTCTAGGATTACCAAATTGAGAATTATGAATAGCAATCTCCTCAATTAAATCATAAGCAGCATTGACTTCTTGGTTCATAAATCGACCACTAGCAGCAGAATCAAGCAAAGTTCTACTCTCATTACCTAAGCCATTATAGAATGATTGCACTAAAAACCATTTCTCAAGTCCATGATGAGGGCACATTCTCAATAAATCCTTAAATCTCTCCCATGCATCATAAAGAGTTTCATCTGTTTCTTGGTTAAAATTCGTGATTTGACTCCTAAGTTGTGCAGTTCTCTCCGGAGGATAGTACTTCCTTTGAAAAGCAAGAGCCAAGTCATCCCAACTATTAATAGTATCCATGTTTAGACCATTCAACCAAGATCGAGCTTTCTCCTTTAATGAAAATGGGAACATCATACGTCGTATGTAATCTTGAGATACACCAGCTTGCTTGATTGTATTGCAGTACTGAATGAAGTTATTCAAATGTAAGTTCGCATCTTCTTTCATTGTGCCTGCAAACTGATCTCTTTCAACCATGTTCACCAAAGCTGGTTTCAATTCGAAATTCAGGGCCTCTATATCAGGAACTCGGTATCTACCTCCCACTGTTGCAGAACTCGACTGAGAATAGTCTTTTAAGGACCTTGCTTGTGGTGGTGGCGGCGGTGGTGCATCATCCCGTGGTGGGTTATTCTCGTTGAACTGTGATCCTGACATCTCTTCTTCTTTATCAGAACTATCGGAAATGTTCAAATCAGCAAATAATTGTGTCAAATCAACCAGTGTTCGTTCGGAAAGAATGCTTCTTCGTGATCTCCACTTCCTTCTACGACTTCTCTTATGCAACGATCTTTCCCGTTCAGGGTCAATCCAAACCGGCATACAACCTAATACCTGCACACAATCGAAACTCGAAACCGAAATGAAAACTACCTCAAAGAACGTGAAGGCTCCTTGAGGTGAAGAAATAAAACTAAAAATAAAAATAAAAGAACACTTTAAACCCGACTAATAGAATTAAAAATTGCCTCCCCGGCAACGGCGCCAAAATTTGAACAGGTTGTCGCACACCTCTCAAAAATAACCGAACAACTCCAACTAATATAGCTAGGGAAGTAGGGATGGAATCCTCAGGGAAGCTATTAAATTCTACTAGCTCTAAAAAGCCTAAAGCGTGTAATGGGCCTTAGTGGAAATTTCGGTAAATGGTTTCTAGAACTAAGAAGACTAAGAATTGAAACTATAGAAATGACGGGAAAATAACGATTAAAATCTGTTAATGGAAACCTAGGAANAATGGAAACCTAGGGCTATCGGTTCACTATGATCAATCAACAAACTCAATTAACGCTCACTAATCAATTCATTGGCATTCATTGAACTAGGGCTCACTAATTCTCTCGAACTTAGACTCCCTCAAAACTCCTTTACCGGCTCTCGCTCGCATAAATTCGTTTTTGCCTACTATTCAGTGGTCTAATTGTGGTAATCTTACCTCTCGGCCTCGATTTCAACAATAACCTAACTTACAACTAAGTCTGGCCATAATTTAATTGCAATCGTTAGAAATCAATAATAGGAATTCAATTTGAAGCCAAGAACTAATTAGAAAACTTAATTTAAATTCAAGTCATGATCATAGATCCCCTAACCCTAGAGAAAACGACTACTCACTCATAATTAAGGGAACAAAAGCAAAATTGAAATTAAATAACATGATCAAGAACAAGAAATTAATTAAAACTAAATTAATTACTAAATAAGCTAAATTAAGAACAAAAACAACAAAACTAATTAATCTAGACTAAAAACTAAGAAATTAAAGATAAACATGAAATTAAAAGGGTTGAAAAGCATAAGGAAAGAAATTACCAAAATATAGATTGAATTGCATTGATTGAAAGCTTGAATTCATGAACAAAATAATTAAACCTAAAATTCTAGAGAGAAAAAGTGATTTTGGAATCCTAGGTCTAAGAATATCATAAAAACTACGTAGGTTCGTGCCCCCTTTACAATCTATATATATAGTATTTTGGGTTTTATTAAAATAAAACCCACGAAGCAAAACCGCGCGGAAAAGTCAATCGGAGCGAGAAAACGGCGACCTACGCCCGCATAGAGGAATGACCTGCGCCCGCAGTCTTCACGGTTTGGGGCTTCTGAACCTGCTGTTTTATGTTGCGAGCGCATAGGTCAAGGGAGCTTTTAAAGGCTGCGCCCGCATGGAATTTGCACGCCCATATTTTAACGATCTTTCTTATTTCTTCGCTCGATTCTTCGAATCTTGCTCGTAACTTGGCACGCATCCCGAGGCAAGTACATTTTGACTCATTTTAGCTCNCGAGGCAAGTACATTTTGACTCGTTTTAGCTTCAAATGACTTCATAACTCTCTATTACGCTCCTGTAACATATAAACAAAACCGAAAACCACGCGTAATAACCGAAAAAGTACAAAATAACCGCAAAAGGCTCTCAAAGTCAACTAAAGAAGCTAAAGGCGTTCCAAAACATAACTTAACATCGAAATACGGTATTTAATCAAAATAAAGCCATAAACATAACTATTTAGCACAAGAATCAATCGAAAATGAGGGAAAAACACAACATAAAACACGTATATCAATTACCAACTCACCCAAGTGTTTTTAATGTCTAATAGATTATTTTTAATATATATTGTTCTGAAACAATACTTTAACTATTTCTCCCATCATTTAAAAAAGGCGTTTGAGACAACGTATGTACGCCTTCTAAGCCTCCTCAATCCTCACCGTAATTGTGCCATATACGTAAGACCTATGTAAGGAAATTCAACACAATTACCAACTCAACTAGATGTTTTTGGTGTCCTTTAAATATAATGTTTTAATAGTAAGCTTAAACTAACAACAACAAATAACTAACTAAGCCCAATAAAAATCAAACGTGAAATACTAAGATAGCACCCTTAATTGCCTTTCTCATTGTTATATATATATTAGACATGGTGCCCGAGGAAGCGCTTGGGCAGAAAAACTAGTTCAAATTAGAAAAGGACCAGGGAAAAGTAAATATTAAACAATAGCTCTAAAATGAA
This sequence comes from Suaeda aralocaspica, assembly GCA_016808085.1. Lineage (NCBI taxonomy): Eukaryota > Viridiplantae > Streptophyta > Magnoliopsida > Caryophyllales > Amaranthaceae > Suaeda > Suaeda aralocaspica. Next base: position 266,061 of record PYUH01000185.1, read on the forward strand.
GTTAAAGTGGTGAAAAAATGAAAGTAAAACCACGATTCCAAATGAAGGGAGATGAAAAGGCAAAAAATCTTGAAAACTACAAAATGAACAAAGTAATGATGGGAGATGAAAAGTTGAAATCAGATGGAACAATGTTTTCTTAAAAACTACCAAAATGGAATTTTAACTAAAGCGGTAGGATAAGCAAAGTACAAGAACTACATAAGAATGAATCTTATATTTGATCTTCTATTGCAAATTCCACCTGCTCAAGTAATCATAGAATTAAATAGCACCCAAGAAGCAGGCTATTGTTTCCACCTCTAATCTCGAGAAAATAACATCAGGATTCCGCTAACGAGGGACATTGACAAAAAGTCTTAACCCATTTTCACATGATGAGATGTCCACTTGGGTTGAATAGGAAAGGGATACTTGCGAAGTTTGTACATGATTAACCAAATTTGGAGGGCTCCCCTTCAAATGAGTTTAAGACACTTACGCCAAGGAGATTGGTATAGTATAAGTGCACTAATCTATCTAATATGCACTATCCTTAATCTATAAGGATAGGTCTTTCCCTGAACTTGGAAAGCCTTGGGACTCATCAGCTTCCGAGATAGGATAAAATGAGCTTCCCTTGACTTAGGAGGCCTTGAGACTCATTAAACACCAACCCGGGGTTTAAAGACTTTCTTCATCTCGAGAACCCCTCGATTAAGGTTTAATGCTTTGAAATCACACTTCGCAAGTGATGTTGTTAAGTGCTAAATGTATATCCCTCGACTCGGGAAGTTAGGCTCATTAAACACCTAGCTAGGGTAAGATAATCAACGCTTAATGTGGGAAACCTTGGGGACTTTTAGCCCCTGAGCTATAGTTTGATGATTTTCCCTCATTCAAGGACATCTCAATGTTTACTTCTTTGATATCAAACTTAGCACGTAATACTTTTAGGTGCTAGATGTTCTTCCCTCGACACAAGAGTATATGGAGTTCATCAGCCTTCAACCTACGTCGAGGTCAAATGGCCTTTCCTCAAATTGGGAAGCCTTGAAACTCATTATCCCTCAAGATAGGTTCAATATACTTTTACCTACTCGCCTCAATTAAAGTTCAATGCTTTGTGATTAGTAAATAACACTTAGTAAGTGATGCTGCTCAATGCTAGTTGTATGTCCCTTAACTCGAGAGTACTTACACTCATTAGCCTCTGACTGCAAAGTGCTAGATCTCCTTCCCTCAATTAAAGTTCAATGCTTTGAGATTAGTAAATAACACTTAGTAAGTGATGCTGCTCAATGCTAGTTGTATGTCCCTTAACTCGAGAGTACTTACACTCATTAGCCTCTGACTGCAAAGTGCTAGATCTCCTTCCCTCAATTAAAGTTCAATGCTTTGAGATTAGTAAATAACACTTAGTAAGTGATGCTGCTCAATGCTAGTTGTATGTCCCTTAACTCGAGAGTACTTACACTCATTAGCCTCTGACTGCAAAGTGCTAGATCTCCTTCCCTCAATTAAAGTTCAATGCTTTGTGATTAGTAAATAACACTTAGTAAGTGATGCTGCTCAATGCTAGTTGTATGTCCCTTAACTCGAGAGTACTTACACTCATTAGCCTCTGACTGCAAAGTGCTAGATCTCCTTCCCTCAACTCCGGAGCACTTAGGATTACTTAGCCCTCTAGTAAGTTTTTGATGACCTTCCCTCTACTCAGGAGAACTTAGGACTCATTAGGCTTTTAATCTGGGGTCAGAAGACTTTCCTCGACTCAAGAATCTCTTGAATAGTGTTTAATGATATCAAAGCACAACTATCACGTATTAACAGTAAGTGTTAGATGTCCTTCTCTCTGATCGAGAGTTTATGAGGGTCATTAGCCTCCGATCTAGGGTCAGATGACCTTTCCTTGACTTTGGATACCCTAGGGCTCATTAGCGCTGGAGTTGGGGTCAAAAGACTTTCCCCCACTCGAGAATCCTTGTAGTAGGGTTCAATGCTTTAAATCACACTTAGAAAGTGACACTACTAACTGATAGGTGACCTTCCCTCGAATCAAGAAGTCGTGGGGCTCATTAGAACCTTAAATAGGGTCTGAAGACTTTCCATCGACTTAAGGCTTATATATATTTGCTGAAAACAATTGAACTAAACTGAACTGAACTGATTGGAGCTGAACTAAACTGAAAAGTTTTAGTTTGGAGTAATATTTTTTAACTCTCGATTATTAATAGAGTAATGATTTTAATTTTTAACTATAAATAATTTTAACTATGATTTATTTTAGATTTTGATTTTTAACTATGATCTTTAATTATAGATTAACTACGACAATTATTGAAGCAAACACGCATTTGATGAAATTTGTAGTAAAAAAGCAAATTTACTATGTTATTTTTTTTTGTAAATTTTCATTCACTAAAATTGTAGAAATTTTACATTGAAAATTGTAGAAAATTTTCATTCTTTATATAAATTGTGTATATTTGAGAGAAAACAAATAATCTATTCATATTTCCTAAACAATAATTTTGTTATGCTTCTATTCCAGAAATTCGATTATCCGGAAAATTCGGACAAAAATGTGGAATTCCAGATCTGGATTGCGTATCATTTTTTCTACTAAATTTACTTTTTATGCCCCAAAAAAAATTCATATCGAAAATCCGAAAAAATATAGTAAACCTAAAAATTGGATTTTATTTTACTTAAAAATCCATATTATGAAAATCTATTCTGAATCCGATCCAGTATGAAAATGCATTCCAATTTAGATCCGATATCCAATTGTCCGAATTTTTTTTATAATAAAAATCGGGTCGGAATTCAAATTCTTTGGAACGAAAGCTCAAAGTTCCGGATCAGGAATTCGAAATCAAACTTCCTGCACACGCCTACTAGTAATGGCCGCCTATGGGATAATATGATGCACTCCACCATATAAGTGCCCTCACCCCCGAATCTAATCTTTGGTTTGCAAGATCATAATTTGGAGTCATCCCCATGGATGGAAGGGGTAAATGTTGCAATTAGATTAAAGTTTCATTTTCATGTCCCATGCATTCATAACTAATCAAAATACACAGTTTATGAGTTTAATTCCTAAAAAGATTTTGTGACTCCTTACTAGCATTGCCCGCATTAGTATTATCATCCCACTCGAAAAAAATCATTATACAAAATGTGTAGTGTTAAAAATTTAGGACCACTGACATCACAACATCTCAAAGTTTGTAGCGCTAAAGGTATAGCGTGACAAACTTAGTTGCCCTACGTTAAAAGCTTGACAAATTGTGTAACGTTGCAGCTCCAACGCGACTAAAATTCCAACGATACATTTCTGTTAGTAAAAACACCTAAAAAGTCTGTTTCACCTTTCCTTAAACCAAGCTTCTAGTTCTCATTCATCTAAAAATGCGGTAATAGGCAACAAGCCATTGGGGCCTTATAATGTCAATTTTTATACGAGTCAGTAGAGGGCCTTCGAAGAGAATGACCTAGGATATATATTAAATCTAAGGAGTACATAATAGACAATTTTGGAGGAATTTATACTGTACAGGCTCTGACCCAAGGTGCCATATACTAATATCTACATACTTTTGTTTTAAAAAGTCTTAAGTTGCAATTTAACATTAAGTTGAGGTCACATTTTTGGCATACATTCATCATGCATAAACCATTTCATTGAATATAATATTTAGAACAATTATTGATATTTCATTGTTGTAATGGACCAATTATTGCGCAAGTTAATAGACTTCTATGGCACCTTGGGTCAAAGCTTGTACAATATAAATTCCTCCAAGATCGCCTATTATGTACTCCTTTGACTTGGTAATATCCTATAAATCGTAAAAGCCATTCTTTTTGAAGGCCCTCTACCGACTCGAATAAAGATTGATATCATAAGTCCCTAATGGCTTGTTACCTATTACCGCATTGTAAGATGAATGAGAACTAGAAGCTTGTTTTAAGGAAAAGTGAAACAGACTTTTTAGGTGTTTTTATTAACTAAAACATAACGTTGCAATTTTAGTCACGCTGTCGATGCAGCGTTACACAGTTTGACAGCGTAGCGCAACTAAGGTTGTCACGCTACACCTGTAGTGCTGCAAAATTTGGGACGATGAGACGTTAGTGCTGCTAAGCTTGTAATACTGCACGTTTTTTGTTACTGAAATTATTTTTCGAGTAAGATGATAATGCAAATACCTCTAGTAAGGAGTTGCTAATGATAACTTTGAATTTCATATGTCATCGCGTAGTTTTAGGTTTTGTTTGTCATTAATGATTTGAAGTGAAAATGCTTCAAATACCATGTAAAATTTAAGAGTAAAATGCTCTTATTTTGGTGAAAAAAATGTGCATGTTCCGATTCGTTAATCAGAGAAATATTGTTTTCAGCAATCACTTTGAGTGATATGCTCTTAGTCTTCTAATAAAACATTTTGCTTCACTAAAATGTTGTAATCATAAGTATAAAAGGCTCTAGATTTTTTATGAAACATTGTGCTCCAATAATATAAGAGATATATTAGCCTGTCATTTATTATGATAAGATAAGAGCAAATTGCTCTTGATTATTATTTGATATAAAAAAGGTATCATTTTAAAGTAAGTTGAGTAATATATTTATTTACATCCTCTAATCGAGTTCTCAAAATGTGTGAAAATAGCAAACTGAAAAGCTTTCAAACGGCTAGAAAACCAGCAAGCAATCTGAATAGTATAGACACAAACTTGTTAAACGCAAGAATTAGAGCCAAATGAAACAAATGGCTAGTAATGTTGCAATTAATTTGGAGTAGAGGAAGTAAGATTTAACGTTTCAAAAGAAAATTAAGAGATTGAGATCGTTGCTTTAAAATATGGAATCGAAAACTAATGAAAAGTTTCTCTTACGGAGTACATGTTATGACAACAACATTGCCTTAATAATGCAAGCCCCTCACTTATATTGAATTATTGTTAGTTGTTATGAATGTTCCTCACTATTTTGATAATGCCATTAATAACCTTTTTATTTTGGGATTTCTGATTAGATGCTTAATTAGTTGATATAAAAAGGAATAAGGCCATGCAAATATATAAAGAAAGNATGACAACAACATTGCCTTAATAATGCAAGCCCCTCACTTATATTGAATTATTGTTAGTTGTTATGAATGTTGCTCACTATTTTGATAATGCCTTTAATAACCTTTTTATTTTTGGGATTTCAGATTGGATGCTTAATTAGTTGATATAAAAAGGAATAAGGTCATGCAAATATATAAAGAAAGGAAAAAAAAAGAAAAAAAAAACTAAAAAAGGAAGAAAAAAAGAAAGAAAAAAACAAAAACAAAACAAAACAAAAGCTCTACAAATGGAAAGTTGTTTCCATAAACTGAACTTGATATTATTAAGTAAACAACAAGTGTGTATGCATGAAGCCTTCCAACTTTTATTCAACTGGCAACTAATTGTATAGATTATAAACGCAAATATTTTCTGAATTACATACCAACTTTTCACAACATTCAGAAGTAGTAGAGCAAGGAAATTTGAATCCTATGCAATTTTCATTAAACTTATTGTGTTTTCTTATAATTGTGTCAGTAGCATCAACGCTTAACAATTTTGGAGTTTCACGCATACAAGTGATGGATTGTGGTATTAGGCTATCCACAACAATCATTAGGACAAAAATGAGCATCATCTTGTTACTCATCTTCTTTTCTTTTTGTTGGTTTTTAGCGTATTGTGTTTTCTTTAGCTAAAATAATGATTGAGGTGGTAAGCTACATTGTATATGCTAGAGTTATATATAGGCAAATATTGTGTAAAATAATTCTTATCAAATATATTAGATTGGATTCATTATTTTAATATACAAGTATATCACACTGGATATTGTTTTCATGTTTACAAAATATATTTATATTTACATTTGTGAGATATTGTTCAAAATAAATATTGAAGATCAATTTAGATTTACTTAATAGAAACAAATACAAGCACAAAACTGCAAGTCCTAATCTATTGATGAAAATAGATTGTTATAGAAGCATGTGGTATATTCCTAATAAACCAAACCAAAGGCAATGAACATGGAGGAATGTTTAATTTTGAGCATTAGCCTAATAACAATGAATAGGACACTAGATTATTGATGGGCGTGGTATGTGTGCCTGTAGCAAAACAAATAAAATAAATAAATAAATTAGAGAAAATACATAAAACAAAATTAACGTATCTTTAATTTCTTTGTTTTAATTTAGGTTTATCGCTATTGTATCATGAACTAGTGAAACTTTAATTTGCAAAAAAAAAAAAATAATAAATAAATAAAAAATGTTGACAAACTTGCTAGCAAAATAAACCAAGAATTTTTAGTAAATATAATATGGAACCAAAAATATAAATAAAAGTTTTTCGAGAAAACGTTCACTTAGGAGTGAGACAACGACTTCTACTATATTGTCATTTACAAGAAGATTATAACTGTTGTTGTTTTTAAGATGTGTATAGCTTAACTATTTTAAGATATTAATAAAAATGTATGTGGTTTTCATTTTATCATTTTATTACGAGATAATAGATAGCATCGAATAGGTTTTAATATTATAAGATTGTTATTGTTGTAAAGATGTGCATGGCTTGATTGTAATAAGATATTAGTTAAAAAATAAAAGTTTTTTTTTTCATTTAAAAAATTTATTACGACAAAAAAAAATAGATATCATAGGATAGATTTGAATGCCCCAAGATTGTAGTTTTTTTCAATATGTGAATTTTGGAGGTAGGTTATTGGGCAAGATAAAGATTTATGAAAATTTGACATGTGATAGCAGTTGCGTGAGTGGCCGTTACATTGATTATTAGTCTAGATAAATGTGATGGACAAACAATTGACCTCTATGCAAGAGTTTTAAATTTGAAGTTCGGTGGGGTGGGGGGGGGGGAGTAATCATTATGAGGTTCACCATTTTGGATTAAATGACTACATTGAAATAGTTGGTATAAAATTGCACAATAATGGGTCCATAACAATAATATTGTTTTAAACATAATATTCAATGATATTGGCTATTCATCATGATTTTTATGTCAAAAAAATGACCTTAACTTCATTTCAGATTGCAAATTAAGAGTTTTTAAACAAATATAGGTATATGTTGCTATCGACTTCTATGTCACATTGGCTCAAAGCATGTACAGTATGAATTCCTCCAAGATTGTCTATTATACACTCCTTTAATTTGGTACCTATCCTAAAAATCGAAAAGGCATTTCTCTTCAAAGGCCCTCTACTGACTCGAATAAAGATAAATATCATAAGGCCCCAATGGCTTGTTACCCATTATTGCCTTGTCAAATGAATGATAATAAGAAGCTTCACCTTGTTGGTATCTCATCTTCCTCACTTTTTTGTCCAAATAAGTGCCATCCTAGTGAAAACAAGTTGAGGATTATTACAATAGGTAAAAGTAAGTTTCCAAGGGCTATTAATGAACATGTTCATACCCTCAGAGGACATGCTTCTGGGTGTTAGGGGATCGAGAGGAATTCATTGAGTATGATATATGATTTTAAATTACGTATTTCCCATTGGTCAGTGTAAGAAGCTACATACAAATAGTCAAATACCCTCTTTGACTCAGAGGGTTGGGATGGATTGTCTCTGGGTCGGTGGGAAAAGGTTGTCATTTTTTAATTTAAAAACCCCTGAGGACTATGATCACTTGTTGAAAACAAGAAAGTAAAAGCAAATTGAAAAGAGCATACCTCGACTCAATTTTAAGGGAAGAAGGGGAAAGAGTTATTACTCAAGCTCGGTGAAATCTCCTCATACTTGATACAAACTACTATCTCAAAGACGGCACTCGCTTAAGAACATTAAATAAAGTTGTAGCACTAGCTCTAAAATGAAGTTAAAGTGGTAAAAAAATGAAAATGAAAGTAAAACCATGATTCCAAACAAAGGGAGATGAAAAGATAAAAAAATCTTGAAAACGACAAAATGAACAAACTAATGATGGGAGATGAAAAGTTGAAATTCGATGGAACAATGTTTTCTTAAAAACTACCGAATTGGTATTGTAACTAAAGCGGTAGGATAAGCAAAGTACAAGAACTACATAAGAATGAATCTTATATCTAATCTCTTAATTCACATTCCACCTGCTCAAGTAACCATAGAATTAAATAGCACCCAAGAAGCAGGTTATTGTATCCACCTCTAATCTCGAGAAAATAACATCAGGATTCCGCCAAAAAGGGACATTGACAAAGTGTCTTAACCCATTTTCACATGATGAGATGTCCACTTGGCTTGAATAGAAAAGGGATACTTGTCAAGTTTGTACATGATTAACCAAATATGGAGGGATTCCCTTCAAATGAGTTTAAGACACTGACATCAAGGAGATTGGTATAGTATAAGTGCACTAATCTGTCTAATATGCACTATACTTTATCTATAAGGATAGGTCTTTCCCGGAACTTGGAAAGCCTTGGGACTCATCAGCTTCCGAGATAGGATAAAATGGGCTTCCCTTGACTTAGGAGGCCTTGAGACTCATTAAACACCAACCCGGGGTTTAAAGACTTTCCCCATCTCGAGAACCCCTCGATTAAGGTTTAATTCTTTAAAATCATACTTAGCAAGTGATGTTGTTAAGCGCTAAACGTCTATCCCTCGACTCGGGAAGTTAGGCTCATTAAACCCCTAGCTAGGGTAAGATAACCTTCACTTAATGTGGGAGACCTTGGGGACTTTTAGCCCCTGAGCTATAGTTTGAAGATTTTTCTACATTTGAGAACATCTCAATGTTTAATTCTTTTATATCAAACTTAGAAAGTAATACTTCTAGGTGCTAGATGTTCTTCCCTCGACACAAGAGTACATGGAGTTCATCAGCACAAACCTACGTCGAGGTCAAATGACCTTTCCTCAAATTGGGAAGCCTTGAAACTCATTATCCCTCAAGAGAGTTTCAAACTACTTTTACCTACTTGCCTCTATTAAAGTTCGATGCTTTGAGATTAGTTAATAACACTTACTAAGTGATGCTGCTCAATGCTAGATGTATGTCCCTTAACTCGAGAGTACTTGGGCTCATTAGCTCCTGACTACAAAGTGCTAGATCTCCTTCCCTCAACTCAGGAGCAATTATGATTAGTTAGCCCTCTAGTCAGTTTTTGATGACCTTCCCTCTACTCAGGAGAACTTAGGACTCATTAGGCTTTTAATCCGGGGTAAGAATACTTTCCTCGACTCAAGAATCTCTTGAATAGTGTTTAATGATATCAAAGCACAACTATCAAGTATTAACAATAAGTGTTAGATGTTTTTCTCTTTGGTCGAGAGTTTATGAGGGTCATTAGCCTCCAATCTAGGGTCAGATGACCTTCCCTCGACTTAGGATACCCTAGGGCTCATTAGCGCTCGAGTTGGGGTCAAAACACTTTCCCCCACTCGAGAATCCCTGTAGTAGGGTTCAGTGCTTTAAATCACACTTAGAAAGTGACACTACTAACTAATAGGTGACTTCCCTCGAATGAAGAAGTCGTGGGGCTCATTAGAACCTGAAATAGGGTTTGAAGACTTTCCATCGACTTAGGGCCTGTTTATATTTGCTGGAAAAAAATGAACCAAATTGATTGGAGCTGAAGTGAACCGAAAAGTTTTAGTATGGAGTAATATTTTTTAACTTTCGATTATTAATGGAGTAATGATTTTGATTTTTAACTATAAATAGTTTTAACTATGATTTTTAATTATAGATTAACTATGAATATTGATTTTTAACTGTGATTTTTATGGATTACTATGATTGTTGATTTTTAATTATGATTTAACTATGGATTGATGATTTTTAACTATAGTCAATTAATAATTTATAGCCATGGAGTAATAACATAATAATAATTTCAATATAAAAGATTTCGTTATTTGTATGTAGCTTATATTTTATGAAACAAAAACTAGTAATACATTTTCATATGTAATAATTTTATATTTTTGTCAATGGTAATCCACTTATGTGGTATTTTCATATTTGTGTGAATGATAATCTACTTATATTTTTGTTTCAATAACTGAATGGTAGTTTCATAATATTTTTTTTCGTGAAAATTATAAACAAATGAATATATATATATATGAAACAAAAAAATAATAATGATTAATGTTTTAAAAATATATTATGAACATACTAATAATATTATGAACAAAATAATCTATATATGAACATATAATACTATGAACAAAATAGTATATTATGAACAAATGTTAATAGGAAGAAATAAATTAGCAAAATAAAAGATGAGCCGAACTGAAATGAACTGAAATTAAGCCGAAGTAAATATGTCCTTAGGATACATGCAAGAAGAGGTTATTTTCCTCCTGCAGTTAGCAAGTGATGTTGCCAAGTGTCAAATGTTCTTTCCTCGACCAAGGAAATCTAAGGGTTTATTAGCCCCCAAGCTGGCGTCTGATGAATTTTTCTCAACTTAGGATACTCTCGAGATAAGGTCAATGCTCTATCATACTTAGCACTTCAAGTTTGATAAGTGTTATATTTCCTTCAATTGACTAGGGATAATTAATGTACATGGGAAACAAGCATGACTTGTAAATAGACAAGCATTTTTCAACATGACTCGAATAAAATTACTCGGCATTAAAAGAAACTTACACATGAAAGTGCACGCATGTCATACATAGCAACTAGCATTAAATTATTTTGACACAGGCACATACTCCCTTGGCACAAGATAAAGCAATTGAGGAAATCATCATCACTGCCACCACCACCACCACAAACACCATCCTATTACTGTCTTAGCAACTGGTTGTGGCAACCATCACTACTGCTCCATTACCACCATATCCACACACATATCCGATAATCTTTTGCACTGCCAACTAGTTATCCACTACCATACCCAGACTCTCCCCTTCAAATAATTGCCCCAATCCACTTCTCGACTAGTCGTGATTGAGTTGTTTGTGTTCCATAAGAAGTGTTCCTTAAGCTCGTTGACCTTTTATCTCATAGTGACGACAGAACCAAAAGAAATTGATCTCTCCTTTTTTGTTATGATTGTTTCTCGGCTGTGGATTGGTGACGTGGAAGTGATATGAGGATAGGAACTCAAGAGTTAGCTCCTTATAAGTTGATGTGGGGGATCACTTGATGTGGTCAGTTGCTTCCCCTTTAATACGGAGGAAATAGGCTCATATCTTTTGAGACTTCTTGGGTCCTCACCAAACAATTTGCCAACAATCTTCTTCATAAAAACTAAAAGAAGAAGAGGTGGACAAAACATTAGAACCATGGAAGCAATTAATTCAATCAGTTATCAATAAAGCTCTAAGCATAAAAATGCTGCACCAACACAAAACCAATAACAAACAGTCACCTAATGCCACTAACTTAAACTAACCCCCGAGTAGAGGCAACTATGCAACGTTGTTCAACAAGTAAACCTAAAGTAAGCACTACAATGTCACAAAGCTCATGTAACTATTGAACATTAATAAATAAACAAGTCAAGCAAAAAATTTGAAATGACTTACTATAACAACAAATCAAATGAAAACTATAATCCACACAACCAAAAATAACAATCACCAATTAACTCCAACAATTCACCAACATAGTTCCATAGATAATAAATAACTCCAAGTCAACCATTAATTAACACACAACAATATATATATATATATATATATATATATATATATAACATCACCAATAGCAAGTTCCTCAACAACAACCAACTACTCCAACGTAACTATTCCTCCAAAACTTCAACAAAACCTCCACAAACTCCATAATTCAATATAAAGAATTGATGTAGGCTATCACACACCTCCCACAAATAACCGAACGACTGTATCCAGTATATCTAGGGAAGCAGAGATTAAATCCTCAAGGAATAGATTAAACTTTATTAGTTCTAAAAAGTCTAAACTATGGAAAGAGCCTTGGTTGAAAATTATGATTAACTAGACTGCTAATACAGAAATCTGACAAGGATTGACTAAATTTTATAAAAACCTTAGGCAATTAGTTCACCATGAACAATTAATGAATGTATAAACAAAAACTAACTAATTCTACAACATTCATCAAACTAGGGCACACTAATTCTCAGAAAATTTACACTTCACGCTTGATTACTTCGAGTATTAATTTGAACATAGTTTCAACGCTTTTTGTGATAATAAAAATATTTAACCTACAAGTTTAGATACAAATTTAACCCCCGCGTATTTATCAAAACGTTTTAATATAAGTTTTCTACAATTTTAGTGAACAAAAAATATACCAAAAAAAAAAAAAGGTAGTAAACTTTATTATTTACTACAAATATCATCAAATATGTGTTTGCTTCAATAATTGTCATAAAAATTACCAAGTATTAGTATAACTTTGAATTTCATATGTCATCGCGTAGTTTTAGGTTTTGTTTGTGATTAATGATTTGAAGTGAAAATGCTTCAAATACCATGTAAAATTTTAAGAGTAAAATGCTCTTATTTTGGTGAAACAAGTGTGCTTGTTTCAATTGGTTAATCAGAGAAATATTGTTTTCATCAATCATTTTGAGTGATATGCTCTTAGTCTTCTAATAAAACATTTTGCTTCACGAAAATGTTGTAATCATAAGTATAAAAGGCTCTAGATTTTTTTATGAAACATTGTGCTCCAACAATATAAGAGATTAATTAGCCTGTCATTTATTATGATAAGATAAGAGCAAATTGCTCTTAATTATTAATTGATATAAAAAAAGGTATCATTTTAAAATAACTTGAGTAATATATTCATTTACATCCTCTAATCGAGTTCTCAAAATGTGTGAAAATAGCAAACTGGAAAGCTTTGAAATTGGCCATAAAACCAACAAGCAATCTAAATAGTATAGACACAGACTTGTAAAACGCAAGAATTAGAGCTAAATGAAACAAATGGCTAGTAATGTTGCAACTAATATGGAGTAGAGGAAGTAAGATTTAATGTTGCAAAAGAAAATTAAGAGATTGAGATCGTTGCTTTAAAATATATATGGAATCGAAAACTAATGAAAAGTTTCTCTTACGGAGTACATGTTATGACAACAACATTGCCTTAATAATGCAAGCCCCTCACTTATATTGAATTATTGTTAGTTGTTATGAATGTTCCTCACTATTTTGATAATGCCATTAATAACCTTTTTATTTTGGGATTTCTGATTAGATGCTTAATTAGTTGATATAAAAAGGAATAAGGCCATGCAAATAAATAAAGAAAGAAAGAAACAAAAAGAAAAAAATAAAAAAGGAAGAAAAAGAAAAAGAAAGAAAAAAACAAAAACAAAAACAAAACAAAAAACAAAACAAAACAAAACAAAAGCTCTACAAATGAAAAGTTGTTTCCATAAACTGAACTTGATATTATTAAGTAAACAACAAGTGTGTATGCATGAAGCCTTCCAACTTTTATTCAACTGGCAACTAACTGTATAGATTATAAACGCAAATATTTTCTGAATTACATACCAAATTTTCACAACATTCAGAAGTAGTAGAGCAAGGAAATTTGAATCCTATGCAATTTTCATTCAACTTATTGTGTTTTCTTATAATTGTGTTAGTAGCATCAACACTTAACAATTTTGGTGTTTCATGCATAAAAGTGATGTATTGTGGTATTAGGCTACCCACAACAATCATTAGGACGAAAATGAGCATCATCTTGTTACTCATCTTCTTTTCTTTTTGTTGGTTTTTAGCGTATTGTGTTTTCTTTAGCTAAAATAATGATTGAGGTGGTAAGCTACATTGTATATGCTAGAGTTATATATAGGCAAGTATTGTGTAAAATGATTCTTATCAAATATATTAGATTGGATTCATTTTTTTAATATACAAGTATATCACACTGGATATTGATTTCATGTTTACAAAATATATTTGTATTTACATTTGTGAGATATTGTTCAAAATAAATATTGAAAATCAAATTAGAATAGAAACAAATACAAGCTAAAAACTGCATGTCATAAACCATTCATGAAAAAAGATTGTTATATGTGAATATAATCCTAATAAACCAAACCAAAGGCAATGAACATTTGAGTGTATTGTGTTTTTTTTTTATCTGAAATAATGATTGTGGTGGTAAGCTACATTGTAAATGCTAGAGTTATATATAGGCAAGTATTGTGTAAAAAGATTCTTATCAAATATATTAGATTGGATTGAATTTTTTTTAATATACAAGTATATATATCACACTAGATATTGTTTTCATGTTTACAAAATATATTTGTATTTACATTTGTGAGATATTGTTCAAAATAAATATTGAAGATCAATTTAGATTTACTTAATAGAAACAAATACAAGCTAAAAACTGCAAGTCATAATCTATTGATGAAAATAGATTATTATAGAAGCATGTGGTATATTCCTAATAAACCAAACCAAAGGCAATGAACATGGAGGAATGTTTAATTTTGAGCATTAGCCTAATATCAATGAATAGGACACTAGATTATTGATGTGCGTGCTATGTGTGCTTGTAGCAAAACAAATAAAATAAATAAATAAATTAGAGAAAATACATAAAACAAAATTAACGTATCTTTAATTTCTTTGTTTTAATTTAGGTTTATCGCTATTGTATCATGAACTCGTGAAACTTTAATTTACAAATAAAAATAAAAATAAAAAATGTTGACAAACTTGCTAGCAAAATAAACCAAGAGTTTTTAGTAAATAAATTATGGAACTGAAAATATAAATAAAAGTTTTTCGAGAAAACGTTCACTTAGGAGTGAGACAACGACTTCTACTATATTGTGATTTACAAGAAGATTAAAATTGTTGTTGTTTTTAAGATGTGTATAGCTTAACTATTTTAAGATATTAATAAAAATGTATGTGGTTTTCATTTTATCATTTTATTATGAATAGCATCGAATAGGTTTTAATATTATAAGATTGTTATTGTTGTAAAGATGTGCATGGCTTGATTGTAATAAGGTATTAGTTAAAAATGAAAGTTTTTTTTTCATTTAGAAAATTTATTACGAAAAAAAAATAGATATCATGGGATTGATTTGAATGCATTAAGATTGTAGTTTTTTTTCAATATGTAAATTTTGGAGGTAGGTTATTGGGCAAGATAAATATTTATGAAAAGTTGACATGTGATAGGAGTTGCCTGAGTAGTCGTTACATTGGTTAATAGTCTAGATAAATGTGATGGACAAACCATTGACCTCTATGCAAGAGTTTTAAATTTGAAGTTCGTTGGG
>PYUH01000185.1:281353-307781 GCA_016808085.1 Suaeda aralocaspica
GGGGGGGGGGGGGGGGGGGGGAGGAACAAGTATGAGGTTCACGATCTTGGATTAAATGACTACATTGAAATAGTTGGTATAAAATTGCACAATAATGGGTCCATAATGATAGATAGAATATTTCTCAAATATTCTCCAAGATACATTAGGATATATTTTTGTAAAATATTGTAACCCATGTAAACCTATATATATCGATTAATGCAATCACTCCAAATCAAGGGAGTTTACACAATCTAATATGGTATCACAACCTAGGCTTTTAGGATTTTGATTTTTTTTTCTCCTAAAACGATCTACTTTCTTCTGCTTTCCGCTTTCTTCGTCTCTTTTCCTCTGTTTTACGTTTATCACAGTTGTGTTCACTATGGCTGCCGATACGCCTAAACCATCATCATCTTCTTCATCTGATTATCATCCTGCCTATACCGTCAGCAATATTCGAAACGAAGTTCCTGAACTTCTTGACAGGGATAAGGGGAATTATGGAAGTTGGGTTGAACTCTTCCAAATTCATTGTCACTCATGCAATGTACTTGATCACATTGATCCTACTAATCCGACCCCAACGGATATTCCTACGGCACAGTGGCATCGCCTAGACTCTATTGTTAAAAAATGGATATACAATACCATCTCCTCCGATTTGCGTAGCACTATCCTCTGTAAGGATGCCACGGCCATGGAAACATGGAATCGCCTTAAGAACATCTTTCAAGACAATGCCGCGATTCGAGCCATATACCTTGAGAACGAATTCAATTCCCTTTTCGTCTCTAATTTTCCCGATGTCTCTGCCTATTGTCAAAAATTAAAGGACCTCAAGGTTAAACTTGCTAATGTTGGCCAAATCGTGACAGATAAAAATCTAGTCTTGCGTATGTGTGCCGGGCTCATTGACTCGGATTATGATGGTGTTGCTCAATCCATCACTCAACTCACCCCCTTACCCGGTTTTGATGAAGCTCGTTCTCGAATTTTGCTTGAAGAAACCCGTCTCAAAGCGAAGGAAAACTCCGGCGCCGGTATCGGACCTGCAGCATCGTCCGCCGTGTCGTCGCCTTCTCTGCAGCAACATGCCCAAACTCAAAGATCCAATAATCATGGAAGTCAACAACAAAACCGAAGTGGTAATTCACGTGGAAGGCAAAATCAGAGAAATAAAAACAAAGGCAAAAGGCAATATTTCCAAGCCCAATCCAATTCACAGCAGTCCACTACAATTGGGCCTTCTTCTTATCCCTCCCAACAACAATTATGGGCAGCTTCCCAGCAGTGGGCCCAACAAGTGAATTGGGCCTCTCCTCCAGCCCCTTTTGCTACTCAGGCTCCACGGCCCCCTTCCTCGCAGCAAGGTCTTTTGGGCCGCGCTCCAACGGCCCAAAGCTACATTACGGGCCCGCCCATGACTCCTACCGAATTGGCTAGCTTGTTTTCCACGATGACCCTACCGCATCTAGATAATCAATGGTATTTTGACTCGGGTGCCACATCTCATATGACACAAAATTTGGGTAACCTTCTAACCTTGTTTAATTTAAGCACTCATAATCATCAAGCACTCATAATCATCATATTTTAGTTGGTAATGGTGGACGCATTCCCGTTATCGGTTTCGGTCATAGTACCCCACCCCTACCCCACCCACCTCTTGCCCTTCGTGATGCTTTAGTCACTCCTAATATAATTAAAAATCTTATTTCTGTTCGAAAATTCACAACTGATAATTCTGTTTCTGTTGAATTTGATCCTTATGGTTTTTCAGTGAAGGATTTGCGAATAGGGAATTTAATAACGAGGTGTAATAGTTCGGGGGACCTCTATCCAGTCATTCCTACCCCTTCTCCTCCTTCAGCATGTTTTGCAACCTCTCTCAATGCAATTTCACCCTCTCTTTGGCATAATCGTCTAGGACATCCAGGGTCACCTGTTTTTAGTTTTCTTAGATCTACAAATATGATTCAATGTAATAAAAATTCATCATTAGATTTTTGCAGTTCTTGTCCTCTTGGGAAACATGCTCGATTACCCTTCGATAATTCACATACTATTACATATTGTGCTTTTGATATTATACATGCTGATTTATGGACTTCTCCTATTCGTAGCATTAAAGGTCACAAATATTATCTTGTGTTATTAGATGATCATACTCATTTTGTGTAGACTATCCCTCTTGTCTCCAAATCCCAAGCTTTCCCTTCCTTTGTTAATTTCCGCAAATATGTTGCAGCTCAATTTGAACGTCCCATTAAATCTTTTCAGTGTGATCATGGCCGAGAATTTGACAATGGACCTTTTAAGCAACAATGTATTGATCATGGGATTGTCTTACGTTTCTCTTGTCCCCACACTTCCTCCTAAAATGGCAAAGCCAAACGCATGATTCGTACGCTTAATAATATTAAATGTACTCTTCTGTTTCATGCCTCTCTTCCTCCACCTTATTGGCTCTATGCTCTAGAAACAGCTACGTATCTGTTGAATATTTTACCTACTAAAACACTTCATAATAAAACTCCCGCCTTTGCCCTTTTTCGACGCATCCCATCTTATGATCATCTTCGCGTTTTTGGGTGTCTTTGTTTTCCTAATCTTTCTTCTACTACTCCACATAAACTGGCTCCCCGATCCACTCCTTGTGTATTTTTGGGATATCCTATTGATCATCGGGGTTTTAGATGTCTTGATCTCACTACTCATAAAATTATTATTTCCCGTCATGTGATATTTGATGAAAATAATTTTCCTTTCCACTCCTTGTAAAAATTCGGACCTCATGACTATGATTTTTTGGATAGTGAGTCCCCCTCTCCTATACTACTACACCCCTCTTTCCCATTGGGCCAGCCCAAAACTAATCCCCCTTTAGCCACACCCACTCCTAATAAAACTGATCCTCCCTCATCTTCCTCCCTATCAGGCCCATCTCAGTTTCACCCTCCCTCCTCTGCGGCCCAATGTGCGAACAGGCCCAGTTCCCCTGTTCTACACACGCCCCACCCCCCCTCTTCTGTGGCCCAGCTACAAACAAGCCCAGCTCGCCTGTTTTGCCCACGCCTCACCCCCAAAACGCCCCCTCTTCACCCTGTTATACTCCCCCACCTCAACGGGGTGTCCCCCCTCATTCAACTGACCTACCCACCACCTCCCTCCCCTCAGATGCAAACTCATGCCCGTCACTGTATATTCAAACCAAATCCAAAATATTCACAAGCCTTAACTGCTCACACCACTGGCCTCACGCCACACCGATCCCCCATTCCCAAAACTCATAAGCAACCCTTGACTGATCCAAATTGGAATACGGCCATGCATGATGAATATAGTGCTTTAATTCAAACAGGGACTTGGAAATTGGTGCCTCGACCTACGGGGGTGAATATTGTTAATTGTATGTGGATTTGGCGCATTAAAGAAAATTCTGACGGTGACATTGAGCGGTATAAAGCTCGCTTGGTTTGTGATGGTAGGTCGCAGGAAAAAGGTGTTGACTATGATGAGACTTTTAGTCCAGCTGTGAAACTGGCTACTATACGCACTGTTCTTAGTCTAGCTATGGCTCGAAAGTGTTCCATTCATCAACTTGATGTTAAAAATGCTTTCCTTCATGGTGACCTGCAAGAGACTGTTTATATGCACCAACCTCCTGGATTTGTTGATAAACGGTTCCCTGGTCATGTTTGCCTCCTCCAAAAGGCTCTCTATGGGTTGAAACAGGTCCCTAAGGCTTGGTATCAAAGGTTTGCTAATTTTTTATTGCAGATGGGTTTTGTTATTACTAAAAGTGACACATCTCTTTTCACTTATCAGTCTGGTCATGATATGGCCTATCTGCTTTTATATGTTGATGATAGTATTTTGGTCACTTCATCTGATACCTTACGGGAGCAGCTTATTTCTCATCTTATATCCGAATTTCCTACGTCAGATTTGGGCCTTTGACATATTTTTTGGGTATTTCTGTTACTCGAACACCTTCTTCTATGCTTCTTTCTCAGCATAAATATGCGCAGGAAATTCTTGAACGTGTAGGTATGGCTAACTGTAAACCTGCAGCTACTCCTGTTGAAGCCAAATCCAAACGCAGTGCCACATCTGGTCCTCAAGTTAAGGACCCCACCAAGTACCGCAGTCTTGCCGGTGCTCTTCAATATCTCACTTTTACTCGTCCTGATATTGCATATGCTATCCAGCAGATATGTTTGTTTATGCATGACCCACGGGAATCTCATTATGCTGCTTTACACCGTATTCTCCGCTATATTCAGGGCACTATTGATCATGGGTTACATTTATATCCTTCTGCTCCTACTAGATTGGTTACATATACTGATGCTGATTGGGCTGGGTGTCCCGATACTCGTCGGTCCACCTCTGGTTATTGCTGCTTCCTGGGTGATAATCTTATTTCTTGGTCCTCCAAGCGTCAACATACCTTATCTAAATCTAGTGCAGAAGCTGAGTATAGAGGTGTCGCTAATGTTGTCTCTGAGGCCTGTTGGCTCCGTAATCTTTTACTTGAGCTTCATTGTCCTCTTCGTCGAGCTACTATTGTTTATTGTGATAATATCAGTGCAGTTTATTTGTCTACGAACCCAGTTCAACATCAACGCACCAAACATGTTGAGTTGGACATACATTTTGTTCGTGAAAAGGTTGCTTTAGGACAGGTTCGTGTTCTACATGTTTCGTCACGTCACCAATTTGCTGATATTTTTACAAAAGGCTTGTCTCGAGACTTATTTTTGGATTTTAGATCCAGTCTTAGCGTCCGACCTCCTCCCGCTATGACTGCGGGGGTGTGATAGATAGAATATTTCTCAAATATTCTCCAAGATACATTAGGATATATTTTTGTAAAATATTGTAACCCATGTTAACCTATATATATCGATTAATGCAATCACTCCAAATCAAGAGAGTTTACACAATCTAATACATAACAATAATATTGTCTTAAACATATATTCGATGATATTGGCTATTCATGATTAATTTATGTCAAAAAAAAGACCTTAACTTCATGTCAGATTGCAAATTAAGAGTTTTCAAACAAATATAGGTATATGTTGCTATCGACTTCTATGGCACCTTGGCTCAAAGAATGTACAGTATGAATTCCTCGAAGATTGTCAATTATACACTCCTTTAATTTGGTATCTATCCTAAAAATCGTAGAGGCCTTTCTCTTCAAAGGCCCTCTACCGACTCGAATAAAGTTAAATATCAGAAGGCCCCAATGGCTTGTTACCCATTACTGCCTTGTCAAATGAATGATAATAAGAAGCTTCACCTTGTTGGTATCTCATCTTCCTCACTTTTTTGTCCAAATAAGTGCCATCCTAATGAAAACAAGTTGAGGATTATTACAATAGGTAAAAGTAAGTTTCCAAGGGCTATTAATGAACATGTTCATACCCTTAGAGGACATGCTTGTGGGTGTTAGGGGATCGAGAGGAATTCACTGAGTATGATATATGATTATAAATTACGTATTTCCCATTGGTCAGTGTAAGAAGCTACATACAAATAGTCAAATACTCTTTTTGACTCAGAGGGTTGGGATGGATTGTCACTGGGCCAGTGGGAAAAGGTTGTCATTATTTAATTGAAGAACCCCCGAGGACTATGATCACTTATTGAAAACAAGAAAGTAAAATCAAATTGAAAAGAGCATACCTCGACTCGATTTTAAGGGGAGAAGGGGAAAGAGTTATTACTCAAGCTTGGTGAAATCTCCTCATACTTGATACAAACTACTATCTCAGAGACGGCACTCGCTTAAGAACATTAAATAACGTTGTAGCACTAGCTCTAAAATGAAGTTAAAGTGGTGAAATAATGAAAATGAAAGTAAAACCATGATTTTAAATAAAGGGAGATGAAAAGACAAAAAATCTTGAAAACTACAAAATAAAAAAAGTAATGATGGGAAATGAAAAGTTGAAATTCGATGGAACGATGTTTTCTTAAAAACTACCGAAGTGGAATTTTAACTAAAGCGTTAGGATAAGCAAAGTACAAGAACTACATAAGAATGAATCTTATATTTAATCTTTTAATTCACATTCCACCTGCTCAAGTAACCATAGAATTAAATAGCACCCAAGAAGCAAGCTATTGTGTCCACCTCTAATCTCGAGAAAATAACATCGGAATCCCGCCAACAAGGGACATTGACAAAGTGTCTTAACCCATTTTCACATGATGAGATGTCCACTTGGCTAGAATAGGAAAGGGATACTTGCCAAGTTTGTACATGATTAACCAAATATGGAGGGCTTCCTTTCAAATAAGTTTAAGACACTCACGTCAAGGAGATTGGCATAGTATAAATGCACTAATCTATATTATATGCACTATAGTTTATCTATAAGGATAGGTCTTTCCCTGAACTTGGAAAGCATTGGGACTCATCAACTTCCGAGATAGGATAAAATGAGCTTCCCTTGATTAGGAGGCCTTGAGAGTCATTAAACACCAACCCGGGGTTTAAAGACTTTCCCCATCTCGAGAACCCCTCGATTAAGGTTTAATGCTTTAAAATCACACTTAGCAAGTGATGTTGTTAAGCGCTAAATGTCTATCCCTCGACTCGGGAAGTTAGGCTCATTAAACCCCTAGCTAGGGTAAGATAATTTTCGCTTAATGTGCGAGACCTTGGGGACTTTTAGCCCCTAAGCTATAGTTTGAAGATTTTTCTACATTTGAGAACATCTCAATGTTTAATTCTTTTATATCGAACTTAGAAAGTAATACTTCTAGGTGCTAGATGTTCTTTCCTCGACACAAGAGTACATGGAGTTCATCAGCCCCAACCTACATCGAGGTCAAATGACCTTTCCTCAAATTAGGAAGCCTTGAAACTCATTATCCCTCAAGAGAGTTTCAAAATACTTTTACCTACTCGCCTCTATTAAAGTTCAATGCTTTGAGATTAGTTAATAACACGTAGTAAGTGATGTTGCTCAATGCTAGATGTATGTCCCTTAACTCGAGAGTACTTGGGCCCATTAGCCCTTGACTACAAAGTGCTAGATCTCCTTCCCTCAACTCAGGAGCACTTAGGATTAGTTAGCCCTCTAGTCAGTTTTTGATGACCTTCCCTCTACTCGGGAAAACTTAGGACTCATTATGCTTTTAAT
This sequence comes from Suaeda aralocaspica, assembly GCA_016808085.1. Classification (NCBI taxonomy): domain Eukaryota; kingdom Viridiplantae; phylum Streptophyta; class Magnoliopsida; order Caryophyllales; family Amaranthaceae; genus Suaeda; species Suaeda aralocaspica. Next base: position 288,502 of record PYUH01000185.1, read on the forward strand.
TCGGGGTCAAAATACTTCCTCGACTCAAGAATCTCTTGAATAATGTTTAATAATATCAAAGCACAACTATCAAGTATTAACAATAAGTGTTAGATGTTTTTCTCTCGGGTCGAGAGTTTATGAGGGTCATTAGCCTCCAATCCAGGGTCAGATGACCTTCCCTCGACTTAGGATACCCTAGGGCTCATTAGCGCTCGAGTTGGGGTCAAAACACTTTCCCCCACTCGAGAATCCCTGTAGTAGGATTCAATGCTTTAAATCACACTTAGAAAGTGACACTACTAACTGATAGGTGACCTTCCCTCGAATCAAGAAGTAATGGGGTTCATTAGAACCTGAAATAGGGTTTGAAGACTTTCCATCGACTTAGGGTCTGTTTATATTTGCTAAAAACAATTGAACTAAATTGATTGGAGCTGAAGTGAACCGAAAAGTTTTTGTATGGAGTAATATTTTTTAACTTTCGATTATTAATGGAGTAATGATTTTGATTTTTAACTATAAATAGTTTTAACTATGATTTTTAATTATAGATTAACTATGAATATTGATTTTTAACTATGATTTTTATGGATTACTATGATTGTTGATTTTTAATTATGATTTAACTACTATTGATGATTTTTAATTGTAGCATATTAGTGATTTATAGCTATGGAGTAATGAATTAATAATAATTTCAATATAAAATATTTCGTTATTTGTAGCTTAAATTTTATGAAACAAAAACTATTAATACATTTTCATATGTAATAATTTCATATTTTTGTCAATGGTAATCCACTTATGTGGTATTTTCATAATTGTGTGAATGATAATCTACTTATATTTTTGTTTCAATAACTGAATGGTAGTTTCATAATATTTTTTCGTGAAAATTATAAACCAATGAATATATATATGAAACAAAAAAAATAATAATGTTTTATGTTTTAAAAATATATTATGAACACACTAATAATATTATGAATAAAATAATCTATATATGAAAATATAATACTATGAACAAAATAGTATATTATGAACAAATGTTATTAGGAAGAAATAAATTAGCAAAATAAAAAATGAGCCGAACTGAAATGAACTAAAATTAAGCTGGAGTAAATATGTCCTTAGGATACATGCAAGAAGAGGTTATTTTTCTACTGCAGTTAGCAAGTGATGTTGCCAAGTGTCAAGTGTCCTTTCCTCGACCTAGGAAAGCTAAGGGTTTATTAGCCCCCAAGCTGGCGTCTGATGAATTTTTCTCAACTTTGGATACTCTCGAGAGATAAGGTCAATGCTCTATCATACTTAGTACGTCAAGTTTTTATATTTCCTTCAATTGACTCAGGATAATTAATGTACATGGGAAACAAGCATGACTTGTAAATAGACAAGCATTTTTCACCATGACTCGAATAAAGTTACTCGGCAATAAAAGAAACTTACACATGAAAGTGCACGCATGTCATACATAGCAACTAGCATTAAATTATTTTGACACAAGCACATACTCCCTTAGCACAAGATAAAGCAACTGAGGAACCCATCATCACTGCCACCATCACCACAAACAACAATAACAATATAATGAAAATTTAACAAAAGTAATCCCACCTATTCCTTATCCCTGTTAAGAACCAAACTTTCACCCTTATTTTTTACCTATTGTGAAATTAATGAAAAGCTAAGGTTACGTTGTAAGTTGCCTAAATGTGTAGTAACTCCATCAGCCACCCACTTACAAGCTACCATCCCATTACTGCCCTAGAAACTGGTTGTGGCAACCATCACTACTACTCCATTACCACCATATCCACACACATATCCGATAATCTTTTGCACTGCCAACTAGTTATCCACTACCATACCCGAACTCTCCCCTTTAAATAGTTACCCCAATCCATTTCTCGACTAGTTGTGACTGAGTTGTTTGTGTTCCATAAGAAGAGTTCCTTAAGCTCGTTGGCCTTTATCTCATAGTGATGACAGAAGCAAAAGAAATTGATCTCCCCTTTTTTGTTATTATTGTTTCTCGGCTGTGGATTGGTGACGTGGAAGTGATATGAGGATAGGAACTCAAGAGTTAGCTCCTTATAAGAAAACAAGAAAGTAAAAGCAAATTGAAAACAGCATACCTCGACTCAATTTCAAGGGAAGAAGGGGAAAGAGTTATTACTCAAGCTCGGTGAAATCTCCTCATACTTGATACAAACTACTATCTCAACGACGGCACTCGCTCAACAACATTAAATAACGTTGTAGCAATAGCTCTATAATGAAGTTAAAGTGGTGAAAAAATGAAAATAAAAGTAAAACCATGATTCCAAATAAAGGGAGATAAAAAGACAAAAAATCTTGAAAACTAAAAAATGAACAAAGTAATGATGGGAGATGAAAAGTTGAAATTCGATGGAACGATGTTTTCTTAAAAACTACCGAAGTGGAATTTTAACTAAAGCGGTAGGACAAGCAAAGTACAAGAACTACATAAGAATGAATCTTATATTTAATCTTTTAATTCACATTCCACCTGCTCAAGTAACCATAGAATTAAATAGCACCCAAGAAGCAAGCTATTGTGTCCACCTCTAATCTCGAGAAAATAACATCAGAATTCCGCCAACGAGGGACATTGACAAAGTGTCTTAACCCATTTTCACATGATGAGATGTCCACTTAGCTTGAATAGGAAAGGGATACTTGCAAAGTTTGTACATAATTAACCAAATATGGAGGGCTTCCCTTCAAATGAGTTTAAGACACTCACGACAAGGAGATTGGTATAGTATAAATGCACTAATCTATCTAATATGCACTATACTTTATCTATAAAGATAGGTCTTTCCCTGAACATGGGAAGCCTTGGGACTCATCAGCTTCCGAGATAGGATAAAATGAGCTTCCCTTGACTAAGGAGGCCTTGAGACTCATTAAACACCAACCCGGGGTTTAAAGACTTTCCCCATCTCGAGAACCCCTCGATTAAGGTTTAATGCTTTAAAATCACACTTAGCAAGTGATGTTGTTAAGCGCTAAATGTCTATCCGTCGACTCGGGAAGTTAGGCTCATTAAACCCCTAGCTAGGGTAAGATAATCTTCGCTTAATGTGCGAGACCTTAGGGACTTTTAGCCCCTAAGCTATAGTTTGAAGATTTTTCTACGTTTGAGAATATCTCAATGTTTAATTCTTTGATATCAAACTTAGAAAGTAATACTTCTAGGTGCTTGATGTTCTTCCCTCGACAGAAGAGTACATGGAGTTCATCATCCCCCACTACAAGAAAACGGGAAAATAGCGACAAAATTTTTGCAACAGAAATAAATTCCGTCGCAAATATAGAGTTTGCGACGTAAGTCCACTTGTTTTGCGACGGAAATATCCGTCACAAAAAAGTGACAGACCAAATCAAATGAGCAAATGTTTTTGCGATGACTTTTTATTTTTGCGACGGAATATTCCCTCGCAAATTTGCGACGGACTTAATTCGTTCGCAAATTTCCCTCGCAAAAAATCGACAAAGCCTTAAGTTATTTTATCGCCAAAAAATTAAACCAACATAACCTTTCTCCCTTCTCACTTCTCCACTCCAAACCTCTCCTCCCTCGCTCCATCTCCACCTCCCTCAAGTGCTCTGCCACCATAAAAATACCCGAAAATATAGATCATTTTAACTTCGACGAATTAGGGATTAGTTTGAGTATCAAAGCGAAAATTTAACTTCGAAAATTCGTGTTTCACTTTTCAATTAACCGGCTTTTCATTTCAAATTCCTCTTTAATTTAATCATTTTCCAATCGACGTTCGGAGTATCAATTTCAACTTCGATTTGATCTTCAATTTTGCGAGGTAAACTTTCAATTTCGTTGATTATTAGTTTCGTTGTTAATTTCTGCAATTTTGAGTCTAAAGTTGCGATTCTAGTTGTTATTGAGAGAAATTTGTTGAATTAGGGTATGAAGTTTGAATTTTGAGTAGCGAATTTGTTAATTGAATTTTGAGATTTGTTAATTATGTTTTTGTTGATAAAAGTATTTTGCGAAGGTATAATTTGTAATCAATTAAGTTGATTTTGAAGAAATATTTGACATCAATGCTCAAGTCATTAGTTCTATTTCAGCAGCAACATTGGTCTTTTTCTCATTCATTTTCCTATATAGTTTTCAGTACAAAGAGATTGCTTAAATAGTGAGGCACACCCCAAAAAATCCCTTGCTAAACCCCAAAACAGAAAAAACAAAGTTATATCACATGACACAACATAATAAACTTAGTTGGGCTAGCAGCAGATCCAATGCCATGCAATCAACCTTGGGCCTTGAGCCTACATAACACACTTTCCTTTCAACACTCCCCCTCAAGCTGAGAGGAAGCATTAGGCTGAACTCCAAGCTTGCTAAGAAGTAGCTGATGCTGATGAGTAGGCAATAGCTTAGTAAAAATGTCTGCTATTTGTTGATTGGAAGGAACATAGGAGGGAGATATCTTTCCAGAAGCTGCATTTTCTCTAATGAAGTGATAATCTATATCAACATGCTTTGTTTTTTCATGATGGACTGGGTTAGAGGCAATAGCAAGAGCTGCCTGATTGTCACACATAACTGGAGTGGAACCTAGATTCTTCAGACCTAGATCTCTGAACAATTGTTTAAGCCGCATTACTTCACACACAGTTAGTGTCATTGCTCTGTATTCAGCTTCTGCACTACTGCGTGCAACCACACTCTTCCTTTTTGACTTCCATGACATAGGGGAATGCCCAAGCATGATGCAAAACCCAGAGGTTGATCTCCTTGTATTAGGACAGCCAGCACAGTCACTATCACAATAAGCTGTCAGCCTTGCACTTGATTGGCTTGCTAGTAAGACTCCTTGACCTGGGCAGCTGGATAAGTACCTTAGGACTCTCTTCGCACCTTGCATATGATTTGCAGTTGGACAATGCATGAATTGACTTAGCACATGCACAGTGTAGGCAATATCTGGTCTAGTAATTGTTAAGTAGATGAGCTTCCCTAAAAGTCTTTGATACTCTGCTGGATTTGCCAGTGGAGTACCAACATTTGCCTGCATCTTACAATGGCTGTCCATTGGCAATTTTAGAGGTATGCATCCTGTCATCTTGTATTCCTTGAGCAGATCAGTGACATATTTCTTTTGTGACATGAAGATTCCATCCTTTGTACGATCCACTTCAATTCCCAAGAAATACCTGAGAATTCCCATGTCTTTCATGCAAAACTGCTGAGAGAGGTGATCCTTTGTTGCTTGGATAGCTTCTAAATTGTTTCCAGTCACGATCAGGTCATCTACCTACACCAGAATCACAGTGATGTGGTGTTCCTTTTGCTTGATGAACACAGTATAGTCACTTTTCGACTGTGTGAAGTCATTGTCCTTGAGAGCAGTGCTTAGCTTGGCAAACCATTGTCTTGGTGCTTGCTTCAAGCCATATAGTGACTTTAGAAGCTTACAAACTTTCACATTTCCTTCATTCTTCTCATTGTTCTCCCCCTCAAGGGGTACTTGCATCCTAGCTCCCATCCTTGTGTAATTAGGAGGCATCTTCATGTACACATTTTCCTGCAATTCACCATGTAAAAATGCATTTTTAACATCCATTTGATGCACATGCCAGCCATTGAGTGATGCAATAGCAAGAAGAGATCTCACTGTAACCATCTTTGCCACAGGGGCAAAGGTCTCTTCATAATCTTCACCAAATTTTTGCCTATTTCCAAGAACAACTAGTCTTGATTTGTACCTTTCAATGCTTCCATCTGCTTTATATTTTATCCTATAAAGCCATTTACACCCTATTGGTGTTTTTCCTTTAGGCAGCTCTATTATCTCCCATGTCTCATTTTGCTCAAGTGCATCAAGTTCATCATTCATAGCATTCACCCATTTTTCTTCCTTTACTGCTTCCTTAAAGCTTTTTGGTTCACTTTCAATTTTTTGTTGTATTGTGTGAGCTAAGTAACAAGCAAACTGAGAAGTCACACTAGTGTTTGCAGTGTGATCTATTCTCCTAGGACCTTGAGTGCTTCCTACAACATAATCCTTCATCCATATAGGATCTTTGTGTGTTCTGCTAGACTTTCTTACTTCACTATTTTCTTGTTCCTGGCCCCTCTCTTCTTCCTCACAGTGAAGGTCCTCTTTAACTTGTTCTAGGTCACTGCTTTCATCCCATGTTTTTTCTTTCTCATTTTTTTCACAATTGCTACTGTCTGCACTAGGTACATGCTGATTTTCTGTTTTAAAAATTCTATAGGGAATAATCTTCTCATAGAACCTAACATGCCTTGACACAAAAACTATGTTATTTTTCAAGTTCAAAAGTTTATATCCCTTTTTGTTTAAAGGGTAACCAAGAAAGACACAAGGGACACCTCTGTCTTTGAATTTGTCAGTGATTCTGTTTGGATTAGAGGTCATTGCAAGACAACCAAATACTTTCAAATGAGAGTAACTAGGCTTAGTTTTGTGCAGTACCTCAAATGGAGTTTTGTCTCCTAACACTTTGGTTGGGAGTCTGTTTGTGATGTGAACAGCTGTGAGCACACAGTCTCCCTAATATTGTAGTGGTAGACCTGCTTGAAACCTCAGTGCTCTGCTCATTTCCAGTATGTTCCTATGCTTCCTTTCTGCCTTTCCATTTTGTAGTGGAGTGTCTGCACAAGTTGTTTGATGTACAATTCCCAATTCAGTGAAGTAGGGTCTGCAGTTTTTATCATCAAACTCCAAGGCATTGTCTGATCTTATTACCTTCACCACCTTTGAATACTGAGTTCTACACATATTAACAAATTCCTTGATTGCATTAAATGCATCAGACTTGTGTCTCAACAAATGTATCCAGGTGACTCTTGAGTGGTCATCCACAAGAGTAAGGAAGTATCTATGTTTTCCTCTTGTTTCAACCTTATATGGACCCCAGGTGTCCATATGTATCACTTCAAATAAATCACTGGCTCTGCTAGTGCTCTGAGTGAATCTTAGTTTAGTGAATTTTGCCATAGGGCAAGTTAAACATGTTTCTTGTTCTGAGATCTGAAATCCCTTCAAGCCTGATATTTTACTTATCTTCTCAATAGGTGCATGTCCTAACCTCTCATGCCACAGACTAGTCTCATTACTTTCTTTCCCTTTCTTCAATTTTGTTGGTATCTCAAGTTTATCTGCATTCATGGCTTTCCTATGCTTCACTGACATCAACATGTCTTTCATCTTCTCATTCATCAGGTAATACAATCCTCCTCTTTCTTTTCCAAATCCTTGCAACTCACCAGTTTCAGTGTTTTTTATCACACAGCATCCTGCACCAAATTCCACACTACACTTGCCTTCACTTGCTAACTTCTGAACTGACATGAGGTTATGTTTAAAGCTTGGCACATACAGTACATTCTGTAATTTCAGTCCAGTGCTAAGAGTCACATTTCCCTTGTGTGTGATCACACTGCTTTCTCCAGTAGGCAAGATTATCTTCAGTCCCTTTTCTAGCCTTTCTACATTGCTTATAAGTTTCAGATTTCCACACATGTGGTCTGAAGCTCCTGAGTCAATGATCCACTCATGTTGACCTATATTGGCATAGTTACATGTTATCACCATACCAGCATAGCTCATGTCAATTTCATCATTTGTATCATGTTCACCATTTTTGGTGGAGGTTGGGAGAAGCTTCAGCAGCTGCTCCAACTGCTGTGGAGTAATGGAAGGTGTTCCTTTTTCAGTTTGACTCATCACATTCCCTGCATATCTTCCACCACTTCTCCCTTGTCTTCCATCTTCCTCCTCTTCCACCTCTTACAGCAACCTGAATGACTTCTTTGCCTTTCCATCTTGGATTCTTAGGGTGATTCTGTGGATATCCAATAATGGTCCAACACTTCTCTTTTGTGTGTCCTAATTTTCCACATGCATCACACTGATCTTCATTCTTCTTAACTTTAGGCCCTTTGCTGTACATGGCTTGAGCATCCACTTCTTCTTTTACAGATTTAAGAGCCTCCTTTTGAGATTCTTCTTGTTGCAAAATAGCACATGAACTTTCTACTGTTGGCAGTGGTGTGGACATGAGAATATGACTTCTATTTGCTCCAAAATCATCATCCAGGCCATTCAGGAACTAGAACAACTTCTGTTCCTCAAGTTCTTTGTTCAAGGCAGCTATCAAAGCATTTGTTTCAGTTGTTATGTTAGTGATGGGTGGTATATCTCTCAGGTTCTCCAATTCTTCCCACACTATTTGCATCTCAGTGTAGTATTCATTTATCTTCTTTCCACCTTGTTTCTTCTCATACAACATCTTGTTCAACCTGTACTTTCTTGAGCCATTAGCAACAGTGTACCTCCTTTCCAACAGTGCCCATATTTCTGCAGCACTTTTTACATACATGATAGACTTCTTAATTGATTCAGAGACATTAGTGAGCACCCAGTATATAACCATACTGTTACAGGTGTCCCAAGCCTCTTGTTTGACTGCATCAGAGCTATCTCTCTTAACTGCTCCAGTAACAAAGCCTAGTTTTCTTTTAGAGCTCAAAGCTATCTCCATAGATCTTTTCCATGGGAGATAATTGTTCACCCCTTCAAGCTTCTCAACCACAATGGTATTCCCTCCTTCTGAAGGGTGTAAATATAGGGGACTAGTAGCTGATATGCCTGACAAGACTGCTACTCACTTAGACTCTACTACAGAACTACACTTAAGTTTCGAGATAAAGACTAAAGCTTTCCTTTCTAAACAGGCATACAGAGAGAAAGAATAAGCAGAACTCAGTTTTTTAGTAATGAATATCCGAACTTTGTTTTTCAGGATTCATAGAAGCAACACAGAAACACTCAAAACAAACAATGAAGAAAATCAACTAACAGCTAGTTGTCATCAGACATACCTCGCTCTGATACCATGAAGAAATATTTGACATCAATGCTCAAGTCATTAGTTCTATTTCAGCAGCAAGATTGGTCTTTTTCTCATTCATTTTCCTATATAGTTTTCAGTACAAAGAGATTGCTTAAATAGTGAGGCACACCCCAAAAAAACCCTTGCTAAACCTCAAAACAGAAAAAACAAAGTTATATCACATGACACAACATAATAAACTTAGTTGGGCTAACAGCAGATCCAATGCCATGCAATCAACCTTGGGCCTTGAGCCTACATAACACACTTTCCTTTCAACAGATTTTGTGTTCTAAATCACTTGTTGAAGTAACAATCTCATTCTCGGTGATGTAAAGGTTCAAATCGACAAACCCTTATAGATATGATTTCCTTTTTGGTGTTGCTCAAAAAGAAAAAAAAAAACGAAAAATAATAAGAGATCATTAATTGTTGTGATTATAGTGAAGTTTCAGCAAATGGGTCAAGCTATAAGATAATAGTGATAGTAAGTTGCTCTGCCATTGTTGGTTGATGTATAGGTACTGGAAAAAAAAATTTCGTTTTGAAGAATTATAGGCTAGTGAGCTATAAGATAATAGTGGTAGTGAGTTGCTCTGCCATTGTTGGTTTAGGTTGATCGCTTCATAGACAGGTTGTCTTTGGGTCGAATGTTGTTTCTTCAATATGTGTTACTAGGTCATGTAATGTAGCCTAGATGATCATTGCACAAATGCACAGAAGCGCTCTTCTAACCTTCAATGTACTGGGCCCACACAATGCTTACATACTATGTATTAAAATGCATAAGTAATAGATTATGGATAAGGTTCTGTTATAATTTTCATCTTTCATTATAGTATCCTTCATGGTGCTTAAACTTGGAGCAATACCTGACAATGATCTTTTTTTTCTTTTATTATTGAGCAGGCTTAGATTTCCATGCTTGGTGTTGCTAAAAGAGGTTTAGACAGATTCCTCAACCACACAATCGCAGTCTACGTGCTCGAATTGCTGCAGAAAATGAGAAGCTATGTTTGTACTGAGTATTATGTCGCTATGTTTAATTATATGCTGGAGAAAGGCATAGCATATTCTATCAGCCAATTCTAGTTGAGGATCAACCTTTCCTCATTTCATGTTAAAAATTACAAATGATGTTCAAAGGTCAATGTCTTCTTAATCCTTTTTCCCTTAACAAGACTTAAATGCCTCCTCATGATTGATGGTAATTTTGTAGATGGTTTAAGATCAAACTTTAAAGTAGTCAAACAAATGCAAATTGAAGCATAAACTAATAGAAGATAGGGAAAAAATGCGATTTTATTTGCAATTTACCCACATATGGTCATGATCTTCATGAAATGTTGATTCCGTAGTTTGTTGATCTAGTTGTTATTTTGTAAGAAAGTTATTAGACTAGCTTTAGAAAATATGAGCTATTTCTACGGCTTTAGCTTATATATCCTTCATGCCTTCCCATCTGATGTTGGTATTGTGCTGGTTTTTTGGCTATTTGTGCAGTGTTGCAGGTTGCTTACTGCTCTCTGAATTGCTGTTGTTGTTGGCTGTTGTGGTTGGGTGTTTGACTTGCTATGCAGTTTGTTAGTGGTAGTGCAGTGGAGAGGGTGTAGTTTTTTACAGTCTCTTCATGTGCAGTTTTGTGGTTGGCAGTTTGCTGCATTCTGCTGAGCAGTTTTGGGGCTGCTTGTTACTGCTAGTTTGTGTGCAGTTTTGGGGCTGCTTGTTGCTGCTAGTTTGTAATGCAGTGGACTATTGCAGTTGTTAAATCTGCAGAATGGTAATGGAAGTGCAGTGGAGAGGATGCAGTGGTGTGCAGTAAAAATGTTGTTTGTAGGTTCTTGCAGTTTTGGTTGGCTGGTGGACTGATTGTAGTGGTGGGATGTGTTGATGGTTGGTTAAATTCAGGTTTAAGTAGTGCTTGTTTTGTAGCTTGTTTTAGGTGTTTGTTTTTGAGTTGGTTTTTTTTTTAAGCTTTGGCTTGTTTTGTATAGATGGATTCCAATTGGTTTTGGCTTGGTTGAGTCAACCTCCCAATAACCAATTTTAGGTTGTACCTGTTTTTTTTTTTTATGATTAATAAAATTCTTACATTTGCACAAAAAAAAAACAAATACAAATAAGCAATCAAGACATAAAAAATTAAAAAAAATTGAAACTTTTTTGCGACGAAATATTCCGAATTCGACCGTCTTTTGCGAGGAAATTTTCCGTCTCAAAATTGCCTACCTTTGCGACGTAAAATTCCCTCGCAAATTTCAACAATTCCGTCGCATGTTTGGAAATTTGGGACAAAAATTTTAGCGAGGGACATTTTGCGACGGAATTTTTTAAGTTTGCGACGAAATTTGTCCGTCGCAAAATAATTGTAATCTTGTAGTGCCCAACCTACGTCGAGGTCAAATGACCTTTCCTCAAATTGGGAAGCCTTGAAACCCATTATCCCTCAATATAGTTTCAAAATACTTTTACCTACTCGCCTCTATTAAAGTTCAATGCTTTGAGATTAGTTAATAACACTTAGTAAGTGATGCTGCTCAATGCTAGATGTATGTCCCTTAACTCGAGAGTACTTGGGCTCATTAGCCCCTGACTGCAAAGTGCTAGATCTCCTTCCCTCAACCAAGGAGCACTTAGGATTAGTTAGCCCTCTAGTCAGTTTTTGATGACCTTCCCTCTACTCGGGAAAACTTAGGACTCATTATGCTTTTAATTCGGGGTCAAAATACTTCCTCGACTCAAGAATCTCTTGAATAGTATTTAACGATATCAAAGCACAACTATCAAGTATTAACAATAAGTGTTAGATGTCCTTCTCTCGGGTCGAGAGTTTATGAGGGTCATTAGCCTCCAATCCAGGGTCAGATGACCTTCCCTCGACTTAGGATACCCTAGGGCTCATTAGCGCTCGAGTTGGGGTCAAAACACTTTCCCCCACTCGAGAATCCCTGTAGTAGGGTTCAATGCTTTAAATCACACTTAGAAAGTGACACTACTAACTGATAGGTGACCTTCCCTCGAATCAAGAAGTAATGGGGCTCATTAGAACCTGAAATAGGGTTTGAAGACTTTCCATCGACTTAGATCCTGTTTATATTTGCTGAAAACAAGTGAACTAAATTGATTGGAGCTGAAGTGAACCGAAAAGTTTTAGCATGGAGTAATATTTTTTAACTTTCGATTATTAATGGAGTAATGATTTTGATTTTTAACTATAAATAGTTTTAACTATGTTTTTTAATTATAGATTAACTATGAATATTGATTTTTCACTATGATTTTTATGGATTACTACGATTGTTGATTTTTAATTATGATTTAACTATGGATTGATGATTTTAACTATATTAATGATTTATAGCTATGGTGTAAGGACATATATAATAATAATTTCAATATAAAAGATTTCGTTATTTGTAGCTTATATTTTATGTAACAAAAACTATTAATACATTTTCATATGTAATAATTTCATATTTTTGTCAATGGTAATCCACTTATGTGGTATTTTCATATTTGTGTGAATGATAATCTACTTATATTTTTGTTTCAATAACTGAATGGTAGTTTCATAATATTTTTTTCGTGAAAATTATAAACTAATGAATATATATGAACAAAAAAATAATAATGATTAATGTTTTAAAAATATATTATGAACACACTAATAATATTATGAACAAGATAATCTATATATGAACATATAATACTATGAACAAAATAGTATATTATGAACAAATGTTATTAGAAAGAAATAAATTAGCAAAATAAAAGATGAGCTGAACTTAAATGAACTGAAATTAAGCTGAAGTAAATATGTCCTTAGGATACATGCAAGAAGAGGTTATTTTTCTACTGCAGTTAGCAAGTGATGTTGCCAAGTGTCAAGTGTCCTTTCCTCAACCTAGGAAAGCTAAGGGTTTATTAGCCCCCAAGCTGGCGTTTGATGAATTTTTCTCAACTTTGGATACTCTCGAGAGATAAGGTCAATGCTCTATCATACTTAGTACGTCAAGTTTTTATATTTCCTTCAATTGACTCAGGATAATTAATGTACATGGGAAACAAGCATGACTTGTAAATAGACAAGCATTTTTCACCATGACTCGTATAAAATTACTCGGCAATAAAAGAAACTTACAGATGAAAGTGCACGCATGTCATAGATAGCAACTAGCATTAAACTATTTTGACACAAACACATACTCCCTTCACAAGATAAAGCAATTGAGGAAACCATCATCACTGCCACCACCACCACAAACAACAATAACAATATAATGAAACTTTAACAAAAGTAATCCTACCTTTTCCTTATCCCTGTTAAGAACCAAACTTTCACCCTTATTTTTTACCTATTGTGTAATTAATGAAAAGATAAGGTTACGTTGTAAGTTGCCTAAATGTGTTGTAACTCCATCAGCCACCCACTTACAAGCTACCATCCCATTACTGCCCTAGTAACTGGTTGTGGCAACCATCACTACTGCTCCATTATATCCACACACATATCCGATAATCTTTTGCACTGCCAACTAGTTATCCACTACCCTACCCGGACTCTCCCCTTTAAATAGTTGCCCCAATCCACTTCTCAACTAGTCGTGACTGAGTTATTTGTGTTCCATAAGAAGTGTTCCTTAAGCTCGTTGACCTTTATCTCATAGTGACGACAAAAGCAAAAGAAATTGATCTCCCCTTTTTTGTTATGATTGTTTCTCGGCTGTGGATTGGTGACTTGGAAGTGATATGAGGATAGAAACTCGAGAGTTAGCTCCTTATAAGTTAATGTGGGGGATCACTTGATGTGGTCGATTGCTTCCCCTTTAATACGGAGAAAATAGGCTCATATCTTTTGAGACTTCTTGGGTCCTCACCAAACAATTTGCCAACAATCTTCTTCATAAAAACTAAAAGAAGAAGAGGTGGACAAAACATTAGAAACATGGAAGCAATTAATTCAATAAGTTATCAATAAAGCTCTAAGCATGCATAAAAATGCTACACCAACACAAAACCAATAACAAACAGTCACCTAATGCCACTAACTTAAACCAACGCCCGAGTAGAGGCAACTATGCAACGTTGTTCAACAAGTAAACCTAAAGTAAGCACAACAATGTCACAGAGCTCATGTAACTATCGAACATTAATAAATAAACAAGTCAAGCAAAAAATTCGACATGACTTACTATAACAACAAATCCAATGAAAATTATAATCCAGACAACCAAAAATAAAAATCACCAATTAACTCCAACAATTCACCAACATAGTTCCATATATAATAAATAACTCCAAGTCAACCATTAATTAACACACACCAATATATATATATATAACATCACCAATAGCAAGTTCCTCAACGACAACCAACTACTCCAACGTAACTATTCCTCCAAAACTTCAACAAAACCTCCACAAACTCCATAATTCAATATAAAGAATTGATATAGGCTATCACACACCTACAAATAACCGAACGACTGTATAGTATCCAGTATATCTAGGGAAGCAGAGATTAAATCCTCAAGGAAGAGATTAAATTTTATTAGTTCTAAAAAGTCTAAACTATGGAAAGAGCCTTGGTTGATAATTATGATTAACTAGACTGCTAATACAGAAATCTGACAAGGATTGACTAAATTTTATAAAAACCTTGGGCAATTAGTTCACCATGAACAATTAATGAATGCATAAACATAAACTAACTAATTCTACAACATTCATCAAACTAGGGCACACTAATTCTCTCCAACTTAGACTTCCTCAAAACTAGCATTCTCGCTCTTGCATAGAGTCATTTTGCCTATCATTCGGTGGCTTATTTTAGCAATCTTAGCCCTTGACATCAATCTCGAACACTACTGTTCGCACAATCAAACTTGCGGACAATATAATTGCAATATATAGAAATTAATAAAAGAATTTGACTGATAATTGGGAATTAATTAGTTAATGCTAACTTACTCCATTAACAAGTTCATGGATTCCCCAAACCCTAGAAAAGAGACTACTCACCCATAATTATGATAGAGGTAATTTTTAAGTTACATATCATTTGTGGTTCAGTTTAGTTTCGGTCTTAGATAGTTCAGTTAACCCAAAAAATTCCAACCTGAATTAACTCCCAGATGCATATGGTTTAATTTCTATATTGTATGATACAACTTTTCATTTTTGCAGTTGTAAGTTTGTAACTAATATCCTTATAATTGACTTATTATAATTAATTAAATACATCAAACTGTCATCCATACTTCATCCATTTCACTTCATTTTTTACATTTCCTTTAGGTGCTTTCTTTTATTTTTTTTAAATTTGTCACGTTTTTTTTTTCTCCTCACTCCTATCTATCCCATATTAATTTTGCTAAATTAAACTAACTACGCTTAAAGTACTCAATTTGATAGACAATATAAAGGGTCCCACTTTAATTTTGTACCAAAAACCAAAAAGGAGTAATTACTATATTGTTGTAATTCCAAGCAATTCTGATTGACCAGTTCATAGTAATATGAAATTATATTAAACTTCATTCTACTCATTCTCCATAATTCATATTTTTTTTTTTTTTTGTATAAAAAAAAACCCGAAACAGCAGGACTATAAATGATGGAATATACCCTTATCTAATTATGACTTATTGCTTCATACCCTCCCCACCACCACCACAACCAACTTGATTTAACGTGAAATTTTTAATAGTTTATGAAAAAAAAGTTAAAATTATGCCGCCACAAAAATTGCCATGAATTAAAAAAAAAAAACAATTTCAAATTTAAGTGCATAACAAATTAAACTGCTTAGTAATCTTTGCAATTGTTAGTGGTTTTCATTGTATGATATTAAGAAATGTTAAATTATTGCTACTAATATGCAATTTTCCTACAAAGATGACCACTCGATTTGCAATATTCTACCTTAATATACTATATTTTCAAACACTATGTTATACTAACAAAATCCTTGTTTGTTACATGGAAAGCTCATGTTAGCTCTTAAACTCAAGGACATGATCGACCAATAGTCCAAAACAAACAGTTGTAAACTTGTGTAAGACTCATTGTTTTGTTACACTCCTTTTGATATGCAATAATACCCGACTATACAAGTAGTATCAAGATGCATTTATGACAATGTGGTAACCTCGATCTATACTAATGGATGTATAAACCATTCTATTAAGCCCTTTTGTCCAATTAAGAGATAATCATGACATATCATGAGACAAGCTTACCAATTTCTCTGTTTCAAGCGCATTATCTTCTTCACATACAACACATAGTTTATCGCCATCTCTAATGAGTTCTATCTCATCGATTTCAGCTCCATCTAAAGTGATGACTTTAGTACAATTTCGTCCAAATTTTGTGGTAGCAATTTCAAGTAGTTCTTGAAGGGTCTCAGGTAAAGTGACTAGCTTTGTAGACTCGCCCTTTCCTGGGCATCTAAGTATCACTCTAGCGGGTTGATTTCCAAATAAAGGAGAAGCGTTTGACATATTACCCCCTTCAAATTGTATCTCGCCTGAAAGTGACATATGGGATTTGAGAAGACTTGGATTAAACTATATATATATATATATATATATATATGTACACTAGCGTTGTATGATTTTTTTTTTTTTGATAAATAAAGCTAAAAGATAAATGCATGAATTTGTTCCAATTCTCACCTTTATTAGCAGCAGACATGACCCCAAATAATGAATTTTGAAATGTGTTAACCCGTCGACGAGGCTGCTTGTCAGCCCAAGTGACTTCACGTGTACGAGGAGTGACATCCAACGAATCAGCCTTAATCTTCTTCAGACTGGTAGAGCCTACATCTTTATTAGGAACCATAACAATCGATTGTACATTAGCCTCATCTTTACAATAGAACAGTGTCTTAATCTCTTCGGTTCCATCATGATTAGCATATTCCCTTGGAGTCCACCCATGCATATCGACCTTGTCCATGTCTGCCCCTTGCTTCAAAAGGAACTTAACTATCATAGGATTTCCTTGACTTGCTGCAACATGAAGCGCCGTAGCTCCATTACTCTTGGCCGAAGTTACTTTTCCACCATATCGAACAACATCCTTTAGAAGCTCAAGGTTATTTTGCTCTACTGCAAAGCAAGAATATCCAGCTACATCTCCTGAGGCTAGTGTACCACCATGGTCTACTAAAAGCTTAATTAAGCCTTCGTGTTTCCCCACTATTGCATCCCAAAGAGGAACATTCCCTTCTGAATCTGTATTGAACACACAAAAATAAATCATGTAATTAAAATGTTAATTTTCTAAATAAATATATAGTCCAACCCATCAGAGTTAGCTTTGAATAAGAGTATGTCCCTAACATCTATCCCAGTAGTCAATAAGCTAACCAAATGCAATATTTAAAATCAAGGTCGGGGGCATGTGCAAATAGACCTATAGCACAAGGCCCCAAAATTTTGAGGGCCCACTTTCATTGGGAGCCTATTTATACATATTAAAATTATTAAAACAAAATTATCTCATATTTCTTTATTGCGTTAAACGAGTATTAAGGTGTACAACTTTCAAGATTATCTTTTGTTTCATTCTTCAATTCTCCAAATTCATTTGTTGCATAATTGGTATCATTAATTTACAATTTCCAAAATAAATACAATGCTTGTATTAAACATTTCATTTTTTTTTTTTTTGTTTTAAAAAAAGAAAAGAAAAGAAAAAATTTGTAAGTAAAAAAAATCCAAATTATATTCTCCTTGTTTTTAGGCAGCAAATCCTCTATTATATTCACAACTAGCTTTTCCGCCCGGGTGATCGCTCGGGTAACAGGTCTAATATACATGTAGTTAACAATGGGAAAGACAATTAAAGTGTTATTTTACTATGTCACGTTTGAATTTTACTGGGCTTAGTTAGTTATTTTTTGTTTTTATTTTAAATTTACAATGAAAACAATATGATTTAAAAATTGGGGAAAAAACACGAAAAACATCTGGTTGAGTTGGTATCCGTGTTGAATCTCCTTACATAGGTCATAGATTTGATTTTTGTTAATTAACATTATATTTTTGGTTAAATGATTGGATATAACTTATGTATCTTACGTACATGGCGCAATGGTTAGGTATAACTTAAATACCTTGCATACATGGTGCAATTATGGTAAGGATTGAAAAGGCTTACTTGGCGCAAATACGTTGTCTCAAACGCTTTTTTTAAATTATAAGGAAAATAGCTAAAATATTGTTTGAGAACAATATATATATTAAAAAAAAATTGTATAAGACATTAAAAACACTTAGGTGAGTTGGTAATTGGCTTGGATTATGTAAGAGAGATCATAGGTTCAATCCTTGTGGCTATTATATTTTTGGATATATTGTATCATTTGTTGCATACGTGGCAAAAAGTTGGAAATTGTTTGTATACATGGTTGGCAAGCGCTTGCCACGTGGCGCAATGCAGGTGAAAGGCGAGGTGATTACGTGGTGCGTTTACGTTGTCCGAAATGCCTTTTAATATATTGTATGATGATGATAACTGATTAGAGCTGAAGTAAACTGAACTGAAAGTTTTTATTATGGATTAATGATTTTTAATTATGGATTATCGATTTTTAACTATTGATTATTGATTATTTATTTTTAACTATTGATTATTAATTTTTAAATATGATTTTTATGGCCAGATTGTTTATGACTATTGATTTTTAACTATGGAGTATTGACATAGTAATAATTTTGACATTAATCTACTAATAATTAGTAAACAAAAAATAATTCGTTATTGATAGTTTATATTTTATGAAATAAAAATTAGTAATACATTTTTTTGAATGGTAATCCACTTATGTGGTATAATATTTGTAATTAATATGTCACTGTTATAAAATATTATTATTTTATGGATGTCCATTATACCCCTTAGGTATGATCTAGAATGTTCTGGATACTAGGGTTTATTCTACAGGAAACCCTAGTTTAAGCTTGTATATATATTTGGTACTGAATAAGAAAACAAATCAATTCTCCTCCCCACAAACACTCTCTACTAAAACCCTAGTTTATAACACGTTATCAGCACGATCCTCTTGTAGACTGAGCATATATAATTAAAGGCATTACCAAAGCAAAAGAGAACATGAATGCTCTCCAAGCTCAATTAACAATAAATGGTGAAGAAATATGTCTAGCTGATAGTGCAACTACTCATACAATACTTAAAAATAAGAGATATTTTTCTCAATTGATGATGAATAATATAAGTGTGAATACTATATCCGGTAGTGCAAACATTATTGAAGGCTCCGGAAGAGCAACTATATTGATGCCTATGGGAACAAAATTCGAAATTGTTGATGCTTTGTACTCCCCTAAGTCTCAAAGAAA
>PYUH01000185.1:313619-328539 GCA_016808085.1 Suaeda aralocaspica
AAATGACCCTATTAGCCCTTGTATTTTCATAAAGAAATTCGGGTCAGGTTTTGTGATTATTGCTGTCTATGTTGATGATTTGAATATCATTGGAACTCCAGAAGAGATTCCAATAACAGTGGAATACTTGAAAAAAGAGTTTGAAATGAAAGATCTTGGTAAGACAAAATTTTGTTTAGGGCTACAAATTGAGCACCTAAAAGAAGGAATCCTTGTGCATCAAACTACATACACAGAGAAGGTGCTCAGAAGATTTTATATGGATAAAGCACATCCGTTAACTAGCCCAATGGTTGTAAGATCACTAGATGTTGATAAAGATCCTTTTCGCCCTCGGGAAAATGATGAAGAGATTCTTGGTCCTGAAGTACCATATCTAAGTGCAATAGGAGCATTGATGTACCTTGCTAGTCACACAAGACCCGACATATCATTCTCTATCAATCTATTAGCAAGGTTTAGCTCATGTCCTACCCGAAGGCATTGGAATGGGGTTAAGCATATATTTCGCTATCTACAAGGTACGAAAGATAAAGGTTTGTTCTTTTCTAACACCTCCAAAGAAGAATTAGTTGGTTTTGCAGATGCAGGGTATTTATCAGATCCTCATGTTGCTCGATCACAAACTGGATATGTATTTACATATGGTGGTACCGCAATCTCTTGGCGTTCCATGAAACAAACCATTGCTGCTACTTCTTCTAATCATGCAGAAATTTTAGCAATTCATGAGGCTAGTCGAGAATGTGTATGGCTAAGGTCTCTAATTCAGCACATACAAGAAGATTGTGGTCGTTTATGTGGAAAACAAGCTCCGACTACATTATATGAAGACAATGCAGCCTGTATTGCACAACTCAAGGAAGGGTACATTAAAGGTGACAGGACGAAGCATATTTCGCCAAAGTTTTTCTTCACCCATGACCTTCAGAAGAATGGTGAGATTAGTGTCCAACAGATTCGTTCAAGTGAAAATTTAGCAGATCTATTTACCAAGGCGCTTCCTACTGCTACATTCAAGAAATTAGTTCATCAAATCGGGTTGCGTCATCTCAAGGATCTCAACGGATGATATCATGAGGGGGAGTCAATGCGCGCTGTACTCTTTTTCCCTTAGCTATGGTTTTTCCCACTGGGTTTTCCTGTTAAGGTTTTTAATGAGGCAGCATTGCACATGCGCATTATAAAATGATGTATATTTGCTTTATAATGGACATCCAAGGGGGAGTGTTATAAAATATTATTATTTTATGGATGTCCATATACCCCTTAGGTATGATCTAGAATGTTCTGGATACTAGGGTTTATTCTACAGGAAACCCTAGTTTAAGCTTGTATATATATTTGGTACTGAATAAGAAAACAAATCAATTCTCCTCCCCACAAACACTCTCTACTAAAACCCTAGTTTATAACAGTCACTTATATTTTTGTTTCATTTGTTGAATGGTAGTTTCATAATATTTTTTCGTGAAAATTATAAATTAATAAATGTATATAGATATATGAAGCAAAAACAATGATGATTAATGTATCATAAATATATTATGAACACACTAATAATATTATGAACAAAATAAAGTCAAGTATAAAATAACACTAATTATAAACAAATATATTACGAAGTATGAAGAAAAAAATATTATGAACAATATTATATATACATATGAACAAATAATATTATGAAAAAATAATAATAGGAGCAAAATAAAAAAAGAGCTAAACTGAACTTAATTGGTTTTAAGCTGAAGTAAACAGGCCCTTAATCATTAAACAATTAATTGATGAAAAACCAATTTCATGCTTTCCTCAATTAGATTATTATAAATTTTATATTTCAAATCTAAAATCTCTACAAGCACCAATAATCAAATTGAATTTGGGAATACTCATTTGAAAGTCAAAGTTCATCCAATTATTGAAAGAATCATGCATGAATTCATATTAGATTTTCTGAGATTTCGTATGAGACATTTAATTTGTTGAATTTTTTATTGGTTAAAAGTAAGAGAGGGGTACTCTGTGATTGGGATTTACTACGATGCATTTATAATTTACAGAATTTCTAATTAAACTATCAAATTGTTTCAATCCTATTCTCATTTTCATTTTTTAATAATAAACTTATTCACGAATATGTGTTGATTTTCGAATTTTGGTGCACTATTTGCTTTTAGTATATTTTGAAAGACTATTTGTCTAATTATTAAAATATCATATTACGGAGTAATTCGTTATCTTTATGGAAAACGTAATATGAGTTTGGTGTATATCGTGTGCTTAAAATAAACGGTGTACATTGAAACAAGACCATGTCTTGATTAACGAAATATACTTTAGAGTAGGGCCTAATTTTTAGGATTAGAAAAAGACTCCTAAAATGTTTGACAAACTTGATTTAAGTTATAACTTATGCACAACTTTATAATGATATTATATTTGGAGTTTTTATGATAAAGTAACATATTGTTTAATAAAAATAATGTTTGATGAGTTGAAATTTTTTTCCTTTTAGTTTCTTATAGTTAGCATTCAAAACCACATACACACTTTTCTAGGCTGAAAGTCAAAGTATATATATTGAAATGCTTCAATCTCAAAAGTACCTTGTTGGACGATTGGAGCATAAGTTGGAAGCAAACTTAACATATAACAACAGCTTAGTAAATTGTTGACATACCTTTCACATTTGGATCTGCACCATATGCAAGAAGTACAATAGCGCATGATTCACTTCCATTAGCGGCTGAAATGTGCTGGTACATGCATGCATTAATAATTAAGGGAGAAAGACATGGTAGTAATTGATGAAAAATAAATTGAGCCTTAGACTTCACATACCAAAGCAGTGCGGCCATTCCCATCTGGCTCATTTGGATCAGAACCTCGTCTAAGCAAATGCTGCAACAATGGTTCATCCCCTCTTGTAGCGGCAAAACATAAGCTAAGCGGCAAATCCATTCGGCCATGAGCTAGCATGTTCTCTACATCTCTTAGAACAGATTGCATCAATGAGTCATTTTGTGCTTTTAAATGCTGTGCCAGCCAAAGATGTAATATTTTAGTACTTAACAACATTATAATAAACAAATTTTTAACAAAATTAGTATGTTAAGCAAATGTTTTTATCTTTGAAAACTTTGAGGAAGATGACAAAACATATAAATAGCTAGCTATGTAAAAAAAGCTAAGTAAGATATCAACAATTTCTTGGTGAAGTAGATTGCTTTATTTCTCGCAGTATAGTTAATAGTTTCAAGTTTGAAAAGAGTGTTGATCGAAGAAACTTAACTCTATTGTTGAACTGTATGACTTTTTTAATACATGTTATGAGAAAATTTAGGAGTATAATGAATTATTGACTTTTATAAAGTAAAAATGCCTCCACATGTAGGAAAAAACCTTGAGATTGAAACAAATGATATCCCGAAGATTGATAATATTATTATTCCCTCAAACATGTATCACGTGCATGTAGTCTATTACAACTTAAGAAGTTTGAACTAAACAAAATATATTTAACAAGCTAAACTTTCAACAACACAATGAACTTTCTCACGATATCTTCTATGTTTATCTTAACAAATTACAAGTTCATGATATCTTCATCTATAATAGCACAATTTAACAATACAAAAAAAATATATATATATATATATGATTGAACCAAGAGGTGTACCATGTACAATAGCCAAAAACATAAATTTTAATGATGATTATTCACAACAAAGTATTAGCAAACAAACCTCTAAGAGATTATTCATAATAATTGCTCCATCTCCAAAATTTGCTTGCACAAGATTTAGGAGGACTGTACGATTCAAACGCAACAACTGACATAATCTTTTTGTACGAACAGTAAAGAGTTGTGGACTATAACAAAGAACACCAATCTCCCCACAGATACCGCCTGACAAAACTTCTTTAACAATCTGCACAAAGTGTGGTGAATTAGAGATGGAGGAATAATCAGCTTTACCATACGATAGATTGACATAGTAGTCCGAAGCTTGCCTGTTCAGTTCCATTTCTGTGATGAATGAAATCCTGCAAGGAACACTCAAATCAGAAGCTATAAAATTTTCAAATATGAGTAATACGTATATTAAGGGCATGGAAATGAAAGGAGTTCAAAAGGACATAGGGAGGTGGCGTTTACAACCTTATTTTGCTATGGTAGGATTGAATAAAGAAGAAGGATTTATTTAGATAACTATACATGATACGTGATCAAAATAGGTTCATGCAGTTGAACCTGTCCTTTTAGGATTAAGGCTTTGATTACGACGATGAGGAGGGAAAAAAGAACATATATGGATTATCATAATTTATGTCTAATGTAAAAAACTAGCAACAATTTCTTGGAAATTTAAATAGAAATTGTACAATAACGGCTAAAGTTAAATAATCAGTAACCACCTCAGCAGCGACATGAAAAACTTTATGTGTCTCATGATCAAGGTATTGGTAACGAAGAAATGTTTGATCATTTACAATAAATTTTGCATATACTATGTACACTACCATACATAGTGAAGTAAAGAGCTTATACTCACCATGGCACCAGAGACTAATACATACAGATCAGTAGGCGCCTCATTCTGCAAGATCACATCTTCTTTGGGAGGAAAGTACTCTGCTTTCATCTCCGAAACCTTGTTTATATGACATAAAATCATAGAAAGTAGCAAGAAATTAAACTCAAGTCACATTACAAAGCCCTTAAAATGCTACTAAATTTCTACGTCAAATGAACATATCACATGTGGAAACTAAAACTAAAAAAATAGAGAAGTGGAAACTAAAACTATCACATATCTTATACAAATGAACATTCCTAAGCCAAAATCATATAAGGAGATGAAAAAATAGAGTTGGGACAGATTTGAAAAAGGCTAAGTATGAATGTGATGCTTCATATGTTTGAAATTTGTGGATGAAAGAGAATAATTGCTCATGATATTGGACTATTAGTATATAATTGTTGATTTCTCAAATCCAAAGAGAGACATTGTTTAGATTATCAATTGAACATGACCCATGTTTTTGTCCATAGCCTACCACATGTTCAATGTAAATGCATCGATCTAAAGAATTTTCATCAAACAATAAAAGACATGGCTAGTTTAGGAGATATACCAGCTGGAAAAGCAAGTCATTTGACACTCCGCGGAACAAATACACATGATCAAGCAATGAATAGAAGAGGTAATGTGAAATACTTGATTTAATTGCCTTGGGAAGAGATTCAAGAATCTCCTGTTGTTGTAACCCTTCTGAATCAGTTCTATGTTTTAAACACAAGTGAGCAACCATTTGGTCTTGTAAACGAACAGGAAGCCTATTCCTCATTGCAAAACTAGAAGCAGCTTGAATTGTGTCCCTCTACAAATCCCCAAAGAATTGGAAAATTAGCATCAAACCTATCAATTGTAATTAACAACTTGCATTGTTTGAAAAGTTTGAGTTATGAACTCACAAATTTTCTAGTTCGACTAGTCCCATGAACGACTAAGTTAGTCATATTTCCTATCAAGTATGCAGTCAGCCCAAGATTGAAGAGCATATAAAAAATATCAAAGACCATCTCTCGTATATTAACAGGGTGCAAATCACCATAACCAGTTGTCGTGAGCGTGGTGATTGACCAATAAATTGATGTCACATAACGCAACATCAGATCCTCATGGTGAAAATCATCCATTGTAAGACCAATCCAAGTGTTTTTTGGGTTGGAATATTGGTCAGCGATGAAATAGTATAAACAAGCAGCAAAATGGACCGTGAAAAGAGTCACCTACAAGAACATGATAGTATTTAAAATGTGAAATAAATCCTAGAAGTGGAGTCCATCTCTTTACCATATATCTTTAAGCAATACTTACAAAAACTAGCTTCAAAATCCGAATGAAGAAATAGCTAATGTTTCGATCTTTCTCCATTCTGTTCCAATAGAAGGAGCAAGAAAGTGTAAGAATTTTAATTGAAAATTTATTTCCACACTACTTCTTTCAAAAAGAAGTATAAGAATCGCTTTTTTGCTATTCGTGCAGTACAAAATTAAATCATTGTCATAAGAGATTTTGTTAGATTTTTGCCATAATGAAGCTTGCGAATGTCAATATTTGATACAATATATTTTTTACTACTTTAACACATTCCCCAATATATAAATGGTCAAAGATACGCTATGAACTAGAGACCATGAAAAAGAAACTATTACCTTTTTTTTAATGGTAGATGTAAAATCTATGTTATATTATTTTGAAGAAGTTCAACAAAGAAATTACCTAGAGAACATTTTGCTGACTCTTCGAATACGCCAAAGGCGAAACATATTGAATAGTCCATAGGCTTGAACGGTTTGAGGGAGAATTGCCTCCGCAAGTTCAGAAGGAAATGTTGATACAATATCTAAAAGAAACCAAGATCTCAAATACCTCCAAGCTATCTTCTTACGATCATCAACAAGGAGAAAAGTTTGTGGATCAAGATATGCAACAAAGAATGTCAAAATGATATCAATAGCGAAAAATCCATTTACAATGTTATCAGCTATAGCTAAGCCTCTGATCGGTCTTTGAAGAAATCCAAATTCATAAGGAGACACCCATGCAGTATACAAGACCAAAAGCACCAAATATCCCTCCCACATTCTGCAAAAAAAATTTATAACTCATAGCCTAATTATCTATAACATATTAGAGAAATGGAAAAACATCTAAGTATATAATCATTGTAAGATTTAACTCCAATTGAATAAATTGAATGGATAGAATGGAACTGCATGAAATGCGTGCAACATTTTCACAAAATTACCAACAAACAATCCAATTAGCAAAATCAAATGCAATTGACCAACCATATATGTATATAAACAAAGAAGAAAAAAAATGCATATCAGCAAATACATTAAAAAATGTTCACTAAAGCAAAGACAACACCTTGTGCCTAAGAAAAACTTTAAACTCGTTTAAGGAAATTAGCCATAAAGAAATTCTTACCAAATAACCTTGCAAAACCAAATTCGTTAAAAAAGAACACAAAAAAAATTACGATTCTCTTACAACTTTTGTGAGAGAAGAAATGCATACAAACATAAACAAAACTCTTAATTAAAAAGAGAAGAAATATAATATCCAATTAAAAAATGAAATGAAAAATAAAATCAAAGCCAACAAGATGAGGTTAATTGCACAAACCAATATTGCATCTCATGTGATCATCTTTATATCATGTTCTCTTCATTCATCTCTATTTTAAGCTAAAAAAAGTACCTATATTGAGGATGAAAGGGTGATATAATGTAGGGACGAAGGGTAATTCGACGATTGCTACGAGCACCAAGAGATGGAAGAACGCCATTCGAGAGACTATAAGCGCTTGTACCATCAATTGATGATGAAGCTTCGGCAATTTCATCAATATCTTTTTTATTTCTTCCTGTGAAATCACTCCCACATGTTGCTGCATCTAACCAACTTTTCATTATTCAAATCTCAGAATTTTGTGTAGTTTTTTTCCCTTTCTATTTCTCTTTTTTTTCCCCAAAACTTTGTGTCTTCTTTTCTTCTTTTTCCTATTTTTTTGTTTCTATTTTGCACCATCAATTTTTTTGCCCTTACAATATCCATTTCAACAATAATTCTTTTATAAAAATGAAATATTTGGGTACCTTTTTTGTGTTTTTTTCTTCCAATATTTGTGATGAAAATGATAATTTTTTTTATTTTTTGTACTTTCATTCCTTTATTAAAAGGGTGCATAATAATTTCCGTGAAAATTTCCCCTTTTTTTTTGGCAACGCTAGTGTATGAATTTGATGGTTGTGATTTTTTTTCCCTCCAAATTTTAATACGGCTGCTAATTTATCTTATGAAGAACAATGCAAGTAATAGTGATTGTTGGTCACTACATTTGAAATTTGTACAATACGCAAGAGTTTTATTTTATAATAATGAAAATAGATTAGTAAGCCCGAACAAATGCTCCTCACATGTGTATATATACTTGTGTACATCTACACATTAATATAATAATAATAAAACTTTGGATAACTCTTTTGTACAAAACTCTAATAAATTTATAGTGCATTCTCTTCGACTTATGAAACTTGAACATAAATGAATTAAATTAAATTGAATCTAAATGAGTTTATCGGATCTGAACAAACCATATTCGAACTTTGTGAAGCTGAGTAAATCAGCTTCATTAACTCTTAGAATTAGCAAATTAGTTGAAATAAGTTTGTTAGTTGTTTTGTGAGTTTGTTAGTAAGTGGGGACCACTACTATTTGCTTTAAATACTATTTCTCTTTACTGTAATAGTTTTTGAGGATTTCTTTTATTACATTTTATATACTAAATACTATTCTTCTTTATCTTTCTTATTTTCCTCCATTAACGACCTCCATTTTTGGAGCTTGAAACTCAAATTACTGCCATTTTCTCAAACTTATTTAACTTTTTTTTGTGTGTGTGAGAAGAAGATAATGCATCCTATATGCTTGGGTTAATGACAACAACATTCTCAATAGTGGGGAAAATATACTCTTGAGTGAAAATTTATGGGAAAAAAAAACTCCCTTAATTACCACAATCAAGGTAGCACAAATTCTAATATCGGTACGGAGAATGGTACCGTACGGAATACGAGCATTTTAAAAAATAGGTTATGGTACGACATCATAATGTTATATCATATATTAGAAAAATAGAGATTTATCAAAGCTAATTAAACAATGCAATGGTTGAAGTAGTAATTCCAAATTTTCAATATGTTAAAAAATAAACACAAACAATTACAATGTATGTGCTATCGTCAAAAAGTCCGATCCATGCTCACTAAATGAATCATAGAATTTCTAAAGTTATACAGAGTAATTGATTTTGCCTATTATTGCCGAGATAGTGGTGATGTTGTGGTGTTTTTGAATCACTATTGAACTATTTTTGTAGTGTGGATATTATGAGCCTTAAGACAAAAAATAATACTCGTATAATTTAAATTTTGGTGTTAGGATTGACCAAAATACAAAAAGTAATAATCGGCATAAGGACTACCACTTCATTCACCTATATTTTCTTTCATTTGTCTTTTATTACCTAACCTTGCTATGGACTTCCCACATAATTGGATACTCCAAAAATTGAATATGTCATATATCGTATTGGAATTGCAAATTTGCGTATCATATCTTGTATGATATTGTATTAGTATCAGATAAAATGAAGTATCTATGCAGCTGATGTCACAATAAGGACATACAATTTCACTTGTGTACAAACTCATTTCCCCCGCTTGGCCAGAAAAATCCATATTACGCCCTTATAATGTGGGACCCACACATACACATGAAGCCTTTTTCGTTTCTTTTTTGGTGGAAAAAACACAAATGACATCGCATGAATATTGACATCCCTTCTGCTAATGTGCCGTATAATTTTGTGACCATTCATGACTAGCCAATGAAAAATCCAAGACCAAGTAAAACAAGCCCAATAACCCACCTTTTTCTTTCTTGTTTTTTTTTTTGCCAAGAAACACACAAGTGACGTCATGTGAATACTAAAACCCTCTCTGCTTATGCGCAAAAGGTAGCCGTAGCTCAGGAGTACCCGATAAAAAATCCGAAACCATGTAAAACAAGCCCAATAATACAAAAGGTTGGTCCAAAGCCCATGTTCAATATAGCCACAGAACTCCGACTTATTCCAGAAACTCCTTAAATCACCGGAAACAATAACATCAACAAGCAATAGTCACACAAAACACTGAAAAAAAAAAAAAGCTTCAAAAAAACCACAAAAATGGCGATTGCTTCAGCATCATCTTCATTGTTGAAGGCTCTTCTAGATCCTAAGAAGAACTTCTTAGCTGCTATGCACAAGAGCTCTGTTGACCATCGCCTTCGCAAATACGGTATTCCTTTTTTATTCTCTCTCTTAATTTTTTTTTATTTTGACCTAATTTTTCGTTTAATTGATGATTAATTTGTTATGTTGAAATTTAGGTTTAAGATTTGATGATTTGTATGATCCATTAGAAGATCTGGACATTAAAGAAGCTTTAGATAGACTTCCTCGTGAGATTGTTGATGCTCGTAATCAACGTCTTAAACGTGCGATTGATCTTTCTATGAAGCATGAGTATCTCTCTGATGAACTTCAGGTGATTTCATTTCGTTTATCGTTTTCGTTTAAATCTATTTTATTTTGATTTTTTCGAGTTTATTCTTTCGAATATTGGGGAAATAATTATGAATTAACGCCATTTGTGATCATTTATACTGTTAAAAATTGTATACAACAGCAACAAAGCCTTAGTCCGTAATTAATTTGGGGTGGGTTAGACAGTTAAAAATTTGTACCGTTTATGCTTATTGTCGCTGTCAAAAAGTGAATTTGAATTTGTAAATAGAGTGAGTTGTGAAACTTTTTGTGGAAGTACACTGGCTAAATTGCTAGAAATTTTTTATTTTTTTTGGGTGTGTTACTGGTAATTGAAGTGTTTTCTTATATTTTCTGCATTGGAAGACATTAGTGACTAGCGATTTCCGCAGAATATATCCGATTGTGGATTCGTGGGTTGTTCTTAACTGGCTTTGTATGTTATCCCAAAGAACATTTATTATGCACTATTATAACAATTAACAATAATTTAATTTGTTATTTGAACTTTTAACACATTTTTTATACAAGGAAATGAAGAGAAACAAAGGGAAGAGATGGAGGGAGGGAGAGGGGAGTGATCCATTTTCCCTCCTTGTTTAATAAACACTATCCCTCCATAATTGGAGAGATTTGGAAGGAAAATGGAGCTCCCTTTCTTTCTCCTCCCTTCCTTTCCCTTCAAAATAGTTAGCGGTAGTTCCCATTTGTTTTCGTTATTTACCATCTCATAATTAAGTTAGAAAAGAATGATGAAGTTCTTTTGCGGGGATAACAAGGAGAATGATGAGTGTTTTCATTGAGGGAATTGTAGAATTTTCTTAGTCACTTAAGATGTTTGATAATGAAGTTCACAAAATGATTTTT
The DNA here is from genome assembly GCA_016808085.1 of Suaeda aralocaspica. Taxonomy (NCBI): domain Eukaryota; kingdom Viridiplantae; phylum Streptophyta; class Magnoliopsida; order Caryophyllales; family Amaranthaceae; genus Suaeda; species Suaeda aralocaspica. Next base: position 324,657 of record PYUH01000185.1, read on the forward strand.
TTTTTTGGTAGCTGCAAAAACTATGCTCTTTGGAATTATTTCATCAAGGCTATGTTTGAGTACAAAGTTCAATTTGGTGGAGCTGAAAAAAAATCTGATGATGTTCTCAAATGAAATGTTTTTTTTTTTTTTTTGGATTGTTTGATGGGTGCCTATGCTAAGCCTATCTTGAGTACAGAGATGAAGTTGCACAATTTGCAAGTGTTGATTAAAAGGTAGTTTTGTTGGGATTAGATTACATTGTCTATGATAAAGATTGGGGTATGAGATTGATTCAAGGATTTTTGTAGGTGTGGTGGATGACTTTGTTGGAAGTTCTATTCATAACTTTTTAATCGTTATCATCCCTCAATTAGCCTTGGTTGATAATGAGGAGGTGGTGTTATGATCTGGCACTCAATTGGATTAGGACTTATCAATTCATTAGATTCCTCTGTTTGTGAAGCAGTCTTTGTGCATGTGAATTACTGCCAGGAAAACTGTCAAATCTGATGGAGTTTTTTGGTGGTTTATTTGGCATTCAAATCTACCATTGTTTGAATAATTTTTGTTCCACTTGTTAAAGTGTCATTGCTCAATAGTTTGAAAATGGAGGTTGAAAGTGCAAATGTGGAAACTAGTTTCATAGGAATTTAGTTGTGTCATGGATGGCCAGTATGGGTAGTTGTTTCCTTTGTTCTAGAAAAGTTGTTTTGACATGTGAATTTGTCATGCTTTGAATTTCCTTTAATAAATCTTGGTGAGTAAATATGCGCTATTACTTTGATAAGGAGGTTGATATGTAAAAGGCTTTGAAAATGTGGAAGTTGGTTTTTTCACCAAGTGGTGGTCTACATGACTACATGAAAAGAGGAATTTCATGGTTTTGAGACCTTGTGGGAAAACCTTTAAGCTCTTTTGTTTAACAATGAAAACTGATATCAACCATTTTACAGCAGTTTTTTATTCTTCATTTTTGTCCATGGAGTCGTGTTTTATTTTTTGTTATTTTTGTTATTTTTTATTTATTTTGGTTGATGAACGGCATAACTTTTGATGATAGTTTTTGGTATTTTTCTTTTTTCGTTTTATGTTTTGATGATAGGTTTGTGGTGTTTACAAGTACTCATGAAGTAAATTCCACCATCAATTCTTTTTTGTATCAAACATAAAACTAGCCTATTCAAAAGTTCTCATGAATTTTGATGCTCTCTTTTTTGTAAGAATGTCCGAGTAGCAAATAAGCCCTTACTTCATTGTGTATTCTGTGTTTGGTATATATTTTTGTGGCATTCACACCTTAAACTAACATCATTTAGTTTATGTATCTAGTGTAAGTTTGTAACCATACAAGGTAGTGGAATGGAAGGTGCATTTGTTTTCAACAACTAGCATTTTTCAATGATTGTATGTAAATCAAAGTTTTTTAATTTTAATTTTTTTTATTATAATTTTTAATTTTGATTTATATATATAATGCTAGAAAAAAGTCTATTTTGATAGTTTTAATCAAAATATTTTATTGGGTATAACAAAATATAATTAAAAGATGTAATGTTGAGTGGGGACAAAATGTAATTATAAATTTGTTAAGAGAGTCAAAAAATCGAACCTGTGACACTTATGTTTTATTGATTAATTTGCTTCATATATAAAGTAATTTAATGATAAATAGAAGTATATAATTGATGAAAATCATGCCTTGTCTTTTGTTTTGGTTTTTTTTTATTAAAGTTATATTGCAGGTATATAATATATTAGTTTAGTATAAATGAATAAGAAGATTATCTTATTACATTACAATTGAAAAGTTTGGGTTTTTATTCATTCCTTAAAGATGTAATTAAGAAGATGAACGTTAAATGGATATGTCAGTGGAAAAAATTAATGCAAGACATTGTGGTACCTATTCAAAAGTTTGTTGTCTCGTAGGATTAAATAAAATAGGACGATTAAAACTATGTAGATCAAACAGTAACAACTTTACTTTGCAAGTAGAGGTTATGAGCTCAAGTTTTACAGAATATTTTCATGTTTTTAATGTAAGTTTTGGTTAATATGTCACACGTGCCGTCATACAGGGGGGAGGGGTTGTGACATGTAGCAAAATAACACGAAGGGTGCTATGTAGCGGATTGCAAGAACTTGAAATCTTCTTTCTAATCACTAAATTCCATGTTGCCTTTCAATTTTAAAAAAATGAATAAAGGAGTGTATTAGTATAAGAGATTAAAAGCGATGCTACTGTCACTTTCTAGTTTTCACTCTTCTTTGACTTTCTCCCTCTAAGTGTGACACATGGTAAATCTTCTAATTGAAAAGGCAAAAGATAATTCAAAATGTTAATTAGGAAGTTTAATCATCGAGCCGTCTGGCGATGCCTCGGCAGCCGTCTGGCGATGCCTCGGCCGCCGCCGCCGCTACCGGTAAAAAAAAAATAATCCAAAAGTCAATGTATGAAATCAGTATTATGCACCAGAAACCAAATCCTTCTTTTTCACCTGTACGAAATTCTTGATTAACTAACATATTTGTCAAAAAAGAATTTACACTTTTGGAGTGTTGAGTTGTAGACGTACCAGCAAAGAATGTGTTTCTCATAAAATTGGGCACCCACTGCTTACTATATTCGTACAAGGAATTCAACCAATTATCATTTTGAAGATCAAGACTTTCAATCATTTCAAATCAACTTATATCTAAGCGCTCCTTGTCTTGTTTATGCAATGTTGAAAAATGTCTAAGAGATATTCATGGTTTTTAATTATATGCCCAGTTTATTTGGGGGACTTTTCTCATGACATGCCATAAACAAGATCAATGTTTTGTATCAGGAAAAGCTTTTCTTATAGCCGATCCCCTTGCTTTATCTTGATTAGGAAAGATAGCATTTGTTGCTTTTCTGTCCATTTCCCTCAACTGATAAACGGTGCAAATGGCATCATATATTGATTAGTGACATAGTTCATGTCAAATGACACTACATCACCAAACCTTTTGTAGTCCTCCCCCTCCTCTTTAGAATCTGCCAAAAACATTTTTCAGGTGTCAGTCTTCATCTAAATCTATTGCATAAAAGATAATGGGATTTTCTTCGTGCATAGTAATGAAAAGCTCAAGCATGCGATTAGCATCTCCAAATTGCGTAGCTTACTATGTTCTTTGTCAACATATTTCCTTGTCTTTCTCAATACACTAACTCCAAATTGATTTATTAAGAGCAGAAAAAAAAACTTTGCAATTGGAATACCAATTGAATATATCAACATTCTTCTTATTTGTAGAAGTTAGGCTTCTATGAGAAGGAAAAAATATACTCAGATTAAGAAGCTAGTCATGATTATGTTTCTCAATAAAATCATGGACATACCACTTTCCTTCAGTGTTTCCTCTTCACATGCAACTAATCCTTGCAATCACTCTTCAGAATTGGACAAGGATTAGTAGAAGTGGTTGCCTTTTTAACCCCAAACTTGGTACAGACAAGTGTGCATCAATGAATGTCTTGATACCCTTAGTTTTTGCATATTTTGATGAAACATATGTGCTTCCTCATGACAATTGAACTCCATACCAACATCTGGCTTTAACACTAAATGTTTCCCATTTGAAGGACATGAATTTCACTCATTGAGATTGTTAATAAAATGTTTGTCATTAATACATTCTCCATTAGAATTCAATTGTCACATTGACAATTGTAAATTGGATCAAATAATTAAGAAACCCTATAAGAGAATAAGATGCGGTGAAAATGCTTTTTTTAAGGTAAATATGTGTTTTTGTGATAGCAATTTACGACGGAGGAATATTATCCGAGTTCCCTTCCCTCCAAGTGGGAAATGAGGATTTGTTTTTCTTTTTGGGGCATTCTGGTTCTTAGATTGTTTTTTTTTTTTTTTTT
>PYUH01000185.1:328571-416919 GCA_016808085.1 Suaeda aralocaspica
GTCAAAAAAGAATTTACACTTTTGGATGTGTTGATTGTAGACGTACCAGCAAGAATGTGTTCTCAAAATTGGGCACCCACCTGCTTACTATATTCGTACAAGGATTCACCAATTATCATTTTGAAGATCAAGACTTTCATCATTCAAATCAACTTTATTCTAAGCGTACCTCCTGTCTTGTTTATGCAATGTTGAAAAATGTCTAAGAGATATTCATGGTTTTTATTATATGCCCAGTTTATTTGGGGACTTTTCTCATGACATGCCATAAACAAGATCAATGTTTTGTATTAGGAAAAGCTTTTCTTATAGCCGATCCCTTGCTTTATACTTGATTAGGAAAGATAGCATTTGTTGCTTTTCTGTCCATTTCCCTCAACTGATAAACGGTGCAAATGGCATCATATATTGATTAGTGACATAGTTCATGTCAAATGACACTACATCACCAAACCTTTTGTAGTCTCCCCCTCCTCTTTAGAATCTGCCAAAAACATTTTTCAGGTGTCAGTCTTATCTAAATCTATTGCATAAAAGATAATGGGATTTTCTTCGTGCATAGTAATGAAAAGCTCAAGCATGCGAGCAGCTCTAAACTTAGCTTTAGCTATTATTCTTTGTACATATTCTCTCTTCATACACTAACTCCAAATTGATTTATTAAGAGCAGAAAAAAAAACTTTGCATGGAATACCAATTGAATATATCAAACATTTTCTTATTGTAGAAGTTAGGCTTCTATGAGAAGGAAAAAATATACTCAGATTAAGAAGCTAGTCATGATTAGTTCTCAATAAAATCATGGACATACCACTTTCCTTCAGTGTTCCTCTTCACATGCAACTAATCCTTGCAATCACTCTTCAGAATTGGACAAGGATTAGTAGAAGTGGTTGCCTTTTTAACCCAAACTTGGTACAGACAAGTGTGCATCAATGAATGTCTTGATACCCTTAGTTTTTGCATATTTTGATGAAACATATGTGCTTCCTCATGACAATTGAACTCCATACCAACATCTGGCTTTAACACTAAATGTTTCCATTTGAGGACCAACCCCCAAGGAACAAATTTCAACACAAGGCCGCCACACAGTTCGAGATCAAAAGCACCACGACATACACTACAGACACAGGAGAACCACACATTGCATATGCAGAGCAAGAGAAGAAAGAACTTTGTGCACAGCCAGAACCACGAACAAAAAATAACCACTAAAAAAAACAACCCAGCACCCCACCCAAACATCAACCCACCCCACAATATACCCACACCAAGCACACAAAACACACGCAACAACATCTCGCGCACCAAACAAACTTGACAAATGCTAAATTGGAAAACCACCCCAACCACCCCACAACACACCACCCACCCCAACCGGACAGCACGAGCCACCACAAAACCCTACCTAACACAGACCACCACAACACACCAACCTAACCACAGAAAAAAGACAGACAAAAAACACCCAACAACAAAGAGAATAAGATCAGGTTTGAAATGGCTTTTTTTAAGGTAAAATAGTTGTTCTTTGTGATGATTGATAGTCAATTACTTAAGACGTGAGGAATACTTCATTCGAGTTTCCCTTCCCCCAGGTGGGAAATGAGGCATTGTTTTTCTTTTTGGGGCATTCTGGTTCTTAGAGTCGTTTTTTTTTTTTTTTTTCATTTTTTAATTTTCTTTGGTTTTTAATTAAAAGCTTTGCCTTGTGTCTCTTGTAGAGGGAGAGTGACCCTAGCATTCTTAGAAGTCAACACTTGATCGTTTTTGTTGTTGTGTTTTTTTGGGGTCTCCAAAAACTATTAATTTACAGCTTGATCATATGTAGAAATTTCTAAGAATGGAAATTATTTTTGAATGGATTCTAATAGAGTAGGTTGAAATGAAAGCAGATAAGAGTATGAACCTCTTTGACCTATGGTATTGAATCTGGTTGCTGTTATGATCATGTTAATGGTCGTGGAACTCATTTGTACAAAGTCGCCTAATATCTCCCTATCTCAGTCACACCGTAAGGTTGGAATCCCTTACGACGTGTTGTATGTAATGGTGTTGCTGATTTTTTTATAGGAAGGAGTAGTTTTTTTTTATTGTTCACCTTTTGAGGTTCTAGCTAATTAGAATGTACAGGTTCCTTGGTGTGGAGTACACTCTTTAGTGTTTGGTTTGGTTTCCTGTGTTGCAGCAATATTGATCCTTTAACACTATTGATCCTTCTAACATATGTGCTCTTTAGTTTTTGGTTTGGTCGTGTTGCAGCAATATTGATCCTTCTAACATCTGTGCTCTTTTGCAGGCCATGCAAACACCCTTTAGGAGCTACATGCAAGATATGCTGGCTCTTGTAAGTTTTTTATACTATTCAAATTATGGTTTGGGTAAATGTTATTGTGAAGAAACTATCAATAATATTGAATCTGCCGCTGGGGATCCAAATCTCTTTTATTCACGATGATGTTGACTGAACAAGTATCTAGGGTTGACCAGGGTTTTTGTTCTTATTGTTGAAGAAAATCTTCACAATCCGGTTTTGGCTTATGTTGAACATAGATATCCTAATGAAATGTTGTTGTAAAATAAGGCTGACATTTCGGGTTGGATCTGAGGTCAGGTTGTGCATAAATGGGTTGGAATTTTTGCAGTCTAACCTTTCTTGATACTATTTCGTTTATTAAACGGGCTGCAATCTTAACCTAACCCGACCATCTAGTTTTTTCACCAAAATAAGATCCAACTTGAGGCCAACCCAATTTGTGCTAAATGGAATTAGTTTAAATAACAACTCAACGATAGCACCAACTCAATATAAGGGATAAGGGTAACATATTGTTTGTTCAGTTTTGTAAAACGCGAGGTGTGTTAAATTGAGATACGAGTATTAAAGTTATTGAATTAAATGGGTTAGGCAAGTTGAAATTAGGTTGAAAAATCTAGCTTTGAACCTAACCCTATTAATTAAATGGGTTGATTAGGTTTAGGTCCACTCATTTAATTAAATGGGATGAAAATTTCAACCAAACCCATAATCAACTGTTGAAGTCCAAGTTCAGGTCTGGTTGGCAGGTTGAGTCAATTTTTGCTAGTTCTAGTTGTGAAAGTGTAGGATTCACCTACCTTTATGAGTACAAAGGTGTGTACTTCTGATAATTGTCAGTAATCAACTATCCAAGAGCAGATGATGGTGACCATGAAATTAGTATTTGAATTTAAAATCTATTATTTGAGCATAGAATTGGGGTAACTTTAGTGTTTAAAGTAGCAAATCTGCAAGCTTTTGCGTCCATGTTTTAATGTTGTTTAGGTCTAAGAGTTTATGAGTATGACTCAGAAGTTTGACCTTTTTGGGTGTGTTCAGTTACAGCTTTGTTTTGGTGTAGTTGTAAGAGGCTGGACCAAGTCAAAACACTACATGATTTAATTATTAGTGTTTGGTAGTTTATGATTCTGACTTGGAGTTTTGACCTTTTTGGGCGTGTTCGGTCACAGCTTTTGGTGTAGCTGTTAGAGGTTGGACAGTTGGACCTAGACGAAACACTACATAATTTAATTATTAGTGTTGTTTAACTTAGTGGTAGAAGGTAGATTTTAACTTTTGGAGTAGCTTTTGCCAATAACTACTAAGTCATTCTTTCAAATGTCATTTTTGCAATTTATTTATTATTTCAAAAGCTACTAATTTGCCAATCACCAACATTGCACAACTACTTTAATTGTTACTTTACTTCTAACAGCTACTAACTGACAACTAATGTTTTTCTAGAAATGTTGTGGTTTGCATTCTGATATCTAATTGACTGGCCTTGATACGATCTAGTCAATCACCCCTTGTATTTAAAGTTCTATTTGCTAATCTCTCTCCTCATTTAGGCAAATGCTTTGCTACATGTTTGTCTTACATAGAGCACTAGAGCAGTCATTGCTGTCTTGTAATATGATTAACTGTCAGTCAACACTGAAGTTGCCTACTAGAGAAAGAAAATCGATCAAAATTTCATTTTGAAAACTGCTAGTTAACCTAATTGGTTTAAAATACTATTAACTATTAATCTTTCTTCTGTTTATCTTGTATTAGCATTAAGTGTTGCTCACTTGTTTGACATATCCTTAAGACCTTTTTGAACTTTTGTGAAATGTTTCTTCTGATGGTTCCAGGTCAAACGTGAGAGAGAAGAGCGTGAAGCTTTGGGAGCTCTGCCTCTCTACCAGCGTACACTTCCTTAAGCTTACTACTGTCATTTGCAGCTGTCGCTGATTTATGAACTCTGTTTTGTACGAGGTTTTGAGGGTATTCTGTTCTGTAAAACGGGCTGTTAGTGTAGCAGACTAGCAGTGGGAGAGGCTTTTTCTTGTTTCTCTCATGCACAATTCATCTTTTGTTTTACTCAGAGCTTGCTTATTCTTAAGCATTATTTTGGATTAAATGTTGCTTCAAATGCTAAATAATGTACTCAGATATGCTTTAAGATTTGAATATAGTCCATCCTGTTCGTCGGAATTGTGCCTTTCATTGTACAAGACACAAGTTACCATCATAGTGACAGTGGCACTACATGGTTAATGGCTAAATAATCATGCTGTTACAACTTACAAGCATCAAATATGTTTTTGCGTTTTGTTATTTGCTTTTATTTTTATATATGTGTTTTGTTATTTGCTTTTATTTTTATTGATGTTTTTTATACTGTGTAATGCTTGTTTTAAATTAAGTACAACAAATGTCAAAAAATTTCTTAGGTAGATGCAACAATTTTTATTTTCTTTTTGTTTCTAATATGTTATTTTCTCGATCTCTTTCTCTCTCATTTACATACATAAAAATTTGACTAAGACTAACTCAAATTGGTGCACTTAGTTTGAAACAAAGGTAGTAGTTTCATTTTCTAAAAATATTGAAACAAAGATTGGAAATGTTTGATTTTTTTTAGTTTCATTTCTAGAAACAATGGAAGTGTTAAGCCCTACGCCCTTATCTCTTTGTATCTCAAGCAGCAAACAAAACAACAAGAAACAGATGATATTAGTAATTACTACTACGTACATATATTTGGTAGTTGACACTAGATGACTTGCACAGCAATACATGGACTCGATTACTGTAATGCTCATATTGTTTAATAGCCACCCCCCTTCCTGGAGCACGTGCTACTCATGCTTTTGATCAAGGACCTTGAAGTACTACTTTTGGATTTTTGCCGGAAGTTTAAAACACTATAAGTACTCTAAGTCTAATCATAAAATAAAGGAAAGTTTGTTAGAATACATTGCACCTTTTAAAAATTTCTTGTCAAGACATACTTAAAACAAATTTTTTTTAGCGAAGATACGCCTTTTCTTGATTCCGGCGTTGACTGGCGAATTTTCGGCATTGACTCTTATTTTACACTAGTTGCACTCTGATTTTGTTTATTTGCACTCCTCACTATCTTCAACTCTTTCTTCCTCAAATTGAAGAACTCTTCTAACCACAAATCTTCAACTCTTTCTTCCTCAAATCCGTGGATTAAGGGTCTTCTTCTCCTTTATTTACAACATTTCCTTTTCCATCCACCACCACTACCACTACCGACACCGACTTGCAATCTCTTGGCGGTTTAGGGTCTAGGTTCAATTTGGTGGTTGTAGGGTTGAGTTGGTGGTTTATCTATGGTTGTTGGGTCAAGTTGGGTGGTTTAGGGTTTAGGTTTGAATTTTCTGGGTTGCTTACTCCATTAAAGTTTGCTCCTTTTACTAAGCTTTTATCATAGATTGAAGTTTATGGTTTTTCATTTATTTATTTTTAAGATTAGTTTTAAAAGTTTGGTTTTTTGGGTTGAAAATGAGGGAGGAGGATTTGGCAACAAAATTGAAATTCCATGTTTCAAGCTTTGAACCAATTTGCAAGTAAGTTCATGTTTTACCCTCAATCCAAAGATTTGGGGAAGAGATAGTTGAAGATTGTTGTTTGTGATTATTTTTAGACAATGAAGATCAATGAAGAAGATGAATATCATAAGAAGTTAGAGTGGTCATCGTGAAAAACGAAGAGTCAACATTGGAATTGCTTGGTCAACGTCGAAAAGTACTCCACAGACGTGTTTTCGCGAAAAAAAAAAAAAAAAGGAAAAAGAAACCCTCCATAGTTTAAGGTGTGACCTCGCAAGAACTTTTTCAAAAGGTGTGTTCTAAAAAAACACAAATTTAAAAGGTGTGTTGTGATAAAAAAAATCCTAAAATAAAAAGTACTTTTAAGGTTTACAAGAAGTACCTTACCAAAATTTGTTGTTGCAAAAAGCTACTCTTTTAATTAAGCAATTTAAGCCAATTGCAAAAGCACCTATATATAAGACTTCCATAACCAACTTTTTTTTATGGGCACAAATAACAAAGAACAATCTCCGCCCAAAGAACAAACATCAAGGCTTTGCTCCTGCTAATTTAAATCCTTTGTGTAGCCAAATAAAGCATTCTTTGATTAAGTTCAATTATACACATTACACATCTAATTTGTTTTACATATTAAGGGCACAGTTGCATCATCATTAAATCACTAAAAAGAACCCAAATACATACAAAAGCTGAAAATCATGTAACTTTCAAAGTATTTGCACCATTCAAATGCTCATGTATGTCACATGATATATGTAACATTTACAACTAAACATAGACATACTACTTCAAAGTATGTAGGTAATTTATGCATACAGCATAATTCAACTACAATTAAACCATAGGCCTATTTCTCCAAAGTAGGTACTTGACATATCTCTTACAAAGTATGCAAGTACTTGATGCATAAAGCATAACTGAAATACATGTAAATTCTAAGAGATCAACAATATAATCATAGTTTCGTAGCTCCATATTCTTGTGTCCAAATCAAAAACAGAATAAGTTTGTAAGTGCTGAAAACTCTTTGACTACTGTTACAGAGGTCAGGACATCGCTTCAATAATTGTTGATCATTATTTTAACTTGCCAATACTCCAGAAACAATTTATATGATCCTTCCATCCATGACCCTGCATTGATCATACATATCGTCCATGTTAGAATTTGCCAATACTTGTATAAAAGACTACAAGACGAAAAAATACTACCAATATATAGCAAAATATCGTCATTTCAACTAAGAATTTATAACTGTATGGCCATGAGCTTACCAGGAACCAGTGAAGACCACAAACAATCCTACTTCCCTGTGAATCCCAACAAGATGCCTAAATCCCAAGTAGTAAAGACATCATTTCATACTATACCAACCAAATCAATTCCTCCATACCAAATTCCTCAAAAGCTGCAAAGAATTGAAGCCAATGTCTAAAAACATCAACAAATAAGTGGAGAACGAAAACAATCACATGCACATAACCCTGCTTCAAGTACTTTCTTGCATTGTAAANGAAAAAAAAAAAAAAAAGGAAAAAGAAACCCTCCATAGTTTAAGGTGTGACCTCGCAAGAACTTTTTCAAAAGGTGTGTTCTAAAAAAACACAAATTTAAAAGGTGTGTTGTGATAAAAAAAATCCTAAAATAAAAAGTACTTTTAAGGTTTACAAGAAGTACCTTACCAAAATTTGTTGTTGCAAAAAGCTACTCTTTTAATTAAGCAATTTAAGCCAATTGCAAAAGCACCTATATATAAGACTTCCATAACCAACTTTTTTTTATGGGCACAAATAACAAAGAACAATCTCCGCCCAAAGAACAAACATCAAGGCTTTGCTCCTGCTAATTTAAATCCTTTGTGTAGCCAAATAAAGCATTCTTTGATTAAGTTCAATTATACACATTACACATCTAATTTGTTTTACATATTAAGGGCACAGTTGCATCATCATTAAATCACTAAAAAGAACCCAAATACATACAAAAGCTGAAAATCATGTAACTTTCAAAGTATTTGCACCATTCAAATGCTCATGTATGTCACATGATATATGTAACATTTACAACTAAACATAGACATACTACTTCAAAGTATGTAGGTAATTTATGCATACAGCATAATTCAACTACAATTAAACCATAGGCCTATTTCTCCAAAGTAGGTACTTGACATATCTCTTACAAAGTATGCAAGTACTTGATGCATAAAGCATAACTGAAATACATGTAAATTCTAAGAGATCAACAATATAATCATAGTTTCGTAGCTCCATATTCTTGTGTCCAAATCAAAAACAGAATAAGTTTGTAAGTGCTGAAAACTCTTTGACTACTGTTACAGAGGTCAGGACATCGCTTCAATAATTGTTGATCATTATTTTAACTTGCCAATACTCCAGAAACAATTTATATGATCCTTCCATCCATGACCCTGCATTGATCATACATATCGTCCATGTTAGAATTTGCCAATACTTGTATAAAAGACTACAAGACGAAAAAATACTACCAATATATAGCAAAATATCGTCATTTCAACTAAGAATTTATAACTGTATGGCCATGAGCTTACCAGGAACCAGTGAAGACCACAAACAATCCTACTTCCCTGTGAATCCCAACAAGATGCCTAAATCCCAAGTAGTAAAGACATCATTTCATACTATACCAACCAAATCAATTCCTCCATACCAAATTCCTCAAAAGCTGCAAAGAATTGAAGCCAATGTCTAAAAACATCAACAAATAAGTGGAGAACGAAAACAATCACATGCACATAACCCTGCTTCAAGTACTTTCTTGCATTGTAAACGCCTACGTTATAACAGAAGCCCCACAACTGTCTCCCCTCCTAAAAGGATATACAATAAAACAAGAGCTAAATTTAGATGAGGACATGGTCAAGATGCTAGTAAATTGAGACTGATGATAACATAATACTTAACCTTGAACAGTCAAGATCTGCTATCTAAGATTATAACATCCAAATTACTGTGCAAGGTCACAAAATAAAACAAAAAAGGAAAAATGGATTTAAATAATCCAACCTTTTCACTATTTGACAATAATAATTCCACCTTTGAGTAATCTACTAATAATCTCACCTTGCACCTCATTTTGAAAAAATATTGATCCAGTTGACCAGTTACCTCCTACTCAGGAAAGTAAATGTTTATTTTATTTTATTTATTTTTTATTTTTTTATTTATTTAAATTTCTTATGACATGAACCAAAATGATGTTTTCGTGGGGGCGTTCCCTACTCAGCGATTTGTCTAGTTAATTCCGTTAATGAACAAACGAGACCTCAGCCTGCTAACTAGCTATGCAAAGGTAGTCCTTCGCACCTAGCTTCTAAGAGGGACTATGGCCTTTTAGGCCACGTAAGTTTGAGGCAATAACACGTCTGTGATGCCCTTAGATGTTCTGGGCCGCACGCGCGCTACACTAATGTATTCCACGAGTCTATAGCCTTTGACCGACAATCGCGTAATCTTTGAAATTTCATCGTGATGGGGATAGATCATTGCAATTGTTAGTCTTAAACGAGGAATTCCTAGTATGCGCGAGTAGTCAACTCGGTCCATACCCTTTGTACACACCGCTCGTCGCTCCTACCAATTGAATGGTCCGGTGAAGTGTTCGGATCGCGGCGACGTCACGAGAAGTTCACTGAACCTTATCATTTAGAGGAAGGAGAAGTCGTAACAAGGATTCCGTAGGTGAACCTGCGGAAGGATTATTGTCGAAACCTGTCTAGCACATTAACTAGCGAACATGTCATGTCGTGCCCACTCCCCTAGCCCGGGAGGCACGCCTTAGGGGGTGCCTCCGGGGCAAAATAACGAACCCAGGCGTGGTCTGCACCAAGGAACATCAAGTGTGTATCCCATTTGTGCCCGGTCTACCGGTGCATGTTGAGGCACCCCTTCTATATAATACTACAACAACTCTCGACAACGGATATTTCGGCTCTTGCATCGATGAAGAATGTAGCGAAATGCGATACTTGGTGCGAATTGCAAAATCCTATGAACCATTGAGTCTTTGAACGCAAGTTGCGCCCGAAGCCTTCTGGCTTAGGGAACGTCAGCGTGGGCGTCACGCATCTCCCCCCACCCACCGGCTGTGGGAAATGGTGGAGGAGGATGGCTTCCCACGCCTCACCGGGCATGGTTGGCCTAAAAACAAAGCCTCATGTCACGAACTGTTGCGGCGTATGGTGGTATACAAGGCCTTGCCTAGGAAGCATCGCGTCGTACAACACATAGCCCGCGAGGACTCGCAGTGACAAAACCGTTGCGACCCCAGTTCAGGCGGGGCTACCCGCTGAGTTTAAGCATATCAATAAAAGGAGGAAAAGAAACTAACAACGATTCCCCTAGTAGGGGCGAACGACTGCGGAAAAGCCCAACTTTAAAATCGGGCGGCTTCTCCGTCCGAATTGTAGTTTGGAGAAGCGTCCTCTACGACGGACCGCGCCCAAGTTTCCTGGAAGGGAGTGCCATAGAGGGTGAAAGCCCCGTTGTGCACAGCTTACGGTGAATAATAGCCTTTGTTTCATGCCTCTGGAAGGACCGTCTCGAGAACCGTCACTTTTGCGCCCTGTTTTTTACCACGTGCTAAGGACCATCATAGAAACCCCCACGATAGGTTTCGACCCTTAACCTCTTATGATCCCTCTTATGGCCTCTTCTAGAGAGGAGAAAAACAGCCTTATATGGAACCGCCTAAGACCTTGTTATAAGCCCTCATATGACCTTTTCACCCAGAATCCTTTGGTTTGCGTTCATATTTTCACCTTACGGGCAACCTGGTCAATTTCCGGAATTTTTTTTTTGGGACGTCGGAATCCCAAAAAAAAATGAATAATAGCCTTTATTTAAGGTCTCCTAAGGGGTCGTCCCGGGACCCGTCACTTTTTCGCCCCATTTTTTACGACATGCTATGGACCTCCATAGCACTCCCAAAGATCAGCTTCGGTCCCTAAAGACCTCATACGATCCCTCTTATGGCCTCTTCTAGAGAGGGGAAAAAACTGCCTCATAAGGAACCATGTAAGGCCTTGTTATAATCCCTCATATGACCTTTTCACCCCGAATTCTTTAGTCTGCGTTCATATTTGTACCTTAAGGGCAACTCGGTCAATTTCCGAGATTTTTTTTCAGGGACTCTGGAACCCCAAAAAACAGTGAATAATGGTCTTTGTTTCAAGCTTCCGGAGGGGCGTCCTGAACCTGTCAATTTTTCGCTCCATTTTTTTACCATGTGCTATGGACCTCCACAGCAACCCCTTAGAAAGGTTTTGGATCCTAAATATCTCTTATGATCCCTCTTATGGCCTCTTCTAAAGAGGGTAAAAAACAGCCTCATAAGGAATCGTGTAAGGCCTTGTTATAGTCCCTCATATGACCTTTTCACCCTGAATCCTTTGGTCTGAGTTCATATTTTAACCTTACGGGCACCCCGGTCAATTTTCGGAATTTTCTTTCTGGGACCCTCGAACTCCAAAACACAGTGAATCATAGCCTTTGTTTCAGGCCTTTGGAGGGGCCATATAGACCACCACAGCAAACCCCCAAGATCGATTTCGGTCCCTAAAGACCTCATATGATTCCTCTTATGGCCTCTTACAGAGAAGGGAAAAACAGCCTTATATGGAACCGTCTAAGGCCTTGTTATAATCCCTCATATGATTTTTCGCCCCGAGTCTTTTGGTCTGGGTTCATATTTTTACCTTATGGACACCCTAGTCAATTTCCGGGATTTTGTTTTTCGGGACCCTGGAATCCCCAAAAACAGTGAATAATAGCTTTTGTTTTAAGCCTCCTAAGGGTCGTCTCGGGACCCGTCACTTTTTCTAACCATTTTTTTACCACGTGCTATGGACCACTACAGCACCCCCCACGATTGGTTTCGACCCCTAAACACCTCTTATGATCTCTCTTATGGCCTCTGCTAGAGAAGGGAAAACATCCGTATATGGAATCGTCTAAGGCCTTGTTATAATCTCTCATATAACCTTTTCACCCCGAATCCTTTGGTTTGCGTTCATATTTGTACCTCACGGGCAATTTAGTCAATTTCCGCGATTTTTTTTTCCGAGACCTCGCAACTCCAAAAAACAGTGAATAACAGCCCCCTTCCAGAGGGGCCATCCCGCGACCTGTCACTTTTTCGCCCTATTTTTTTACCACGTGCTATAGACCTCCACAACACCTCCCCAAGATCGTTTTCGACCTTAAAGACCTCATATGATCCCTCTTATGGCCTCTTCCAGAGAGGGGAAAAAACAGCCTCATAAGGAACTGTGTAGGGCCTTGTTATAATCCCTCATGACCTTTTCACCCCGGATCCTTTGGTCTGGGTTCCTAATTTTACCTTACGTGTACCCCGATCAATTTCTAGGATTTTTTTTTTCAGGACCCCGAAACCCTAAAGAATAGTGAATAATAGTCTTTGATTCAGGCCTCCGGAAGGGGCCGTCCCGGGATCGTCACTTTTTCACCTCGTTTTATTACCACGTGCTATAGTCCTCCACAGCAACCCCCCACGATCAGTTTCGGCCCCTAAACACCTCTTATGGTCCCTCTAATGGCCTCTTCCACATAGGGGAAAAACAACCTTATATGTAATTGTCTAAGGCCTTGTTATAATCCCTCATATGACCTTTTCTCCCCAAATCCTTCGGTCTAGGTTCATATTTTTACCTTACAGGCACCCTAGTCGATTTCTGGGATTTTTTTTTCAAGACCCCGGAACCCTAAAAAACAGTGAACAATAGGATTTGTTTCAGGCTTCCGGAGGGGTCGTCCCAGGACCAGTCACTTTTTCGCCCTGTTTTTTTTTACCACATGCAATAGACTTCCACAGCACCCCCCCAAGATCGGTTTCAGCCCCATATGATCCCTCTTATGGCCTCTTCCAGACAGGGGAAAAACAGCCTCATAACAAACCGTGTAAGGCCTTTTCATAATCCCTCATATGACCTTTTCACCCCAAATCCTTTGGTCTGGGTTCTTATATTTACCTTACGGGCACCTCAGACAATTTTAGGAATTTTTTTTTTCGAGACCCTGGAACCCCAAAAAAACAATGAATGCCTTTGTTTCAGGCCTACTAAGGGGCCGTCCCGGGACCCGTCACTTTTTCACCTCATTTTTTTACCACGTGCTATGGACCACTACAGCACCTCCCACGATCGGTTTCGGCCCCTAAACATCTTTTATGGCCTCTTCTAGAGAGGGGAAAAACAGTCTTATATAGAACCATCTAAGGTCTTGTTATGATCCCTCATATAATCTTTTCACCCCGAATCCTTTGGTCTGGGTTCTTATTTTTACCTTACGGGCACCCCGGTCGATTTCTGGCATTTTTTTTCCAGGACCCCAAACCCAAAACAAAATGAATAATAGCCTTTTTCACAGGCTTCCGGAGGGACCATCCCAGGACCCATCACTTTTTCGCCCAGTTTTTTTACCACGTGCTATGGAGCACCATAGAACCCCCAAAGATCGGTTTCGGCCACTAAATACCTCATATGATTCCGAAGCTGCCTCTTCAAGAGAGGGAGAAAACAGCCTTATATGTAACCGTCTAAGGCCTTGTTATAATCCCTCATATTACCTTTTCACCATGAATCAATTGGCCTGGGTCCCTATTTTTACCTTACGGGCACCCAGTCGATTTCCGAGATTTTTTTTTTCTGGGACCCTGGAACCAAATAAAACAGTGAATAATAGCCTTTGTTTCATGCCTTCGAAGGGGCCATCCCGGGACCCGTCAATTTTTCGCCCTGTTTTTTGCTACGTACTATGGACCACCACAGAATCCCCAAAGATTGGTTTCGGCTCCTAAACACCTCATGATCCCTCTTATGGACTCTTCCAGAGAGGGGAAAAACAACCTTATATGGAACCATCTAAGGCCTTGTTATGATCCCTCATATGACTTTTTCACCCTGAATCCTTTGGTCTGGGTTCATATTTTACATTAAGAGCACCCTAGTCAATTTCCGGGATTTTTTTTTCGGGACCTCGAAACCCCAAAAAACTGTGAATAATAGCCTTTGTTTCAGGCCTCCTAAGGGGCCGTCACGGGACCCGTCACTTTTCCACCCTATTTTTTTACCACATGCTATGGACCACTACAGATCGATTTCAGCCCCTAAACACCTCTTATGGCCTCTTCCAGAGAGGGGAAAAATAGTCTTATCTGAAACCGTCTAAGGCCTTGTTAAAACCCTCATACGACCTTTTTACCCTAAACCCTTTGGTTTGGGTTCATCTTTGTACCTTATGAGCACCCCGTTCAATTTCCGAGATTTTTTTTTCTGGGTCCCCTAAACCGCAAAAAACAGTGAATAATAGCCTTTGTTTCAGGCCTCCTAAGGGGTCGTCCTGGGACCCGTCACTTTTTCGCCTCGTTTTTTTACCACGTGCTATGCACCTCCACAGCACTCCCAAAGATCGGTTTCGGCCCCTAAACACCTCGTTTTTTTTACCACGTGCTATGGCCTCTTCCACAAAGGGGAAAAACAGCCTCATAAGGAACCGTGTAAGGCCTTGTTTATAATCCCTCATATGACCTTTTCACCCCAAATCCTTTGGTTTGGGTTCCTATTTTTACCTTACGGACACGTCGGTCAATTTCCGGGATTTTCTTTCCCGGAATCCCAGAATACCAAAAAACAGTTAATAATAGCTTTTGTTTCAGGCCTTCGAAGGGGCCGCCCCGGGACCCGTCACTTTTTCGCTCAGTTTTTTTACCACGTTCTATGGACCACCACAACACCCCCCAAGATCGATTTCGGCCCCAAAACACCTCTTATGATCCCTCTATCGGGGATTTCTGACTTCACAACCCTTGGTCATGAGTGTGGCTGAGGCAGGCAGCCTCTTGTTGTACTATTCAATATTTTCCGAATGAAGGGGTGAGCTATTGGCCCAGGCAGACACTCTCTTTTCGCATCATGTGTTGTGTATCCTTGTTATGGGAACTGATGAACGCATGCATGCGTGCCCCCACCACAGTTGTAGACATGCCCCATCCATACTTAGAAAATATTTAGGCGGCCAGGCAGCCTCTTTTTGCAATATGTACTAGTTTTAAGGGAATAGGGGGTTAGGGGGGAGGGACGAATCGAAGCGACATAGGGTTGAATCTTAATGGATCGTGGCAGCAAGGCTACTCTGCCACTTACAATACCCTGTCACGTATTTAAGTTGTCTACAAAGGATTCAACCCGCCGCTCGGTAGGAATTGTACTTCAAGGCGGCCCTCACGACGCATCCGGCATGAGGGCCACGTGCCCTTGGGGGCCGAAGCCCCTACTGTTGGATAGCAATTGGGCAGTAGGCGCATGCGTCACTTGTGGCCTGGATTCTGATTTAGAGGCATTCAATCATAATCCAACGCACGGTAGCTTCGCGCCACTGGCTTTTCAACCAAACGCGATGACGAATTGTGCGAATCAACGGTTCCTCTCGTACTAGGTTGAATTACCATTGCGACACTGTCATCAGTGGGGTAAAACTAACTTGTCTCGCGACTGTTTAAACCCAGCTCACATTCCTTATTGGTGGGTGAACAATCCAACACTTGAATTCTGCTTCACAATGATAGGAAGAGCCGACATCGAAGGATCAAAAAGCAACGTCATGAACGCTTGTCTGCCACAAGCCAGTTATCCCTATGGTAATTTTAATGACACCTCTAGTTTTAAACTCCGAAGGTCTAAAGGATCGTTAGGCCATGCTTTCACGGTTCGTATTTGTACTGAAAATCAGGATCAAACGAGCTTTTAACCTTCTGTTCCACACGAGATTTCTGTTCTCGTTGAGCTCAACTTAGGACACCTGCGTTATCTTTTAACTGATGTGCCGCCCCAACCAAACTCCCACCTGACAATGTCCTCCACCCAGATCGGCCCACCAAAGCGGACCTTAGGTCTAAAAAGAGGGGCAATGCCCCGTCTCCGATTCATGGAGTAAGTAAAATAATGTTAAAAGTAGTGGTATTTCACTTGCGCCGAAGCTCCCACTTATCCTACACCTTCCTAGACGCGGGTATAGTGATATATATGCAAGGGTTGCTAGGTTGTCGCCTCGAAACGACGAGCCACATTGCCCTAATGTGGAGTCAAATAAGCAACGACTTGCGATTAGGGCGTTCCCTACTCAACGATGCATTGCACTTCCCAGGCCCGGGTGTAGTGATAAATATGCAGGGGTTGTTAAGTTGTAGCCACAAAGCGACGCGCCACACCGTCAAAGGGTGGTGTCAATTGAATACAGGATTGTTAGTGATGCAAGAGAGCGGAGGAAGGGGTCAACCGTTGGTTTATGGGTTGGTTCTTGGAATGTGGGGTTTCCAACAGGGAGACCAGCAGAAGTGGTGGAGGTAATGAAGAAAAGACGAGTAAAAATCATGTGCCTTCAAGAGACAAGGTTGACAGGAAAGGGGGTTCGGCGCTTGATCCCAGGAGAGAGTGTGGTTATCCAACACCAGCTATTGGTGATGACTATCCGTTTGAAAGAGAGTGGGAAAAATCAATGTAGTGAAGGGCAGCTAAGGATAAGATGGTAGACCTTGAGGGATCCAAAAGCTAAGGTTTTCATAGAAAAAGTGATCAAGGAGGCGAATTGGGATAAAGAGGCGGATCCAGAGGTAGCTTGGTCACAGATAAAGAGTTGTTTCTTTGAAGTGGCCAAGGAGGTCTTGGGGAAATCAAGGGGAAGGAGCATGATGCATAAGGATACTTCTTGGTGGAATGAAGAAGTGAAAGCAACAGCAAAACACGAAAGAGATTGTTATCTGGTATTGGGAAAATGAGGACCGAGGAAACCTTCGCAGAGTATAAGGATGCTAGATGTAAGGCAAAGGTAGCTGTGCGGCAAGCGAAAGAAAAGGTTTTTCAAGAGGTTTATGAAAGGTTAAACTCTAAAGAGGGAGAAAAGGAAATCTATAGAATGGCAAGACAAGAGGTGAGGAAGGCTATTGGCTTGGTAAGTGTGTCAAAGATAAGAACCATAAGGTTTTGGTTCAAGATTTAGACATAAGGCTATTGACTTTGATGAATTGTTTAACAACAGTCAACGAGGGGTCACAGGAGATACGTTAGTGGATGCGGAGGAAATTAACATGGAATATGTGCGTCGGATTAGAAGGGTAGAGGTAGAAATTGCTTTGAAAATGATGAAATCAATGAAAGTAGTTTGTCCTGATGGTATAACAGTGGAGGTGTGGAAGTGTCTGGATAAGGTGGATATTGATTGGCTAACAAATTTGTTTAACAAGGTCTGGAAGACTTCGGGGAAAACTTCGAGGATCCCACAAGATTGGCGAAAGAGCACTCTGGTTCCAGTTTATAAGAACAAAGAAGATGGCCAAGATTGTTCTAACTATCGAGGGATTAAGCTTATGAGCTACACTATGAAATTGTGGGAGAGGGTGATGGAACATTGGTTGAGGGTATGCACAAGCATTTCTGAAAACCAATTTGGTTTTATGCCTGCGAGATCCACTATAGAATCAATCCATTTGTTAAGGCAAATGATGGAATTTTATAGGGCGCGGAAGAAAGACCTCCATATGGTTTTCATTTATCTAGAAAAGGCTTATGACAAGGTTCCAAGAGATGTACTTTAGTGAGCAATGATGAAGAAAGGTATACCACGAAGGTATATTGACCTGGTTAAGGATATGTATCGGGAGGTGTCCACAAATGTTAGGACTAGTGATGGGTTGACCGAAGACTTTCCTATAATAATTGGGTCGCACCAAGGATCAGCGTTAAGCCCTTTTCTCTTTAAAGTAGTTATGGATGAAGTGACAAGGTCAATCTAGGTTGAGGTACCACGGTACATGTTTGTGGATGATATCCTATTGGTAGATGAAACTAAAGAGGGGGTTAATGCCAAATTAGAGCAATGGAGACAAAGGTTGAGCTCTAGAGGGTTTAAGTTAAGTCTGAGTAAAAAGAATATATGGAATGCTACTTTGGGACTTATAGGGGGGTAAGTGATGTAGTGGTGAGGTTGGATGGAAAAGCCCTAGATATGGGGGAATGTTTTAAATATCGCGGATCATTTATCCAAACGAATGGTGACATTAACCAAGATGTGACACATAGGATTAAATCTGGGTGGCTTAAATGAAGAGCAGCCACGTATTATGTGACAAAAACATTCCGTTAAAGTTGAAGGGGAAATTCTGCAAGACTCCCAGTACAACTCACAGAATGTAGGGCTTACAAGAAGGAGCACATTCAAAAAATAGGAGTTACCGAAATGCGGATATTGAGATGGATGTGCAAAAACACTGTAAGGGATAGAATAAGAAATGAAGTCATATGCCGAAAAGTTGGTGTCGCAGACATAGCAAGCAAATTTAGGGAAAATCGCTTGCGTTGATTCGGACATGTGAGACGGAGACCTGAAGGAGCCTCGGTGCGACGAGTGGAAGGGTGAGATCATGGTGATCTCAAACGAGGGGGGGGGGGGGTTGGAACCGAAAATGACTTGGTAGGAAGGGGTTAGAAAGGATATGAAGCTTTTAGATCTACAAGAGAATGAGGTTCTCGATCGCAAGGGATGGAGGAGGAAAATTTATGTGGATGACCACATGGAATAATTAATTTTGGTTCATGTAGCCGACCTCAGTTTTTGGGATTAAGGCTCTAATTGATTGATTACTTATTTTTCCATGTTATTTACAAAAATCTTGGTTTATCTTTTACAAAAAAAAAAATTTATTTTTTTAATGAAGTTCTCATTTCCATGACCTCATCTCATCATTATCATTCATCACGAGCACCCCCTCAAATCTCACCTTAAACCCCCAATACAAAACACGACCCACTACTCCACTCTCAAATCATCATTAACAACGACAAATTCAATACAATAACAACTAGTTCAACAAGAACAACAACAATCACCATTCATGATCTCGCCTTTGACCTTGCCTACCGCCACCTTGCCAACAACATCATTGCTGAAACAAGTGTAATTTTTGGCAAGAACAACAAAGCAACCAACATGGTGTATTTGGTAAATTTTCTTTCAAAATAAACATGATTTTTCAATTGTTTTGAAATTAATTATCTTTTTAGACTTAATTGGTTTCGAATTGGTGAATTGGTTTTTTAATTGAACAAGTTGATTTCGAATTGATTGAATATGTTTTCAAATTGGTTCAATTGGTTTCGAATTGACTGAAGTAGTTTTAAATTGATTGATTTGGGCTACTGTTATTGGGTTGGTTAATTTTGGGGTTTTCTTTTTAGTTTGCAGTGACGGTTGAAGAAATCAGCAAAGGACATTCATTAGATTTTTTGTTCCATATATTTGCAATTCTTAATTCTATAACTCTTCCACAATTTTGTTAATTAATACAATTTTATTTTAATATTTATCAATTCATACCGCAATGAATCAATTGTTTGTAATACTGTACTTAATAATACGTAGTGTATTATTTGCAATCGATATTGCTTGTTTTTGTATTATCATTGATGTAATTGTTGGTAATTTGTAGTGTTAACTTAGAAAATCAATTCTTTTATGTGAAATTAAATGATGTGTATCTAATGGCAAGTTAGATAAGGATTGAGGGAGATGAGAAGTGGAGAACAAAATCAGTGAAAATGATTAATAAAAGCATAGAATATATTTTTATAAAAGTCAAAGTCAACAAGGCCATTTAACCGACAAGTTTATGCATTTACCTGTTTTTGTCGGTGAAATTTGATTGTGGACTGTTTTTGTAAAAAATGGATGAAAGCTGGAATTATTAGTGGATAACTCACAGGTTGGATTATTATTGTTAGATGCTGAAAAGGTTGGATTATTTAAATCCATTTTTCCAACAAAAAATGGGCTAGTACATTAGATACTTTGGAGTTGAACCTTAACTTTGTTTATGAAGTACCCTAATGTTTAAAAGTGCTTTAAAATTTTATGAGTGGTACCTTAAGCTATTGACCACACTATCCTATATCATTCTCCCTTCCATGGATAACATGCAATCATGCATCAACATTGATATTTCACCTAATTTACAACACCCCCACCTAACATCAAAGAAATATGATTCTCTGTTGTGCACCAATAGAACACAAGTTTCTAGTCCCAAATTAAGTTGCTTCATTTTCATATGTCAATATTTGTTTGACTATATCGTAGGCAGGGGTGGGGAAGGAGGGGGTAACAGCACCTCCGGCTATCTATGTACTCTCATTCAATACCCAACCAATGCTAGAAACCGAAAGCATTGTTTGCTTGAATTAAATTTTCGCAATTTATAAAATTAGAATCAAGTACTAGTTAAAAAATAGAGCTAGCACTTAACGAGCTCAAATCTCAAAGAGGTTTCATTATGGGTTGTGATATTGTTATTCTAAGATACAGCTTGCAAGTAATGACAAATTAATAAATAACAATAAAGAAATCATCTACTTCTACCCTTAGTTTTTGTTTGGTTGCCTTGGGAATTGAATTCCTACAAATATTTACAATACACATGAACTTAATACCCTTATACGGATCCTAGGAATTGACCATAATTTGTTTAGTTGCCATTGTAAATTCATATGAATTTCCAATCACCAAGGGGAGGTTAGGCTTTTGATTCCCCCATTTTGTTGGAATTTGAAATTCCCAAGGCATCTACAAATCCAGCATTTTAGGGAATTGAAGGTAACCAAAGAACTTCCCGTACCAACAAATCACAGGATTTGTGAATTCTTGTGGGAATTGAGGGCAACCATATAAGCACTTAGTTTTCGACCATAGTTGTAATGCAAAACACATCAAAACATGGTTCCAATACAGATCAAAATTTCATCAAACTAATTATAATTACAATCACAAATAAATAATAAATTCCAATTCAACAAAACTAATAAATTAAACTATTTAATTAAAAGTAACAAAAATCACTAACCACAAATAAGTAAAATCACGAAGAACAACCACCACGAAACCACCGTCAACCACTGAGTTGTCGGGTCTCAGGTGCTCCACCACAATCCATGACGACATACGCTGGTTAAAGAATTGTAGATAAAACTACATTAGAACGAAGTTAGGTTGACATTAAACCAATTTAGAAGGAAACTAGGTTAAAGTAGATCTAAACTAACTAAGAATTAGCTAAATATTAGCTCACAGCACAAAAAAATTGGACGTATTGAACTCTAGCACATGTCGAAATTAGGTCCAAAATAATTGAAATTATCTTCAAAATTTTGGAAAATTGGTTTAAGTTAGTGGAAAATGTAATAGGTCAGATCATAGCATACCTTAATAGTTGTTATTGTGAAAAAATGGGATGAATATAGTTTAGTTTTAGAAGGCGAGAAGTGCAAAAGGGCTGTGTGCCTTGCGTCTAGGCGCGCCTCAAAAAATGAAAAAAATTAAAAAAAAAAATACAGAAACCCTACGGGCGATCCTCACAATTGCGCACTTGCGCCTAGATGCGCCTTTCGTGCATTCTGAAGCCCCAATTCTAGAACCTTGGTGCGCCTTGCGCCTAGGCGCGCGCTTTTAAAACTATTGCAAAAATAGCGTGAATAAACCTTAGAAAAATAGCGAAGCTTCAATGATGGCGTCACAATGAAGAGAGAGAGAGAGAGTATTGTGTAGAGGTATCATTTTTTGTGAGGAGAGAGAAGGCAAGGCAATAAATTGTCTAAAAATCAACTAAAATAATCAACAATTCAGATTAAATTAGATCTATGGTTAGGATTACAGATCACATGGAAGGATTGGTTCTCATGTAAAGAGGATTCTCATTTGGACCTCTTCATAAGGGTTCATATGCATATGTTGCACTAATAAAACAATTCTGCATTTCTGCTGGAATAAGATATATCGACTAGAAACATTCAGTAACATAGTTTTACTACTTTCTTTCCCTTCTCCCTTCTATATTCTAATTTCAACATAAAAAAATCGAGTCTTTTGGCTATTCTCAAAGTGGAGGGGAAAAAACCCTCTGACCATTCTCCAAGCTGTTTAGATGAGATGTGGATGGATTTTTTCCGAAAAGAGATATGAAGATCAATTTTTCAAATGGCCTTTACATGTTGAGGTGAATCACTTTCTATGCCCTTTCCTTAGCATAATAATATTCCATGCAGTGGACAGATCCAATGCATGCTTTAACTAAAAAGGTTTTACAGTGAAAAAAAAAATCAAGGGCATGATTGGAGCTGAAGGCCCAGAAATGCAATAATATACAATAACACAAGATCAATGAACAACAAAAACATCAAACAGTCAATCAGAACCAAAAAATTTAGGAGTTATCATATTTCATCAAACAAAGCACCACAAGTGTTGATTGCCAGTCAAGCAGCTTAACATACCATATTTCATCAAACAAAGCACCATGAGGTGTTGAGTGTCAAGACAAGAGCTCAATTCATCTCAAAATTCTCAGCTTAAAAAATTATGGAACTAAAAACTCATAATATCCAAAGACTATTTACCATAATTGCAAAAAAAAATTGAAGAAGGGGTTAACCAGAATAAAGACATGATCTAAGTGCAAGTGTGCAACGACTACAACATTACTCCGTACCTGAATCCAATATCCTTTCGGCACTCCTAAAGAGCAGCAAATAAGATTCACAACCATGAGTATAATAGAGCTCAATTCTTTATCTGAAAGCAAGCACGGATATTTTAAAGCTTCATGTACTCAAGCCTGCCCAATTTTTAAAAGCAATTAAGGCTTCCATCTTCCTGAAGTTCTTCCTTCGCAGCTTTGATATTTTGAGTTTCTTGTGAGCCTCCATGTATGCTTGCTTGTACCTCCACTTATCCACAAAAATCTTCAACTCTCGAGAACAGTCCACGACTTGCATTGCAGCATCAAAATAACCTGCTTTCACCATTGCATATAGGAAAGCATCAATCAAGCTGTGATCCAAACTTAATCCTGTCAAGTCATCAGTGGAAACTCGCCGTTTAACCTCATTCCATAGCATCAAAACGTTAAAGTATTTCCCAGCAGAGACATAACCGTTAATCAACGATAGATATGTCTGCGCGTTAGGCGCAAATCGAAGAAATGCCATTCTCCTAAACGTTCTACCAGCATCTTCCATCCTACCAGCCTTACAGAAAGCATGTATGATAGAATTCCAATCATGTACACCAATCTCAATTCGCGGGTCCTCTACAACCTCATCTAAGAATGCCGCCATCAATTCAGGACGATTATTTTCTGTCAAAGCAGTCATTATAGTAAGATAACTTCCTTTCAAATCAGATACTCTGGCAGCCCTCATTTCCCTAAATATAGAAAAAGCAGACTGGAAATCCTGGCATGACATTGATGATTCTATCAACGAATCATAACAACCAACATCCAAACTGAGGCCAGAATCATTAATCTCCACAACCATTTGAGCGGCCTCAGCAGTTCGATTCTCTTTACAGTATGCTTTCAAGATAGACAAATACACACCAAGTCCAATATCAGCTCGGAGAGCTTTCATCTCATCAAGAATACTATGTGCCTTATCCAACATCCCAAGTTCAACACAAGCATTAATAATCCCAAATCCGGTCGAATTCTCCCCTACAACATCCTCACATTCTAACAACTGAGATTCAACAATCAATGCAGCTAAATTCTTGACATTACCATGTTCCACATACCCTTTCACAACATCACAGTAAGTCTCGTCACTAAACCTCAAACCATCTTTAACACTGCCTTTCAAACCCCTCAAGACCGTTTTTGACACCGAATCTAAACTACCCCCCTTAACATAACCCCTAATCAAACTACTCAAAAACTCCAATCTATCACTAAACCCAAATCCCCCCATCAAATTCTCCAACTCAATGATCTTTTCATCCAAACCCTTTAAAGCATACAAATACCCAAGAAACCCAAAACTCACTTCATTAGGCCTAACCTCCATTAAAGACATCAACTCAATAACTCTCTCAGCATCTTTCACAGACTCAAGAACTAAACAACACCCTTCTAAAGCAAGATTACAAGCATTCAAATCAGGTTTCATAAACCCTAACTTCTCATCAATAGCAACCCTCGAAATCTCATGAAAAACACTCAAAAACCCTGAAAAGCCCTCATTTTTCCTACAAATTTCAACAAGCAAACAACCCCAAACATCAAACGGCACAAAAAACCTCTTATTTAACATACATTTAACTAAAGCAAAAGCAGGGGAAGCAGTATTAGCAACATAAAAAGAAGAAAAAACCTTTTTAACAGTATCAAATTCCAACAAGTGAGGATTTTTATCAATCAAAAACACTACACAAGCAAAAACCCTCTTGAGATTATGAATATCAGATGATGAACATAAGTGGGTAATCAGTGAATTTGTTAAGGGTTTACTTGGGAAATGAGAATTATTAGTAAGTGATCTAAATGATTTCCAAGCTTCATCAGTGTCTAAAGAAGTGAGAGAAAAGTGAAGGGTTGTTTCAAGATTGGATTTTTCTTCTGGGGTTAAGGCCTTGTTTGGAGTTTTGGATAAAGTTTGTGAAGAAGAAGAAGAATGTGGTGAATTGGGCTTTTGGGAAAAGAGTGAAGGTTGAAGGAAGGAATAAAGAGATGGGGTTTCTTGTGATGGTGTTGATGAAAAGAGTTTTGTTAATGGTGGTTGAATTATAAAGAAACTTCTTATTCTCCACATTGCTATTTCGCAACTTTTTCCTCGGAAAAATTGCTTCTAATATTCCCACCTTTCACAAGTTTGAAAATAACAACCCCACCTTTTAATCATCTTAGAACAGTCCCACCTTAAAACCAGACCCACAACCACTACCCGAATTAAGTCTGTCCTGCCACTGCCCCAAAAACTAAAAAACAATTACTGAACCCAAAAAAATGACCCAACACCACCCCAAACACTGACCCACCACCACCACCCCAAAAAATTCAACCCGAAATCCGACCGTCACTGCCACCCAAAAGAAATCTCACCCACCACCACCCCAAATAACTAAACAACCAACAATTTAACCCCAAAAGGACAATCCAACAGCACCCCAAAAAATCCTTTTTGGGTCCATGATTTTGTGCGTCCTACAAAGGCAAAAATAAGAGCAAATAAATTAATTTGTTTGCCACAATTAAATGAGTTGGAGTTGAAATATTCACATGAAATGCAACTTATTAATAATATCAACAGCAAATTCAGTTTGTTTGGCAAAATTACAATGTAAAAAATTAACAACCAAATTAACTAAGTTATTGAATTGGAGTTGAAAAATTCACATGATATTAACCTCTATTTGCTTAACAATATCAACATTTCAGTAATCGTAAGCATTAAGTGAATTAATCTAGGGTATACGAATCCTAATTAAATGTTGAAGAATTAAATTTAACCATTAAATCCTAAATTGTTAAATTAGTTTTCAATGGTGAAAAACAAAATTCTTACCTCAAAGGCACAGAAGGTGACGCCCCAATAACACAGAAGGCAGCAAAGTGGAGAGTTTGGAAATTTTTTTTTTTTCAAAATATAGAAATTGGCAAAAGCAAACAAATGAATAATAGACCAAAAAAAAGCAAACAAAAGAATAATATTGGGTGAATAAGATTGAAGATGATAAATAATAGCAAAAATTGGCAGAAAAACCTTTTAAATGTTATAATTCTCTCGTAAAGCTGGATGTCTCCTTTCATTATACTTGCTTAACTGTTTATACTCTTAATCTTTATATTTTATATTTTATAACATTTATAACATGTTATCAGCACGATAGTTCTATCTTAGTTGAATCACTTTCTATCAAGTCATATTTATACACTATAAAAGGTATGCAATGGTTAATTTAATAATGCTTATGAAAAGGTTCTTTTGATATTGATATTGCAATACAAAATAGTTTGTCTCTAGTTTACAACTCCTATTTTATGATAGTCTTATAAAATAGTTTTTTATGTTAATAATGAATTATGACATATACTTACAAATTTATTTCTATTATATAAAAAACAAATGTTATTAATCATGAAATGTCATACCACCTTTCAACATGTCTCGATTATTTTTTTTCATAAGTATCACTATTCACTAATGTTATATTACTCTGGTTATTTTAACGAAATATAGAGGATGTTTTAATGAAGAAAAGAAATATAACGGTATCATACATGTTATTATGTAATAACGATATTTTCTTTTTGTATATGTATTTTCTTTGATTTTATGTGATTTAAAAACAATACATATAATACATCAAAGTCACTATTAATACACGTTACCACAATGGATACTTGAGATAATTATCAAAGTCACGATTTATTTTACTCCCTTCGTTCCTTGAAGATCCTACCAGTTACTATTCATACGCTTCCCAATGCATGTTTTATAACGTTTACATATTTAGTTACACATGTATAAAAATTGTAACAAGTGAATATTAATAATGTACTTATTAACACGAATCAAACAAGATCCCACATGACTATATTTTTTCTTATACATCAATAGCTATTTACAAGAATCTCTTCACTTGTGAATAATTAAAAAAAACACAACTGGCATGATCTTCAAGGAACAGAGGGAGTATGTAATAATATTATTACATATTATTTTAATGATATATTACAAATCTCACTCCTCTCTTTATATACTTATTTTTATATAATGTTATACTTAGAGTACAAAGCGCATTTCCTGTGCAGCATGCCGCACATAAACCGAAGCGTGCGGTACAAAACAACATTTAATATCTAACAACGTCAGAAAACCAAAAAGAAAACGCGCTTAAAGTT
The DNA here is from genome assembly GCA_016808085.1 of Suaeda aralocaspica. Classification (NCBI taxonomy): domain Eukaryota; kingdom Viridiplantae; phylum Streptophyta; class Magnoliopsida; order Caryophyllales; family Amaranthaceae; genus Suaeda; species Suaeda aralocaspica. Next base: position 355,221 of record PYUH01000185.1, read on the forward strand.
GTGAAAAACAAAACATACGCAGAACAAAAATGGGAGAAGCCCTAACATTTTCTATCTCCTTTCTTCTTCATTCTTCTACATTCATTGAATTCTGGATTTTTTCATAGAATTATGCATGCGTTTCTTCTAAACAATTAATTCAGAAAACTAATAAATTTTCAAGTTCAACATCAGTATTAAAGCCTAATTGCATTCAAAAAGTTAAGTAACCCCTTTAACAAATACTAGTAAACCCCTGAAAAATTTAAGTTACCCCCTGAAAAAGTTAAATAACCCCTTAATCAACAAAGACCAGTAACCCTTGAATCAATTTAGTAACTCCAGAAAAAGTTAAATAACCTCTTCAACAAAGTTTAGTAACCCCCAGAAAAAGTTAAGCAACCGCTTCAACAAAGTTTAGTAACCCTCAGAAAAAGTTATGTAACCCCCTTCAACGTAACAAAAATTCGTAACCCCATAAAAAGTTAAGTAACCCTTTCAACAAAGATTAGTAACCCCCAAGAAGTTAAGTAACCCCGACCCTTTAACAAAGATTAGTAACTCCTTCATCAAAGATTAATAACCATCGAAAAAGTTGAGTATTCCCTTCAACAAAGATTAGTAACCTCTGAGTTAGAAAAATAAAGATTAAATATAGTAATGAAAACATAATTTGAGGACAATCGAGCAAAAATCACAACAGTCTCAAACCTAAAACATGCATCATAGATGAAAAAGGACGAATTTAATTAAATTTAATTATTTTTGATTTTTGACGCTACTCAAAATTTACTCCTCTGTTTGGCGAAAACCTTGATTTTAGGAAAAATCGAGCTTAAAAAAATGATGGAAAGTAGAAAATAACATTGGAAACTAAAATTAATGAAAAAGATTGAAGAGATTTGTGGAGCAAAAGATGAAAAGAAAAAGGGATGAGAAAGAAGAGAGAGAAAGAGAATGGTAGTGGAGAGGGAAAGAGAAAACTATAGTAATACAATCACATGAAGAAAATAAAAAGAATAGGATAGGAGCTTCGTTTGGGCTCAAACTAAAATTGCTAATGGGCTTTTATATTCATTAGGCTGCCGCACCAATTCAATATGGTATGGAAGGTCGTATTTAAGACTAATTCTAGAGTACATGGAATATTCAGTATATAAAGACATGATAAAATAACGATACTTTGATTAATATTCAAACGTTATATTAATATTCTCTATATTTATCATTTTAACATTCACAATGGCGTTCTTAAGTATCTTTTCACTATTCACTAACATAGTATATTTATTTTATTTAAGTCTCATTCATACATTACTTGTCATGTATTATAGTAAGATTATATATTATTATTATTCATTTATTCTCTTTATTTTTCTTTCTACACTTGTCTTATTTCATGCTCATATTATACAATAGTTATTCTAATTTTTATTATTATCAATACGCATTACAATAAAGTATATATTTTAATTGAATAATTTTTACTTATTTTACTATTTTGGAATATTTTCTTAATAGTGACAATGTCAAACCTTGCCAAATTGAAATTTGTAGCTCTTGATATCACCGGAAAAACTTATTTGTCATGGGTGTTAGATGCTGAAATACATCTAGCCGCTAAAGGGCTGGGTGAAACGATTAAGGAGGGTAATACAACAACACCTCAAGATCAGGCTAAGACCATAATATTCCTTTGTCATCACCTCCACGAAAGGTTAAAAAATGAGTATTTAACTATTAAAGACCCATATGTTCTTTGGAATGGTCTAATAGAAAGACATGACCATCAAAAAACTATTATACTCCCTAAAGCTCGTTATGATTGGTTGAATTTGAGGTTACAAGATTTTAAATCCGTTAGTGAATATAACTCAGCTATGTTCAGAATAACTTCTCAATTAAAATTATGTGGTGAGAAAATTACTGATACAGAAAGGTTGAAAAAAAAACATACTCCACTTTTCATGCAAATAATATTGTCCCGCAGGCAGAATATCAAGAAAAAGGCTTTACAAAAATATTCTGAACTAATATCTTGTCTATTTGTTGTTGAGCAAAATAATGAAAAATCATGAATCACGTCCTACTGGCTTTACTCCACTCCCTGAAGTGAATCTGACTTCTCATGATATGAACATGTGCACGGTCATACAAAAAATGGTATAGCCGAGTCATTAATCAAATGTTTGCAGTTAATTACTAGACCATTGTTAATGGAATAAAAACTCCCAATTTCTGCTTGGGGTCATGTTGTATTACTAGGATCATAATTTAACGATGCAGGCATCCTGGAGGGTGTTTGCCAACTTTTTTCCTGGGACCTTAAATCACATAAAACTGTGCATCATAGTCTTTAATTGAAGCCTTTAGAGGCTTTCCCGATACTTGTGTTATTTCCGCCCTATTTTTTTTCATCTTGTGCCATGGATCATCACATGACTCTCCACGATCAGTTTTGTCCCCTTAAAATCTGTTATCATCCCTCTTATGGTCTTCTTCGAAGAAGGCAAAAATGAAATTTAAGGGAACCCATAAAAACTTGGTATCATAGATCTTTAGGCCTCTTCATCCAAAATAAGGTTTATATTCTAACTATACGGGCACCCTATAGAGTTTTTGCCATTGTTTTTTCTGGGATACCAAAAAGTGGATAATAGCCATTGATTGAGGCCTCCCGATGGGCTTTCCCGGGACCCGTTCTATTTTTCCCCTATTTTTTCACCGCATGCTGTGCATAACCACAAGATTCCTTTTTCGACCCCTAAAAACCTATTATCATCCCTATGTTAAGAATTTTCGAACAAGGGAAAAACAACTATTTCTAAGAGAAAAATTTGCCAAACGAACCTTTTAAATTTTTTTTTTTACCAACTCAAACCTTTTAAAAATTTTGTTGCGAGATAAAACCGTGTTGACCTCTTTTCGCACATTGATTTTTTCCTCCAATTCTTTCTCATCTTCTTCAATAAATAAAATTAGACTTCCTAAACCCTAAAAATTTCCGTTTTATTTGTAATCCTTCATCAACTAATCATTCAAAACCTCTTATTTAATTATTTCCTTGCAACAATCACTTCTTTCTTGTCTCTCTTCTCTGTTCAATTCTTCTAAAAAATCGAACAATGGACATTTCACATAAACACAACGCCTACAAATCAATGCCAGAAAATTTTGGAAATCAATGGAGATCGATGACAATGGAATTAACCAAAATCAATGGAGTGATGGCGATGGTCTTCAGATCAACTGATGTTTCTCAATATGGATGGACATTAATGGAAAATTAATGGAAATAACCCATATCATTTGGAGTTGTGGCTGATTTCTTTTATTACAAATGTCAGAATAGAAAGAGTCGCCAAATAGAAAGAAGGAGATTTAGGAAGACGAAAAGCATTTAAAATTTTGCAAAGAAAATTCTACCATTGATGATGATCATTTTTTTTCTTGCAAGGATTAGATACTTAGATTAGAGAGAGAAGAGTATTTGTTTGAGTATGAAATGAGCAATTTAAGCATCAAGTTGAGGGTTGGTTTGAAAGGGAGAGAATTAAGAGTGCAATTAGCAAAAAAAACATTAGCAAACACTCATTCAGAATAGTCAGTGCCGGATAGTTGTGGTAAATGATGGAAAATCTCCCAAAGTTTGTGATTGGCAAAAAATATTTACATTAAGGTTTTATCCGGCAGCAAAATTTTTAAAAGGTTTGAGTTGGTAAGTTTTTTTAAAAGGTTTCTTTTGACAATTTTTTCTTTTTTAAGACACTATAAAAACCTGTAATCGTGCCTTTTTAGACCTTTTCTCCCCAAAACACCTGGCCTGGATTCACATTTTAACCATACAAGCACCCTAGAGATTTTTCGCCAACTTTTTGTCGAGGACCTTGGAATCTCAAAAAAAATGTCCTTTGATTGGGTTCTTCTGAGGGCCGTTCTAAGAACTCGTCCTATTTTCGCCATAGTTTTCATTGCATGCAATGGACCACCATAAGACTCTCCATGATCGGTTTTTGCCATTAAAACCTGTTATCATCCCTCAAATGGCCTTATTTGAACAGGGGAATTTATTTCAAGGAACCTATAAAAACTTGTTATCATATTTCTTTAGCCTTTTCACCCCAAATCGACTGGTCTGGATTCATATTTTAACTATACAGGCACCCCAGAGAGTTTTTGCCAATTTTTTTTTTTCAAAAACCTGGAATCTCAAAAAAAAAATGGATAATAGGCTTTGATAGAGGCCTCCCGATCGAGGGGCTTTCCTGAGATTTGTCCTATTTTTTCATCACGTGTTATGGATCACCACAAGACTCCCAGCGATCGATTTCGGCACCTAAAAACCTGTTATCAATACTTTATACAGAATTAGCGAACAAGCTAAGGGAAAAAAATACTATTTCCTAGACCCATAGAAACCTGTATTCTGCCTTCTTCAGACCTTTTCACCCCAAACCATCTAGTCTGGGTTCATATTTTTACCATATGGACAACCTGGAGAGTTTTGGCCAGCTTTTTTTCTAGACTCCAAAATTTCAAAAAATAGTGAATAATAGCCTTTGATTGAGGCCTCCAAAGGGTTTTCCCAGGACCCATCCAATTTTTGCCATGTTTTTACTGCATGCTATGGATCACCACAGGACATCCCATGATCGTTTTGGCCCCCTAAAAACCTATTATCGTCACTCACTAGTGGAAAAAACCACATTTGCTTTGTTCAAAACCCCCCTTTTTGCTCTGGTTTTCAATTGGACTAGGTGTGGTAGAAGCAATAAGTCCAAATTTTTTTTGCTCCGGTCATAAACAGAGCAAGAGTTTGAATTATTTGCTCCGATTCTTTACATGACCACAGCAAAAAAGTATGTTTCCCACAAAAAAAGGTACTTTTTGCTCCGGTCATGTGAAAAAACTGGAGTAAAAAGCTAGATTATTTGCTCCGGTTCTTTAAATGGCCTGAGCAAAAAATATATTTCCCACCCCAAAAAAAATGTACTTTTTGCTCTGGTCATGTCGAAATCGAAGCAAATAGTACCGCCCCCCCCCCCCCCCCCCAAAAAAAAAAAAGGTTTTTTATGCAAAAATTAAAGTTAACTTGAATAAGTATAAATAAAAAAAATCATTTTTACATTGAAATTAATGTTATTACAACACAAAAAAAAAGGAAACAATAGTAGCAAGTATTACAACTATCTAAATTATAGCAAAGAGCAGTAAGAAGAGTGGCAGGGAGGAGTGAGACAACAACAGCAGCGAGTAGGGCGGCGGCAGCAGCTGTGGTCAAGGTGTAGCAGGCTAGCAGCAGCAAATAAGGCTGAGCACCTATAACAACCAGCAACAACATAGAAAACTGAAAAAAGAAACTTAGCATGCATTTTACATGTTGGGTGCATTACAGCTCTCTGAGAAGCCCAAAAGGCTTCCTCAAATGGCCACATGCTTACTACAACTATATTTTTTGCACTACTCTCAACCAAATCTTCATTGCTTTAAAATAGCCTGACAAATGAAATCGAAAGAGATAAGTTCAAAATAACTTGTATCGTCAAGATTCAAAGCAAGTATGTATTCGAAAGAGATTAAAGCACCAAATCTAAAGCAAAGTGAGAAATACAACACATATTCATTAGATATTCATTCTATACAAATTTAATTTCATTCACACTTATACTGTAAATCATTACATAAATTGAACTCAATCAAGAATTAATTCAAGCAAGCTCTCAACAAAACATAATCAATTGAATAGCAAAACAAAAGAAGCGAGTAAACCTTAAATTGCACAAAGAAAAACCGGGGAAAAAAAAACCTTTCTAGCATATCTATATATCATTTTATTAATAAACTTTAGCCAGTACTATTGGGTTTTGTTATATGCTAATAAATCAAACCACCAAACAAATAGCTAGCAGTACCGGTAACAAGACCAAGGACTGAACCAATAGAAGACACAACTTATATAAGGAAATGGCAGTTAGGACCCTCTACAAATAAATGGGTGGTTGAATGAGTGAGTAAGCAAATGAGCGACGAAAAGAGCAAAGTACATAGCAGATCAATTCCAAACATATCTAATTAGACAAGATTGTTATTGACCTAGTTTTGCCCAAACTTATCAGGCGTGGGCGATGCATAAGTAGGGGTGAATGAGCGATTAAATGTGTTTAATAGTATTAGGCAAATTTGAAAGGGGCAAATAGTGTACAAAGGGTCAAATATATCCAAAGAATAATGTCGACATTTATTTCAACAACTTTCTTTCCTATTTTCCCTACCAAACTTCATACCAAGTATTAAATTTTAGATCTATTTTTTCCCTCCATCTCTTCAAAGCTTCAAATCAACAAGACTTCATACTAATAATGAATTGTCGGGATTAGATTAGAGCAGAATGCATTGCCGTGATTAGATCGAATTGGATTGGATGACTCGAGATTGGAATGGATTGGAAAAGATTGGAATAGAATGAGATTGTAATCCCGTGAAGAGAACACACATTTACTATGAAAAGGGCTTAAAACAAAACAAAAACAAAAAAAAACCAACGTTGTTCATTGTTTTTTAATAGTTTGTAAAAAAAAAATTAATAATTGGGCAAATTGTCGCTTAAAATTCCACAGATTAGTTTCCATTAAGATGATTATCATTTTGGTGTATGTAATATTTAATTGTAACTTGTAATTTGGGCTCTTCAATCTTATGAATTATTAGGAAAAATTGCAAGAAAAATAAACATTTAAAAAAAAAATTGTCAAAAGAATCCTTTTAAAAAAATTTTGCCAAGAGAAACCTTAAACTAAAAGAAATTTGCCGGTTAAAACCAAATGACATATTTTCGACATTGACCACATTTTCAGGCTTTGACCATCATTTTTTTTTTACTTAATTCCACTCTTCATATGTTATATTTGCACACCTTTTCTCTTCTTTGTAACCCTCTCAAACACAAAGCTCCCTCCTACTCTCATACACCACCACTATCTTCACCACCATCCTTACCACCTTCACCTCCACCGCACTGCCTTAATTGTCATCGCCTTCTCCATCACCAACACTATCATCGCCTTCTCCATAGCCACTGTAATACCCCATATTTTCACATATTTTAAGGAATTATTTTTGTATTTTATACGTGTAATTTTAATATTTTTATTGAAAAGTTGTATTCAATAAGAATATTAAACAAAGGAATTTAAATAAATTTTAATTAAAATAATTATTTTGTGTTTTTAAATAATATTTTATGTTTTATAAAATATTTTGAAAAGTTTCTAAAAATAGAAATTCTAAGAGTTTCCTAATTTATTTTAAGGCAAGGGCATAAAAGTATTTTCCACTATTTAGGATAATTATGGGCTTCACCAAATCCTACTTTGGGGCCAATAAATACCCTTTAAAACCCTATTTTTAGATTTCATCTTTCATATTTGTGATTAGGATTCCAAAATTTAGAGAGAGAAAAAGAAAAAAGAAGGGGAAAAGAAGTCCGAAAAAAAGAGAAAAAAAAATTTTTGTTCGATTTTGGGCGAAGGAAGAAAAAAAAAACTTGTTGCTTGTCTCTCGGATCCCCGCCGTCCCTGCCGCCGCGTGCTGTCGCTGGCCACCGCGAGCCGCCCCTCGCTCCTCCCCTTTGTTCGGTAATTTTCGAGTATAAAAAAATATTCTTCTTCTTTCTTTTTGATTTAATTTCGCAAATTCATGTTTATATTTATGTGTAATCATGATTTTATAAGTTTCAATCATATTTTATGAAGTTATGATTTGTTTTAAAGTATGAATTAAATTGTTGTTCATGAAATTTTATGTTAGGGTTTATAAAATAATAAAATTCTTGATTTTTATGAGTTTTAATGATTTAAACTTCAATATTATGATCGTGATTTGTTGTTGAGTGAATTGATGATGATTTTATGAAGTTTAGATTGATGATTTTTAAAGGCTTTAAACATAAAATAAATTGCTATCCAAATTTCAAAGTCATGAAATTCAATAGAATAAATATTATGAACATGTTTTGGCTTATGAAAAATTATTCTAAAGCATAGTTTGGTTTCATAATAATGTTAGTAGATTGTACTCCTTCCGTTCCTTGAAGATCCTACCAGTTACTATTCATACGCTTCCAATGCATATTTTATAACGTTTACATATTTAGTTACACATGTATAAAAATTGTAACAATTGAATATTAATAATGTACTTATTAACACGAATCAAACAAGACCTCACATGACTATATTTTTCTTATACATCAATAGTTATTTACAAGAATCTCTTCACTTGTGAATAGTTAAAAAAAAACACATTGGCATGATCTTCAAGGAACGGAGGGAGTAAAAGAGTTTTGTCATGTATTTATGATATTTTTATGAGTTTTCTATGAGTTTAAAATTAATTAATTAATCTGAAAATTTTATAAAAACAAGTTAAAACAAGTTTTAAGTGTTCATATTATGCTAGTATGATCACATATTAATTCTATAATGTTGCATATGATTTTTAGTATGTTTTATAAAGTTTGAAAGTGATTTTAAGCATGTTTAACATGCTTTCCAGATTTTGTAAAGTGAATAATTAGAATTTTAAAGTATGTAATTTGTATGAATTGATCATATAAATTAAGTAATACATTGTATGATTGTTTTGTTGTGTTGTTTTTGAGGTTTTTCAAGGAGTTTTGATTATTTTAAATTGCTGTCCACTTTTCTAAAGTGACATAAAATTTATGTTGAGGTTTTATATAAAGTATAAATAAGTCCCGAAAACTAAACAAACTTGCAATAGTGTTATAAAATATAGAGAGTGAGAGTATAGATACTTAAGAGAATATATAATTTGTATTATTCAAGTGTGTCTACACCACACTAGGAGTCCTATATTTATACACATGACTACCTTGTGATTCCCTAAGAACATTGAAAGGTCATAAGTGACTATAATGAAGGGAGTTACATGGAGGAGTAAAATCATAAGTTACAAGAGAATTTACATAGGACACTTATGGTGAGAATTATGATGAGAATTTTTTTTTGGTGCTAATTATGATGAGAATTAACACATGGGGAATATGAACATCCACCATTATGAAAGAATTATAACAAATAGAAAATTAAAGTGAAGTATGGAATTGAATAGAGACCATATAAGAAATGTTTTGGACAAGTTTCCAATATAAAAGTTAGTTTAGAGTTGTTGTAGAACTTAGTCAACAAGGTTTTAATTTAGTTTCGGTTTTCTTTATGTAGAAGATTTTGAATAAGTCAACTTTTAGAAGTTGTAGCGGAGCACCACTATTTCACAAGGTACGTAAGTACTAAAGACAAACATAAAAATTAGAATTCATGCTTGGATGATCCGTTATGTTATGAAACATTGTTATGCTTGTTTGAATTATGAATTGACGTGCATGACAAGTTTTATTAGAAGCATGATTTTTTTTAATATATTATTCCAAGCTTTATTTTGACTCATTTGAGATGTCATGGTCAGTTTAATTTGGCCAATAGCTATTATAAAAGGAAAGAAGTTATTAAAAAGTTGGTTAGTCACTTAATCAACAAGAAAGGTAGGTGTGAATTTTTATTCACATGATTGAAAGAAGTTAATGAGCAATTATTATATACATGTTGCCACTCACAGTTTAATATGTGTTCAAGGAGAAAGTAAATAGTAGCCACTCACAGTTAATGTCTGGTAAAGGAAGTTCAGTTTAATTAAAGGACTCACATGAGATTATTTTTAAATCGAAGATAATTAATATGGCTTGCTTGATTTGATGCATGTTTTTAGGTGATGTTGTATGTGAGTCTTAACATTGTTAAAGCGATTAATCATGTAAAGTGTAAGAGGATTCACATCGAAACTCTTGGAATGTATATACTTTGAGCATGAACAATGGGAGGGAGTCGTATGGAACTGTGATCTATGACTTCTAGTTGGAGTACAAGACATTGTACTCTTTTATATTTTTATTGCGCTAGAATTCCGTCACTTTATGTGACATAGGTAATACTTTCTTAGAGTTGCTCCCAAGTTGGTGCCCAATAGGGCGATTTTAAAGGAAAGGAAACATGTTCGATGCAGAATCCAAAAGTTTAAATATAGTAATTAATTTTGTTGACTCTATGCACAGGTGAAAGTTGTCAAAGGTAAGTTGTGTGTATGTTTAGTTTATGTTGCTTTATTGCATAGTCTTTAGTAGTTATGTACTCAGCTTTGCTGACTGTTTGTTTTGTGTGCATGGCTTTGTCTTGGACTTGGCCCTACGATGACCCACTTGTTGGTGAGTAGTTGTCTAGAATAAGAAAAACTATAGGTACAGGTGGGCATATGTCATTTTACGCTGGGCTGGAATGAGATTGCTTGCTTTGTAGTTTTGTAGTCTTAATTTTATTGCTTATGAAGTACTAACCTTTATTTGGATCTTGCTTAATTTTCAAAGTTTCTACTTTTGGTTTTTTAAGGGCCATTAAAATGTTTCCGAAGTGTAATAATGTTTTAAGTTGATTTTTATTTTTGAAGGTTGGTTTGAATTTAGTTTTGAGATTTGTTTTGAAGTTTAAGATTTTAAGTTGGTTTTGGTTTTAAGACTTCCGCTGTAGTACTTTGATAAATGTCTTAGCCGTTATCACGGTGGCGGTAATACTTTGGATTTTCCGTTATTAGGAGTTTTAATAATTATAATTATTTAATATTTATAATATGTTTTCCGAAAAAATATAGAGTAGAAAGTTAGGAAATTCCAGGGTGTTACAGCCGCTTTCTCATCTAATAGTGTTTGAGATTTATTCAAAATCATGGGTTTGAGGGATTTATTCAAAATCATGGGTTTGAGGGATTTTTCGAAAATAGATTTGAATTAAAACTTTGTAGAATTTTGGTTTGGGAATTTGGGTTCGAAAATTCTGGAATTAGAACTTCGATTTTTGGTATCTAAATTCGTATTTGAGCTTGATTTTGTTCAAATTAATTTTTAAGTTTTTTTAGAGATTATAAATTCAGTTTTTTGAGCAGATTAAGTTTGAATTTGGTTTTGTTAATGTTCAAACTTTAGGATTCGATTATTTTGAACATTATAGTTTAATGATTTATTGTGGTGTTCATCGAGTAACGATCCCAAGAACGATAGAGATAAAGGTGATTTTTTCTTTTTTGGGGATTTGGTGTTGGTGATGAATTATCATTTTATGGAGTGAAGATAATAATTAGGTAAGAAGAGGGAGAACAAAGAGGGAAAGCAGGAAAGGGAGTGTAATTAAGTGAAAAACGAAGTCAATGTCGGAATAGATTGGTCAACACTGGATATTAACATTTTGGTTTTATCTTGCAAAAAAAATATAGTTTAAGGTTTCTCTTCGCAAAAAAAATTTTAAAAGGTTTCTTTTCGCAAAAAAAAAAAATTAAAAGGTTTTTTCTGGCAATTTTTCCTTAAATATATGGAAAGATTTGGTGTAGGAAATTCGGCCCGGCATTGTTTATGAAATTAATTGCACAACTACTATCTATGAATAGGATAAATGATAATAGTACTCTGTAGTAAAATAGGCACTATTTTACTTGAAAAATCAATTATACACCCGGGTATATCTCGAGATATACACCCACTTTTTAACACAGATAAAACATTAAATGTATTTTATAAAGCATTCGATGTATCTTATGGATTTTAATACATTTATCCTTAGAAACCTAATGTTTCATGAAATAAATACAAAGTTTTTAAATAACATTATTATTATTATTATTATTATTTTCTATTACACCTAATATTTAATAAAACAATATTTTATTATCTTTTATTTTACAAATAAATAAAATGTGGATCTTTAATGAAAAAACTACCATATAAGACTCATATGTCATCATAACATCACATTTTTCAATCTTTCTTCTCTCACTAACATTAAAATTCCTTTTCTCTCTCTCTCTCTCTCTCTCTTTTCTCTTTTCTCTTTCTTGTTCATTCTTTATATAACAAACAACAACTTTTCTTTCTCTCTCTCTCTTTGTAACCAAAATTTTCTGGTCAATTTGATAAATTAACTTTTCTGGAAATTTTGTCATGAAATTGATGGTATAAGATGATGAAGAAATGAATTGAAGAATGATATGAAATTGAAACTTCAATTATTTTGATGAATAGTTAAATCTTGAAGTTGAAAATGTATTCAATAGTTAATTAGTTAGTTTTAAATTAAGCTGTGCAATTATTACATATATATTATAAGAGACATTATTTGTTTCAATAATTATATGTTATTTTTTTTTTAATAATTTGTCGTGATGCATGTTTTATGAGGTATTACAATTGTTTATAATAATAAATTGTTTATTCAATACTTCTATGGTATATTACTCCATGTACTATAATGTATAAAATGATATTCTATAATAATTACCGAAGTACTAGATAAAAAATACATATTTGTTGCACATTTCTTGGACCGGAGGTAGTATATTACTACATGTTCTCTTACTGATAAGTGTATTTTATTCTTATATTTTACACCTTTTTCTGGTTTATTTTGTCTCTTACCTATGCTCTTCGGAGCTATTTTGGCTAACATTTGGTTGTATGGAGTTGTTTGTGCTTGTTAGTGACTTTTTGCAGGATTTCGGTGTTTTTGCATTGATTCCGAGGCAATCATATGAGTTACAACTAGATACTAGAAGCCATGGGTTAGAATTGAAGTAATCAGGAAGCTATGATGAAGCTTGGAGTAATACAAGACGAGCTGACTTGATTTAGGCGAGAAAGTCATTTTGCCCGCGCAGTCGGGCGGATTTGATCACTCAAATTCCTACTTATCATGGCATCTAAAAGAACAAGATCTACGCAGCAAAGGGGTCGTGGCCAACCGCAACCACAACAACCACCACCCACACCTCAAGTTCCGCGAGACCCGAGGTTCTTGAACATCGTCTTTGAATCCGAAGAACAACAGGTAAAATTTAATTTATTAACTGGTAGAGTGGTTGCTCCCACAAGATTTTTAGATCATTCTTTGTTAAGAAGGTTAGGAATTGAGGATAGCACTAGAGAGTTATTTACTAATATGGGCTTGAGTTATTTCTTCAATCTTAATCTCCCTACATATGTTGATCTTACTTATGAGTTTTTGTCTAATATATCTATTATCCGCCCTAGTAGCTCCCGACCTGTTAGGGCCATCCGTTACCGACTGGGTAACAGGACATGGGAGCTAAATGCTGATGATTTTGGTAGAATTTTTGGTATGCACTATGACGGCACCATGAAGCCCCCTGAGGGGTATAATGGTGCCACTCTTTGGTCTGCTCTTACAGGTGACACTTTGCAAAACCGACAGCATGCTCATGCTAACCGCATGCACCAGCCTGCTATTAGAATCGCTCAACGATTCATGGGTCTGACTATTTTTGGCCGTAAGGAGCCAAACAATGTGAGCAAAATTGAAGTTGCCATCCTTGGGCAACATCTAGTTAAAACCCAATTTCCTTACACCATCAACATTCCTCACCACTTTATCCTACACCTCCACAACCAAAGCAACACCCTTCCAGGTACCGACCAGTACGGCCAGCTAAAGTCTAATAACATTGTTTTTGGCGGCCTAATCTCTAGGATTGCCCAATATCATGGTATTCCTACTTTGAACAAGACCAAGGTCCAGGGGTCCAACATGTTGGACTTTGCTTTCTTGAGCCACTTGGAGTGGGTGGACTTAGCCACCCAAAACAAGTTGCGATGGTATGTGGGGTCCCGAAAAGCCCAATCTGTGTTACTCCCTAACCCCGTTTATATAGGGCTACTTACTGATCAGGATTCCTACCTCATGCCCCTCAATGGCTATGAATCCATTCCTGAGTACGGTACCTGTACCTATACCAGACGAGAGCAGGGTGAACCATCCCACTCTCAACCTCCCCAACAGGGGGAAGCCGGGGGGTACCAGGGACTAATGTCCCCTATTTGAGAGAAGTGACATGAGGGCATCATTGACCGACTCCACCAGTTTTAGATACAGCATACCCAGTTCTATCAGCAGTTTGATACTTTTCAGCAGGACCACCGGCTTGCTATGTACCCCATTTATGATCATTTCGCTAGACAGGGAGTGGTTTCTCCCGTTGGTCCTCACCCATCCTGGTACACTTATCCCCAGGGGGGTTATGGGCCTACAGGAGAGGGCACGAGTGGCATGGGTGGAGCTGCTGCTGATGACGATGATGATGAGGAGGGCGATACTGAGGAGTTCCTTCAGGACTCCGACTGAGGAGCTGTTCCCTTACTCCTTTCCAACACTGAGGACATTGCTGAGTCCGGCTTGGGGGAGGTATGATTTATTGCTTTATTAGTATAGTTTTATTGCTTTTTAGTATAGATTTATTGCTTTCTTAGGATAGTCATATGGTTTGTACTACTTGCTAGAAGTAGGAGTTTACATATGACCAAAAATATTGTACTGCTTTCCTAGTTTAGTTTTTATTGTTTTTTTTAGATTGAATGGTTTGAATGAATTGAGTTTATTTTTGATTTAAGAAGTACTGAATGATTGAATGATGACTTCCCTGTGCCCCGCATTTTATTTAAAAATGTTTTTGATCGATTTGGGCATGTGATGAGTTATGTTTAGGGAATTGCCAACTTGGACTTGAACTTGACTTAGCTTGAAACAATTTCTAATCTTGCCATTATAGCCATGTGTAGAGTAGGGGCTTGAACTGTGTTAACGGGAGGATTTGAGCCGCATACATTATTTCTATGCTTGTTTCTTTTCATGTGTGCTTAGTTCCTGGTGCATGTATGATCCATGTTTTGGCATTTGATTCTAGTAGCTTGGCTTTGGTATGTTACATGTCGCGAATGATAAAAGGCATTCATTTTCTAGGAGCTTTCAGATTTTAGGCATTCATTCACAAATTTTCCCTTGATCCCTGTTTTGAGCTTTTTATCCTTCATTTGCATTTTAGCCACATTACAACCTTATTTGGCCTTGTTCTAATCATTTTGATATATGCCCAAGCTTGGCTTGGGGGAGTTGGGGAGTTGTTTTGTTGTTGTTTTGCATTTGTTGGAGGTTTTGGAGGATTGGAAAATTGTGAAAAGGTTGTTGTTAAAGTTTAATAATAGGTCTCACATTAAGGCTCTGCATACCAATGTCTAGGCTAGGTTTAATGAAGAATTAAAATGTTATATCTTTTATTGGCCTAGTTATGTATGTGTGATGATTTTGTCCTTGACATGTCATTAAGAGTCGTGAGCCTAAGTTGAAAAAAAAAATGAAAAATGAAATGAAAAAAAAGGAATTGAAAGATGTTGAAGAAGAAAAACTTGTGATATTTGGAGCAGTTGAAATGTAAGTTTTAATGGTGTGATGTGATCCCATGTGAATTGGTTTGATGTTGGAGTTGATGTTGGAGATGTTAATTATGATTTTTGATTGTCACATGCGTATAGCCCGCATTTACCACCACATTATCCCAAATTCTATCCTACCCATCACCTTAGCCACGTTACAAGCTTAAAAAGACCTTTTTGATCGGCATGTACATATTTTTAGTTCTTGTGAAGTGAGTCAATTGCCAAAGCTAGTGAGTATTACTTGCATTTCGAGTCGACTTTCACATTAGGATTGAGTGACTACCCTTAAACACTTGCATGAGGTGTGAGGTGTGGGTTTGGGTTCTCAAAATTTGCATTTAAACACTTATTGCACTTGTATTCTTATTTGGGATTAAGGGTAAGCTTCACTGTTNTTAAGGGTGAGCTTCACTGTTTATGCTCAATTTTATGTGTGGAGTGACACCGAGTGAGCTACTCTAGTCATCGACTTCTATTTCTTACATGGTTGGCTTATTGATTTTGATTTAAGTGGATGGCGGTCAAGGGATTTTGATATGTTGGTATAGGAACTTACATGCTCGGAATTGCTTGAGTTGATTGTATTTTCAAAAGTTTTGGGGTGAAGTCATTGTTCAGTTTAGTTTGTTTGCTTGAGTACAAGCAAAGGTTTGGCTTGGGGGGAGTTTGATAAGTGTAATTTATTCTTATATTTTACCCCTTTTTCTGGTTTATTTTGACTCTAACCTATGCTCTTCGGAGCTATTTTGGCTAACATTTGGTTGTATGGAGTTGTTTGTGCTTGTTAGTGACTTTTTGCAGGATTTCGGTGTTTTTGCATTGATTCCGAGGCAATCATATGAGTTACAACTAGATACTAGAAGCCATGGGTTAGAATTGAAGTAATCAGGAAGCTATAATGAAGTCCGGAGTAACACAAGACGAGCTGACTTGATTTTGGCGAGAAAGTCATTTTGCCCGGGCGGTCGGGCGGAATTTCTTTAGCATTTTTCAAGAAGATTGGGGCGAAAACACTGATCGCGCCCGATCGGGCGGATTTCTTCCAAGGCCAAAATCACTCGCTTCATGAGCCCGATCGGGCGGATTGTCTGAGCTCGTTTTTCACTCCTTTTAACTCGAGCATTGTACTTTTCATATAAATAGTTCTTGTGTTAGGTCTTTTTAACACATGAGAGACTAGATTAGAGATTATTTTCTCTCCTTAGGGTTTTTCATTCAATTNTTAGGATTTTTCATTCAGTTTCTCTCTAGAACTTACTTTTGTCAAAACTCAATCATTTCATTCAATACAATCGCAATTTCAGGTTCTTCTTTACTTCTTCTCTTGTTTTTATTAGTTTAATTATTTTCCTTAGTTTTAATTGTTAGTAGTATTTTAATTTTAGATCTTGTTTTTGTTTTAGTTCTTGCTTTTGAGTTATTTTTGTTCTTGTTAATTAGTTTAATCGTTGTAGTCATGTTTTCAGTTTCAGTTCCTATGTTTAAATTGGTTCCTTTAGTTTCTATTATGCGTGAGTAGTTCCCTTTCTAGGACTAGGGGATCCATGGATTGATTTTGATGCTTGTTCATAATTGTTAGTTGGTTATTGATGTACTTGAATTCCTGTTGTCAACTTTTATTGCTTTCAGTTAAATACTGGCCAGGTTTAATTGTTAGTTTGATATTGTTGAAATCGATGCCGAGAGGTAAGATTACCACAATTAGATCATAAGGACAATAGGCAAAACGAGTCTAAGTGAGCGAGAGCCATTAGAGGAGTTTTGAAGGGGACTAGATTCGAGAGAATTAGTGGACCTTAATTCAAGGAAATTGATAATCTAATTAATTAATTGTGTGCAATTCTTTTGTTAATCTATGGTGAACCGATGTCCTAGACTTAGTCATAAATTCATTCCCTTAATCAACTTAGTTCTAGTTTTAGTTAACTTTTTAGTCTTAATTCAACATTCAAAGGCCCTTTACACAGTCTAAACTTTTTAGAACTAATAGGTTTAATTGCTTCCCTGTGGATTCGATCCCTACTTCCCTAGCTATATTAGTTAGAGTGGTTCGGTTTACTTTTGATAGGTTTGCGATAGCCTCATCACTTATCTATAATAATATTTCATAATATGAGATAATAATCCACGTTCTATAATTATTACTAAATGTTTTTTAATAACTGCTATAAGTTATTATGTTACTACACATTCTATATATGATAAATAACTAGTTTTGAAGCCCGGACGATGCCCCGGGTTATTTCGTGATGAAAAATCATTACAACTGAATGGTGCCATTATTTCGTCAACTACTATGTTTTGTTGCAATGAATTTCATTAATAATGCATAGTTGATATTAAGAGTTAGTTATGAGGATATGTGGGTATGTTGTTGAATGGCCCAATCTTTGGTTATCAACTTTGTTTGAAACATTAACTATTTGAATACTTATGAAAAACTTATGGTGGATCACCATATTATAAACAATAATTTTTCATAGAATAAGGGGATGATGTGCACGAAAAAAAATCATTAAAAAACATATATTGTAGTTATAGTCATATAAAATGGAGATGATAATTGGACATTTGAAATATTAAACAATTTATTTTTTCTCTCTACTCTTGTCATTGGTGAATTGATGTTATTGTAGAAATATGAATTCAACTAATTAAAACTGGTGTTTCTTTTTACACACGCGATGCATGAAATGTTTTGGTTTTGACCTGCCACGTGCAAAAGGCTCTACATTGCATTTACATGAGTTAAGAGTAATACTAATCCATGTAAAGAATGGTAACAAATTGAGTTACAAATGGTAATAAATCCACGTAGCGCGGGAATTGGGGGATAATATGACCGTTGTCACACTAAAAATCATATATGACCGTTACAAAATTATATCCGTTAGAAACACCTGAATTTTAAATATCTTATAACCCTTCTCTGTTTTTTCAACTTTCTATTTTTCCCTCACTCGAATCTCATACCCCTTTTTCTTATCACAATTTTGTTTCCTTTTTTCCAAATCACTCACAAAATCAGCAATTTGTTGCAATTTACACCCGAAAACTCGAAAATTCCATAAATGCAAAAATGGTAGAAAAATCAAGTAACACCCATATAGTAGAAATCCCAACAAACCAAGAGCTGGAAGTCGAAGATGATCAACATCAGGCGAAAACGGCAATTATGATCCAACAACACCCGATGATGGAAATCTCCAAAAGCCCAGGTCACCTTCTCTTGCTAAAACTATGGCAAAGAGAAGAACACCTTTTTGCCAATAGAATCAAACTCAATGAGACCAAACTTGACCACCTACGCCGCGAAATCTTCCACCTCTGCTGCTGTTTCCTCGTCTTCCATGCCTTTGTCACCACCCTCCTGTTCACCGCACAATCAGGAGGGACCCAGTGCAGCAAATGGTGGGTCCCGTCTGTTGTGGTGGGGATCACCTCAGGGGTGATGGCGGTGTTGGTGCAGGTGAAGCTGTGGAGATATTGGAAGGTGACGGAGCGGCTGAGGAGGGAGAGGAATGATAACAGGACACTTGGGAGGGGAATTCAGGAACTGAGGATGAAAGGCGAAAGCTTCGATTTGTCGAAAGAGATGAGTTTTTGTAGCTCCAAAAAGAAGAGTTCGAGTGTTGAGATTAAATGGAAGCCAAAGATATGGTGTTCTAATAATTTTGTTACTTTTTGTTTGGTGGTTTTTGCTGGTCTTGCTATTCCTGCTCCTAAGTTGTTTCTATGTGTCATTTGATGACTCAATTGCAAAATAAAAAAAAATTAGTTGGTATGTAATTTAACAACAACGGTTCTTTAATTTAATTTGTGCCAATTTCTGCACTCCCGTCTTTTAAAATTAGGAGTGCGGAAATTGACACATTGTATTTTTTCGGTTTTACAGTTTGACTGTGTGTTACTTTGTTTAATTTGTTGACATTTTATTTTTGCAGGGAAATGATGCTAGATAGGGTTGGGTGAATATGAGTTTTGTGGGATGAAGCAATATGGTCCGATTGACTCACTAATCTGATTAAATTAGTATATAAAAAAAAAAAGTGGTTTGGCTAAATTTTTGTAGATTTGTGCAAGTGGAGAAATCAAGGGGTTAGAAGTGCAGATTTTGTATGGTATCAGCACAATTGCTTGTGTGCGCTCATTTTTTTTGGTGGAAAGGATAGACTAGAGAAGACCAATTCCTTATTAATTTAAATTGATGAGGAACAATATTTATTTATTTCCTAATTACATGATGTTCAGCTTAATTGTATTCTTTTTATACTTATCATATCTATATATATATACACATTCAATTATTCAAATAGAGATTTTGGTAATTTAAGCTCCTACTCTAATCTTAATTTGCTGAAACATGGAACACATACAAAATAAAAATGATCTAATTCTAATCTTGTACATTTCTTCCGTCAAACATATTTAAATATTAGTTGTTCAATTTCGATATAGAAAATCTGATAATTTTCCTATTCAATTTGGAGTGCTTTTTCCCCTTTGGACAATTATCATATTTCCATAAGTAAACACTTGAACAGCAGTCTTTGGGATGATTATTTTACGTGGACGACCACATGGAATGAAAGATTAATTTTTGGTTCATGTAACCGACCACAATTTTTGAAATTAAGGTTCTGATTGATTGATTGAAACACTTAACAAAATTAAATAAATAAAGTAAAATTAAAAAAAAAATTAGAAAGGGAAAAACACAAACTAATGCATAAGAAGCATCATTATTAATATTAAGAATGCTGATAATTATCAGACAAACTCATATGTTAAATATTTGACTCATGTATGATATTATGATAATATGTTTAGTATCAAAATCTTAGTAATTAACTCAATCACATGATATTACAAGAAGCATTAGGATTTTCATCACTAAACAAATGAACATATTTCTCTTCAGGAGCATCAGCCGTAGCATAGGCTTGAGGTGCACTTCTCACATATCCTGAAGGAGCCTTTTTGTCATATGCTTGAGCAACATAAGGGTAGCTTGCCATTTTGTATGAGATATATGGCCAAAATTCTGCTTTCTTTCCTGTGCTCCTCACTTTGTTTAACACCCTTACCGGCTCGATATTTCCGGTCACTGATACTTTGCTCTGCTTCCGGTCCACATCAACGGATGTCACTCCTTCATACGACATACACACGAATTAATACTCCGGGCACAAATTTCTACCATTACATATTATATGTCCCACCATTAGGATCGGAACTTCCACACATCCTATTGTAGAAAGTTTTGAGCCTTACAACGAATTTACCTAGTTATGACCTAGTGTATGTGCGAAATTTCAAATGTAATACATTAATAAATAATAAGGAACAGACGAAGTAGATAACTGAATTGTAACATACTACCAAAAAAAAAAAAAATCAACTTGAATAGTTATGCATTACCTTTGATATGGATGACAGAGTTCCTAATTTTTCGTTCACAACCCTCGCAATCCATCTTCACCTTGATCACAACAGTCTGTTGATGGATGTAGAGATGACATTTAGTACAATTGTCGTCTTCACTAGCTATATCATTGCTATCATATCCTACACAAAATATGAAGGCACTCCCTCGGTCCGCAACAAGGACATTGTCACCTGACCTAATACAACAATAGTTTATACGGAGTACAACCTAAGTAATCGATTTCCTTGTATATAATTACTGAATTCAAATGATTTGCTAGTACACATGAAGAAGTTAAGTCTAGCTATTATGAACATTTCATAAGAGCATATAATATACTACGTAGTTTTTAAGGGGTTGTGAAAATGTGACAAATATGATTATCTAACTATTACAGGACCAACTCAACCAAAAGCTTAAGCTAATGGTTGAGGCCCAGGAATTGGTTTTATACTCTATCACGCCCCCTCACACGAAAGCTTGTTGGGCCAACTCAACCAAAAGCTTAAGCTAATGGTTGAGGCCTAGGAATTGGTTTTATACTCTATCACTAACAAAGAAAAATTCGGCCTAGGGGACTTAAAGACATCAAAAACATAAGCAATGTAAAAGAACTACTCAAAATTCTTGAGAAGGTCACCTGTAAAGGCTTGAGCTTCTTATGCTTTGGAGCAAATAATGCGTCGCAAAAACTCACGATATATGGTACAATCCCCATTTCTTTTGCTTGCTTTCCTTCAATACAGAAGCATGAGCAAAACAGAAGAAAGGTAAGGGTTATAAAATGAAGGAAAAAACTAGGATTAAGTAAGAAAATGTACTATATATACACAATAATGCAAGTTTGATGCATCATGCAAGTTGAAGTTTGTTTTACGTTTGACTTGATGTATGTAAGATGTAAGCTAGCATAGCCCATTAAAAGTGATAAAGAGGGCAAAAAAAAGCATGGTGGTCTCAAGCCAAAAATAAATCCTCTTTTTAGATACCCAAAAAAAAGTTGAAAGGAAAAGAAGTTTCGAATAAAATGATAGATTGAAAGTAAATTATCATTTCAAATTGATCATAGTGTACATCTACTAGCCATGCATTAGAAGTGAACCGAATGTTATGTTTCAACGAAGAATAAAGGAAGTGAGCTATTCACAAGTGCACAAAACTGTGGGTAAAGTTCTATCTGCAATCGGTTGTATCTTGTAAAATGCAATTTTTGCTCACTAGGTTATTTAAGAAGTTTCGTACGCCAAAAGTTGTTAAGATTCTTGGAAAACTCATGTAAACTTCAATTCTTTACAAAATTATTACATGAATATGCAATTTTATTTTAATTTATAGCCTTGTAAGGACTTTTATATTGGTGTAAAAATTACAAGATGTGCCTGCTTGTTCATCCCAGATTCCACAAGAGTAGAAAAAGATGTAATGGCTTGTTTATTAGTATCTATCAACTTCCTTATAATTAATTAGTTTGGAAACAAGCCCAGAAAACTTTGTACGTATGGGCTAGATTCAAACTGGACAATATCATATTAGAAGCTACAAACAATAAGGAGTTTGCGTGTCACGTGGAAATGTAATGACAATTTTCAAGTTTCTACCAATGCAATTAGTAACAACAATTTTGGAAGAAAAAAAAAAAAAAAAAGCCTAAAATCATATATTTGTGCGGGCTGGACTCAAAAAGGACAATATCATTTTGATGTTGCCATGTTGGTGTTAAAGCGCCTACAATCTAATAATAGCAAGTTGCAAAAGATGATGACATATATGGATTTGCCTGATTAATCGATTTTAGCTCTTAGCTAATTTATTATTTTTGTAAAAGTGTAAAACCCAAAAAATAACCTAGAACATGAAATAGTATTCCCACTTTAGGGTTTCAAGTTTTAACTTAGAGATTAATATAGCTAATGGAAGCACTACATCATCTTATTACACCGATAGTTTTTTTTTTTTTTTTTTTTTGTTTTTTGAAAGACAATCAAAATAGTTCTAGCATCAATGGATTTCCTAACTTTACTTTGATCTAGCGCTCAGAAGATAGAGGAAAGGAATATGAAATTCAATGTGTAATCGAGAAAAGAATATGTAGCTTATGCATATAAGCGCTTCTACATCGCTATATGCCTACATATGAACACATGTGAGTAGACCACATTATACATATTGTGCGAGAGTGCTTTTATAAATCGTGTAAGCACCATATCAGTATTCTAATCAAGAGGGTAAGGCTTTGGTCTCCACTTATAACAATTATTTATGCTTGTTTAGCTTAGATTCCACAAAAACTTCACTTTCATTTTGTGGGCATGGAGAAACTAGTCTTCATGTATCACCTTGCGTTTTTATGCATGACCACATTATTCATTGCGAGTTGGTCCTAAAAAAAGATTTACCTAAATCTCAAATCACTAAAATCAACATTTTAACTAAGAGGTGACGACTTTTGCTATACATCTTAGAATCAACAAACATGTGCAACTTTCATCTCACGACTATGTGAAAAATGGAAAAGGTAGATTAGTGGTGAATCCGGAATTTATTTATTTATTTATTATTTTTTTTTTATATAAAGGAAGCAAATTGATATCAACTAATTACAAGTGGACAACTCTTTACAATACTACTAGTTAAAGACTCGTTTTTGTTGTATTGATATAGTAGCTACATTTGCTTCAGTTTCAAATTCTCATATATTTTATGTCATAATATTTGGTTGATGATGTGTTCAATGCACATAATTACACTATAGTTGATATTATGTTACTAGTTTACAACAATGTAAAAAAGTGCAGTATATTTTTGTTTTCCCGGTTAAGGCCCGTTTACTTCAAGCGAAAACAGTTGAACTGAACTGAACTGATTGGAGCTGAACTGAAAGTTTTTTTATGAAGGATTAATGACTAGCAAAATAAAAGAAGAGCTAAACTAAACTGAACTGAACGGAACTGAACTGAACTGATTTTAAGTTGAAGTAAACAGACCCTTAGGCAGTTAAGGATTATTCCATTCGGGAAAAAAATTCTAATATTAAAGTTCTAGGAATTTATGCCATTGATTTACAATTTTCATTATCCATTCTTTTGGCTTCCTAATAAAAAAAAAAGAGTTAAAAATTATATAAAAACAATATGGAATTAAAGGTTATTATGGTAAGAGATTCCTGATATGAACTACTCCGGCCAGAGATATATGGCCACTAGGGGTGTGCAAAACAAGATATTGAAAAATTTATCCGGATTTTCATAGCCAAAAAATTTGGTTCTCGTTTCCATTTCGGAAATTTGGATATTCGAAAAAGTTCATATCGAAAATCCGGAATATGCACCAAATTTTTCATCAAAACTTACTTTTATATCCTTAAAAAACCGAATCGGAAAAACGAAAATTCGGAATAATTCGAAAAAATCTGGATAATTAAAATTTCGGATTTTTTTTCCTTAAAAATCCATTCCGTATCCAATCGATTTCCTGTTTAAAAATCATGATATCCGGTGCAATTTTTCCAAGTTCTAAAAAACCATATTAGATATCCGATTTCAGAACGAAAAATCGAAAACCAGACCAAAATTTCGGAAACCAAATTTTTTGCACAGCGTTGAGGGCCACACACAACACTTTAACAGACATGTATGGCCAGCTGAGCTGACCACTGACCACTGACCACATGCATAAAGTTTAGCCATACACTGATACACATGCAAGTATGCAACGCGAAATGAATTAATCGTGGTATCACCAAAAGATTTCTTATTTGAAAAATAAATTAATATAAACCTGTTTTTTTAAGGGTTTTAATTTAATGGAGTTGAAATAAATCGATTTTGCATTATTTGGATACAAAAGAATGAGAGAAAGGGACTAAGGGTCTATTTACTTTAACTTAAAATCAGTTCATGTCAGTTTAATTCAGTTTAGTCCAGTTCAGTTTAATTCAGTTATTCTTTTATTTTACTAATTTATTTGTTCCTAAAATTATTTGTTCATATATATACTATTTTGTTTATAATATTTTTTTATCTTCATACTTCGTAATATATTTGTTCATAATATTATCATTGTTTTGTACTTGGTTTTATTTTGGTCATAATATTATTTATGTGTATTAGTTGCATTACTGTCATTTTGTACTTGATTTTATTTTGTTCATAATATTATTGTTGTGTATTAGTTGTGTTAGTGTTTTGTTCACAATATTATTAGTGTGTTCATAATATAATTTTAAAACATTAATTATCATTTTTTTTTGTTTCATATATATATATATATTAGTTTATAATTTTCACCGAAAAAATATTAAGAAATATCATTCAGGAAAGGAACACAAAAATATAAGTGAAATATCATTTACAAATATATTATTATACCACATAAGTATTATTGGCTTTTATTTCATAACATATAAACTACTAATAACGAATTATTTATTTCATAATTATTAGTGGATTTAGATCAACATTATTAATATGGCATTACTCCTTAGTTAAAAATCAATAAGTAAAATATTAATAGCCATAGTCAATCCATAAAAGATCATAGTTAAAAATCAACATCCAATAATCAATAGTTGAAAATCATTAATCCGTAATAAAAACTTTCAGTTCAGTTCAGTTTACCTCAGCTCCAATCAGTTCAGTTTAATTGTTTTAAGCTAAAGTAAACAGATCCTAAGGGAGGGAAGGAAATGAGAGGAGATAAGCTCCTTTGGATAATTGGTTGGGGGATGGAGAGGGAGAGCTCCATTTCCTCTGATTTGGGAATATATGAAAAGTAAATGGAGCTCTTTTTCTCCTTTTCATTCCCCCTCTCCTCTCTCATATTTCTCCCTCTTCCTTTTCCTTCAAAGTTGTTATCCAAACAATCTTACTATTTTTAACATATATTGAAATGGCATCATATGACTCTAGCTGGTGAGTCATTCTATGTCTAAAACTTTTAGATTTTATGGTTGAACAAGGTTATCGCACACCTCTCAAAAGTAACCGAACGACTCTAACTAATATAGCTAGGGAAGTAGGGATCAAATCCTCAGGGAAGCTATCAAATTCTATTAGTTCTAAAAAGTCTAAACTGTATAAGGGGCCTTTGTGGAAAGTTCGGTAAAAGACTACTAAAACTAAGAAGACTAACACTAAAACTAAGGAAAATGACGGGAAATTACGAATTAAACTCTTATGAAGGAAACCTAGGGCAATCGGTTCACTATGATCAATCAACAAACTCATTAAACACTCACTAATCAATTTATTGGCATTCATTGAACTAGGGCTCACTAATTCTCTCGAACTTAGACTCCCTCAAAACTCCTTTACCGACTCTCGCTCGCATAAATTCGTTTTTTGCCTATTATTCAGTAGTCTAATTGTGGTAATCTTACCTCTCGGCCTCGATTTCGACAATAACCTAACTTACAGTTAAATCTGGCCACAATCTAATTGCAATCAATAGAAATCAATAATAGGAATTCAACTAAAGGCCCTATTCTCCTCGTCTTATTTTTACTTATTTTCAGCAAAAATAAGTTCAGTTCAGCAAAAATCAGTTTCAATCCTTAATAAATTGTTAAGGATTTCAGCAAAAATAAGTTCAGTTCAGCAAAAATAAGTTCAGATAAGTAAAAAGAAGTTCAGATCAGCAAAAATAAGTTCAGATCAGCAAAAATTAGTTCAGATCAGCAAAAATCAGTTGAGGAGAACAGGGCCTAAAAGCCAAGAATTAATTAAAGAACATAAAATAAACTTATAACATGATCATAGATCCCCTAACCCTAGGAAAAAAGACTACTCACACATGATTAAAGAAACAAAAACAAAAACAATTTAAATAACATATTCTTAATCATAAACTAATAAAAACTAGGATTAAAACTAAATTAATTACTAATAAAAACTAAATTAAGAACTAAAATAACAAAATTAATTAAAATAAACTAAAAACTAAGAAATTAAAGAGATTCATGAATTAAAAAGAATTGAAAAGCATAAAGAAAGAAATTACCAAAAGAATGATCAAATTGCATTAATTGAAATTGAATCTTCAAGAACAAACTAAGTGCTTCCAAATTCTAGAGAGAAAAGAGTTTTAGGATTCCTAAGTCTAAAAATATGCCAAAAACTAGTTAGGGTTGTGCCCCCTTTACATAGAGTATTTATAGGAATTGGGCTTTAATTAAAATATACCCACGAAGCAAAACCGCGAAGAGAAGTCGAACGGACCCTTAACCGCTTCACTTGCGCCCGCATAGGTCAAAACCACTTTGTTCCCTGCGCCCGCAGGTGGTCAGGTTTGGCCTGTGTGAATTCTCTGATCTATGTTGCGGGCGCATAGATCAAATGAGGATTAAAGGGCTGCGCCCACATGAACCAAGTTGAGCAACATTTTGACGATCTTGCTTATTTCTTCACTCGATTCTTTGAATCTCGTTCATGACTTATCGTAACTTGGCAAGCATTCCAAGGCAAGTGCTTTTTGACTCGTTTTAGCTTCTAATTACTTCATAACTCTGTATTACGCTCCTGTAACATATAAACAAAATCGAAAACTGCGCGTAATAATAACTGAGAAAGTATAAAATAACCGTAAAAAGCTCTAAAAGTCAACTAAAGATGCTAAAACCGTTCCAAAACATAACTTAACATCGAAAGACGACATTTACTCAAAACAAAGCCACAAACTTAACTATTTAGCACAAGAATCAACCGAAAATGAGGGAAATTAAAAACACAACATAAAACACATATATCAATGGTCAAGGGTAGATTATTGTACGGACTCAGGACATATAGAGCTATATGCACCCTCTTCTAACTAAATGAATATTAGAGTTTTCAAATTGAATATTATATTTTTGAGAAAGGAGCATTAAATATGAAAGAACATTATACTTAAAATAATTGAACATTAGAACTAAATGAACATTATATTTTTAAGAAATGAATATTTAGGTTTATAAGCACATTATACTTTCAAAATTAAAGGAATATCATAATTTTAAAAGATCAATATATAGGTTCAACAAATGAACACAACTTAGTAAGAGAAGATGAATTTGAGGTTTAAATGTAAATGTTAAGTTTTTACAAAATTAATTAATATTTAAAGTTTTTAAGTAAATATTCAAAAACTTAAGAAATTGATGTTACAAGCAATAACAAGAAAATGCGTATTTAGGGTGCCAAAATTGAACATTGTGTTGTTAAAAAAAATGAATAATAATAGTTAATACAAAAGTTGAAACTTATTTGATATACTTCGACAAAAGAAAAAGAGATGAAAAACTTATTTATGATGTGATAATGAACATTCTGCTTTTGATAAATGAATATTTAGAATATAAAGTAAATGAATATGGCAAAAGACAAAGTAAAATGAATATCAATTGTTAATTTGTGTTGTTAAACAAATGTAACACCTTTTTCAATCAACTTCAAAATAAGTAAGTGAATTATAATTTAAAACTAGATAAATAATAATAGTAAGTTATTTTATATTCAATTTTATGAAATGAACATCCTTTTTGCTAAGAAACATTATGTGCACATAGTTGAACATTAGGGCTTTAAATGGGGGTACAGTGGTACATAATTAGCTTCATGGAATCGGGTCCATGTAATACCAATTGAGTACTTCCATAACCCAACAAGCCCAGCATGGCCCAAAAGACTTGTTTTAATCCTATGGCCAATGTTTCACTAGCTAAACAACACCAAGTATATTTATATCCAACATTTGGAGTACAAATTTAGTTTGTAGTTTTGTACACTGCACCAAAAATGAGACCATTTGATTACTCGATTGCTTTCACGACTATGAGATTATGTATATATTCTTTCGTTTACAATTTTTCCTTATTTTGAACACTCCCTTTCGTCTCATCTTTCTACTTACTTTCTCTCTTTTAGTATTCAACTTCCAAACAAATTAATTGAATTTCTCACACAAAAAAAATCAATTATTATGCAAATCATCTTACATTTACTATAAAATAGAAGATTTTTTATCATTAAACATCATTTAAATTGTGAAATTTAGATTTTGGATTTTCAAGTTAAGTTTCAACATTCAAAATAAATAAATCATCCAAATTATAGATAAAGATAATCAGATTATGATAAAAATCTGCAAATGAAGTATAGTTTCAACTTGTCATTAATAATGATTTTACATATCATAGAGCATGGTAACATCTATAATTTTATGATTGATGAGGCTATCGCACACCTATCAAAAATAAACCTAACAACTCTAACTAATGTAGCTAGGGAAGTAGAGATCGAATCCTCAGGGAACCAATTAAACTCTATTAGTTCTAAAAAGCTTATACCGTGTAAAGGGCCTTGGTTGAGAAATGTTGATTAACTAATCGACTACTAATTGTATTCTTTTTTGACACCGGTGTAGACAAGTTCTATGATATCCTCTAAAATTCCAAAGTACTCAGTGCCATCTTCACCCGAAACACAAACACCGTAATTCATGGTCGATTTGTGACTGCCGTACGCATTTGTATGGAAGTTGAAACCACCAACTACAATTTGACCAAAAGTGCGAACCCGCTTGGAAGGGCCCATAGCCAACGCTTGTACGACGTCAGAATCTGGTTTCTCCTCATGGACCTGTCAATGTATCGGACCATTAGAGTTGCCTAAGTATAGAAAAGGGATATCATGAACCTATTGAAATTGTTTGTTAACTCTTTTTACCTTCATACGCAACCAATTTGGGAATTCAACTTCAAATTGGACATGAAGTTGTTGTGCAAGCAAAGCCGGATCAATTGTTTTCATATACTCCTCAAACTTCCTACAAAAGGGAAGATTTTGGGTTAAACATTGTCATAACCTACTAGTTTTACATGTTCCACATGTAAGTTTTAGTAGAAACGGGGTTACCTTTCATAGTCTCCTAAAATGCCACTGTTAGACAACACAAAATAATGCGCCGATAGGAGTTCTTTCTCATCTAGAAATCTTGTTTTCCCTTGAGTAGTTACGCGACCCCTATCAACTCTAAACAATTCCGGGACCTCGTCGTTGTCTACGTCATCCTCAATATCAGGGTTGACATTTCGACCAAGATCTCTTGCTTTTGTGTCGAACTTGGGGTCAAAGTAATGGGAGCAGAAGTTTGCTACCTCTTCAATTAGGTAAGCATTGCATATTGAACCTTCGACACGAGCTTTGTTACCAATCTTTCTTTTTAAATGATTCAGGAACCTAAAATTTTTAAAAAGCATCAACAAAGGTTTAGTATACGAAGCGGGTTATACAACTTAGAAAAAAAACTTGATGGAATTTTGCACATTAACAACTACTTACCTTTCGAATGGATACATCCATCGATATTGAACGGGTCCATACACTTTGGCCTCATACGGCAAGTGTATCGGCAAATGCTCCATAGAGTTGAAGAACGAAGGGGGGAAAATCTTTTCAAGCTTGCAAATGATCTCTGCAATGTTTCTCTCCAATCGTTCCATGTCAGTGACTTTGATTGTGTAACAACAAAGATCTCGGAAAAATTGGCTTATCTCTGTAATAGCATTCCAGACATGGGTAGGGAGAAATTCTTTTAAAGCAACAGGCAACAACCTTTCCATGAAAACATGACAATCATGACTCTTCATTCCAGTTAGTTTACAACTTTTCAAATCAACACATCTCCTCAAATTGGACGCATAGCCATCAGGAAAACGCAACTGCTTAACCCACTCACACAGAACCTTTCTTTGATCTCTATCAAGAATGAATGGTGCACTCGGCATGACATCTTTCCCTCGGTCGTCCTGCTGTAGATGTAGCTCGGGACGTTTACAAAGAGCCTTGATGTCGAGTCTAGCCGCGGGTGTATCAGAACTTTGTTTTTTGACATCCATAATAGTGTGGATGAGTTGATCAAAAAAGTTCTTCTCAATGTGCATCACGTCTAAGTTATGGCGAAAAGAAGGATAAGATGCTTCCAATAGGGCAGGGTCCAAAAATGCTCTCTTTGACCCAACCAGATTTAGCCTTTTTCACCGAATTAAGTGCTTGGCCCATCAGTCCCTTAGAAGGTCTTCACACATTCCCAAAGTTCATCTCCTGACATGATATGGGGAGGATCACCTTTCTGAACTTGTTTCTTACAAAAAGCTGTCTTGCTGTTCCTGAACGGTGATCCCGTGAAAGGAATTGCTATGGCAATCAAACCAAGACACCTTGCCACTATTTTTCAACCAGAATGATTTTCTTTTGTCATGCAATAGGGACAAGCTTTGAAAACCAGCTGTAGACCAACCAGACATCATACCATAAGCGGGGAAGTCACAATAGTCCATAAGATGGCAGCTCGAAGATTGAAATTTTGTTTACTTGAAATGTTGTAAGTAGTAACACCAACTTCCCACAACTGTTTCACTATTCTATTAGTGGTTGCATGTAAACATCTAGGTTTCCTTTGGGTTGTTGGGACGGGAATAATTAATGAAAGGAACATGAATTCTCTTTTCATACA
This sequence comes from Suaeda aralocaspica, assembly GCA_016808085.1. Lineage (NCBI taxonomy): Eukaryota > Viridiplantae > Streptophyta > Magnoliopsida > Caryophyllales > Amaranthaceae > Suaeda > Suaeda aralocaspica. Next base: position 386,459 of record PYUH01000185.1, read on the forward strand.
CATCGACGGGGGCAAGTTATATGGGGTCAATATGACTGGCCAACAAGAATAGTTTACCCCCAAACTTGCCATGAGGATCAAACCCATCCGTACACAACCCAAGCCTAACATTACGAGTTCAACGCAAACTCCTGTGAGCAACATCACCTTTTCCACGCTTCAGTGTCGCTAGGGTGTGCCATTGTACCTTGCAACCGAGGATTTTTGCATGCCATGACATTTCCTCCGCATGTCCTTGGTGGCAAACATCTTTGCAGCCTAGGAGTGGTCGGAAGATGAATGAGAACATTCTCAGGAACGTCATTCCCTTTCAAAGTCTTCTTGAACGGTCGCTGCACAAACAGTACACTTAGACAAGGCTGTCATCTTTCCAAAAACATACAAACTTTCGGGCATGCATCAATCTCTTAGCAGGCATCTCCAACCCTTGAACAATTTTCTTTACCCTAGAATGTCTCCTACATAGGTGTTCTTAGGAGACGAATCACTAAACAAAGACACAATGGCATCTACACCCCGTGGGGCATATTGAACTGGATTTAATACTAGTTATTTTAGAGGGCCATCGCTAATCTAGAAGTTGAACTCCCTTAACCCAAGGTTGTTCAGAAGCCTTTAGCATATCAAAATGCTTTGGCCTGGGGTTAGGTTCCCCTCTGACTGGGTACCGATTGATCTTGGTTATGTCAAAAGCATCCATAACCATTCGCGATAGTCATTGGATTGCCGCTAGTGAGACCCAGGTAACCCTTCCCCATGACAAGCCACTCATAATAATCCGATTTAAACACCCTTGGCATACAAATGATACTTTACTGTATCCGGATCATAGATGTGTTTGTTCTTGCATTTAACACACGGACACTAACTTCATTTGGGTCAGTTGTCTACGGATGATCTTTACAATATTGAAGGAATTCCTCAACTCCTTCCTTAAAAGCAGGGTTCATAGAAGATCCGACCTTCCTACAATACATCCAACTACGTTCCCTTCTTTTCATAGTGACAACTTCTAACAAGTCACGCATATAATTATTTTAGTCAAAATGGCAAAATATAATTATTGAAAACTGCATAGGGTTGTATTATAATTATTTATATTGATACAACACATAGTACTTGTACAAGTGTGTGTGTGGTGAGTAACAAATGGAGATAACTTATATAATTGTGGAACTTTTAACCCCAAGCAAAACAAACAAAAGTTAACAGCAAAGAATAAATTAAGTAATTAACAGCATTAGTAATCTTGCAAACCGGCAGCACAGCAAGAGGCTAAGAGCTAGATGATGCACCTGGTTCAAATTGATGTTAACAAGTTAACCAAGATTAAGGGTGAATGTAACACCTTTGACAACCATCTATACAAGAAGTTAACCAAGAATTAAGGGTCTCCCCGAGGTTCCAAGCATCCAGCATATTTGTAACCAATATAAGTGATAGAGCAACCACTCTAAAAACCCATTCACCGACACCCAGTCAAACTCATTACTCACACCCAAAACTCACAGTCTCATGGAAGACACCACCCGACCTACTATTGTGGCTGCTTTCTTGATATGCACATACAGCTCAGACACCAAACCATACAATGAGACATGCACACACAGCTTACACACTAACCTATATTAGCCGATTAAGTGCTGTAAATTGATGACTTTGGTGTACTTGTGACAGTGAATTGTGTGTTTTTTTTTATAAATAATCTCTTAAAAATAAGAATAAATACAACATACATTAAAGCCACTCTTAAATAGCGAAAAACTCTACTTTAGATAAACAATTGTGAAAAAAAACTTGCCTTCTAAATAAAATCTGCTTAATTGGCTACTCAATCAACAATTCAGATACTCAATTTAATCAATAACATGCTATAATACACTATTGCAGGCCTAATTTTCTTCATGTGTTGTTGCAAACTTACAAAATTGTTGATACATCATATGATTTTTCTATTTAAAAACAAAATTAATTCAACTAGCCTGCAATTATATTGAATAACTCACTGATTAAAAGAGGCCAACAACTTAAAAAAAAAAAAAAAATAACATCAAACAACAACTATAAGCATGAGATAAATTTTATATATATGTTAACAATTATTTATATTAATCTTAAACCATCAATTATTCAATTAACATGTATCTAACTTTTCCTCGTGCGTTTCCGATCCTAGGTTTCAAAAGGTGGTTGTAGATATGTGGGAGTTTGCAAATGAGTTATATCAGGAAGGAAAGGAGAAAAACACCTACTATGTGAAATTCATAGGAGATAAACACCTCAACACCACCATCAAATTCACTACCAAGACCAAGTACTAATTCCACCCCAATATCTACCTTCACCGCCCGACGAAATTACTGGCTCTACTTGGATAAACATTGACCAACAATCTCCATCTCCCTTACCTTCTCCTAAGCCGAGTTGCGGTCCTACCAACGACATCTTAACGGCGTTAACAGAAGACAACCATAGGCTAAGAAAGAGGAACTTCATTGTCTGAGCTCAACCACATGAAAACCCTATACAATGACATTATCTACTTCATCCAAAACCATGTTAAACCTGTTGTCCCTAATAATACAAATGACCAAAATCGGCCTCCTAACTTTAATGCATTGGCCGCGGAGGCAGCAGCAGCAGCTCCTCCTAAGCTCATAGAGTTGGATGATCAACATGAACAACACGTCGTTCTAACAACAAAAAATTAAAAAAATCTAAAAAAATTCGACCTTCAACAATCTTCACCTGTATGTTGAGGCAATAGGTTCAAACTCACAAAACAGAATTCTTGAGATTTATTACCCAAAACAACTAAAACAAACAAATTAGGGTGAGATGGGAATATCAACTAAAACAACTCAGAATTCATACGACATAACAATTGAATATCAAATTCAATTAAAGCATAAATTATTTCGGGAATTCGATCAAAAATTCGAGTCAGTAAAATTCAAATTCAATCAACATGCACAACAAACCTAAATCGAAAATTTAAGTCCGAAAATAATTGATAGGAAAACCCTAAATCGACGAACTAAACAACCATAAAACGTTTGATAGGAAAAAAAACAAAAACGATTGAAAAAAAAAAGTGAGAAATTACCAGAGGAGACCGCCGGAAGAACGGTAGACCGCCGGAAGAAGAGTAGACCGCCGGAAGAAGAAGAAGCGTTTAATGAGAGGAGAAGAAGGAGAAGAACGGCGGGTTAGGGTCTAATTTTGGAGAAGCAGTGCTTGTCTAATTTGCGAAGAAGGAGAAGAACGGCGGGTTATTGGAGAAGAAATGACTGAATTTGGTGTGTGGTAGTTTAATTTTTTTTGCGACAAAATTTACATAATTTTTGTCGAACTTTTGCGAGGGATTTTGCGACGGAATTAATTCCGTTGCAAATTTGCGAGGGATTATTCCGTCGCAAAAAAATAATTCCGTCGCAAAATTAGGGTTCTCTTTTGATATGGTTTGTCCCTTTTTTGCGACGGAATTAAATTCCGTCGCAAAAATCCGTCGCTATTTGCTCGTTTTCTTGTAGTGAAAGTCTAATTTCACTCTTCGTGCAATGCTATTTTGTACCGTAAATGATTTCCCTGCTTATGGAAATCTATCTGGGTTTAAGGTGAGGAGTGAGCAAGGGTGCCCGATTTGTGAAGAAGACTTGCCACCTCAATATCTAAAACATTTTGGCAAGAATATCTTCATGCACACTAGGAGACACCTCCCTCGATATCACCCTTACAGAAGGATGAAAGCACCATTCAATGGGATGACTGAGGACGGGGTTTGTCGGGATCCACTAAGTGGAATGCAGGTTTATGAGAGAGTAAAAAATGTGAAAACAATTTTTGGTAAAACTCAGAAGCAAGGGTCAAAGTCAAAGAAGGGTGTCTTGTGGAAGAAAAGGTCTATACTATGGGATCTTCCATATTGGAAACATCTTAATGTTAGACACTGTCTTGATGTAGTGCACATCGAAAAAAATGTTTGTGATTCACTGGTTGGTACTTTGTTAGATATGCCAGGGAAAACAAATGATGGTCTAAGTACACGGAAGGACATGCAAGATACCAACATCAGACCCAAGTTGTGGCCACAATATAGTGATGATGAAAGGAAAACCTATTTGCCTCGAGCTTGTTACACTTTGTCCAAGGAAGAGAAAAAGGTGTTCTGCGAATGTTTGTATGGGATCAAAGTACCTACGTGGTATTCGTCCAATGTAAGACGTTATGTGTCTTTAGCAGATAAGAAATTGAGTAACATGAAATCCCATGATTGTCATGTTTTAATGCAAGTATTTCTTCCCATTGCACTTCGAGGCCTTTTGCCGACAAATGTAAGACACCCTATTCTAAAGTTGTGCTTGTTTTTTGCTAAAATATGTAGCAAGGTGATGGATCCTATAGAGCTTGATACTCTCGAAAAGGACATCATTGTAACCCTTTGCAAATTCGAGATGTGTTTTCCACCTTCATTTTTTGATATAATGGTTCACTTGATTTTACATCTTGTTCGTGAGGTTAAAGAATGCGGTCCTGTCTTCTTGCGTTGGATGTACCCATTTGAGAGATTTATGGGGTCCTTACAAGACAAAGCAAGGAATCCAGCAAAACCAGAAGGTAGTATCATCAAAAATTACACGGCAGAGGAGGCCTCAAATTTTTGTGGGTATGGCTCAGGAGATTGGAGTAGGCAAATCTCGTCATCAGGGTAGACTACAAGGGCATGGAACGGTTGGTCGTAAGATGATACGCCCTCCACCTCATAGATTTCAAAAGGCGCATTTTTGTGTTTTGCAACATCTTTCTGAAGTTCACCCTTACATAGAGAAACATATCTTCGAATTAAAGCGTCAAAACCCTAGGGTTACCCCTTATCAGGTAACGCAAGAGCATAATCGTCATTTTGTCGAATGGTTTCAGAAGCAAGTTAACGTTGAATTAAAGCAAGCAAATAATGTGTCTGAGACAATTAAATGGTTGGCAAGGGGTCCTCAGTCACTTGTTACTTCCTTCGATGGATATGATATTAATGGATTTTCCATCTACACCAAACGACAAGACGACAAGGGTGTATACCAAAATAGTGGTGTCACGGTTGTTGCCTCTTCTACTGAATACTCGAGTGCAAAGGATATTAATCCTATTGATGCTACCCAATCATATTGTGGGGTCATTGATGACATATTGGAGCTGGATTATATTGAATTCAAAATTCCTATTTTTAGATGCAAGTGGGTGGATAATCGTCGTGGTTGCAAGGTTAATGAAGATGGTATGACTATGGTGGACTCCACTCGTTTCAATGAAACTCAAGAGCCGTTCATTTTGGCCACCCAAGCAAAGCAAGTCTTCTATGTGGTCGACAATGTAGAACACCAGTGGCAAGTAGTTATACAAGGGAAAAGATGTATTGTCGGAGTTGAAGATGTGGTTGACGAGGACGACTATGATAAATTTGATGACATCCCACCTATATCAACTGGTCTTCGCCCCTTAGGAGACAGTGATGATATTGTTGATGATAATGACTGCAACATTGAAGATGAGATTTATGTTGACCTGTAATACTGCAGTTTGTGATTAGGTGACTGTGGGAGTGGGACTGTCTTGTTGTTTGGTAGTTTAGGTTTAGTTGGTGTTGTGCTGGTGTCAAATTGTTGATGCTGCTTGGTTGTTTGTAGTATTGATAGAGTTGGTCCTTGTAGTGGTTTGGTGTGTTTTGTTTGCTTTTGTATTTAGATAGGTTTTCTTTTGGCTAGCCTTTGTGAATGGTTGAGTCAACCAACAAAGGCTAGGCCTTAGTTTGTATTTGGTTGTTTCTTTTCATTAATAAAATGCTTGCTTTGCACCAAAAAATATATATATACATATATTCCGTATTGATTTGCATTGTTTTTTTTAACACTTTAAAAATTAAAAAATTTATAGGTTGAGAAGCTAAAAATGGATGGAGATGAAAATGGTTCAAGGGAAGAGCAAGGAGAAGGTGATGGAAGTACGGTCTCAAAGAATAAAAACGACAAAAGAAAAGGAAGAGGTCCAGCAAAGAATCTCCAACCAAAGAGGCCAATGACACTTGAGTTTGACGAATTTGACATGCCATCTGGTGAATGGACAAAGGAATACGGCCAACCAATTAGCCAGTGTGCTATGAAGCTGGACATCAATATCAGAGGATGGGATGGTGTAGATGAAGATCAAAGGGAGAGCATGTGGGAGGAGACGCAGGTAGATAACTTAGTGAACAATAGTTCATGAAAATAGTTGTATTCATCAATCGATAATGAATTCTACTAACAATGTAATTAAATGTTGTAGAAATTGTTCCATATAGAAAATGATCCAAAAGGTATAAGGAAGAAAAAATTTCCTAAGCGCTGTAGCAAGTCGGTTCCGACACAACAAATCTTGGTTGGTGTCACGATTTGTGGACAGAAGTACAGCACCACCAGCAGGCTCTCCTAATGCAAATAAAGCGCCATGGGAATTATATGAGGGATACATCACCGAGGATCAGTGGAAAACCTTCGTAGCTTATGTCACTTCAGAAGAGTTCAAGGTAAATTAATGAATCTTATAGAAATGAAATTTCAGAAGTGAAATTCAGAACTGAAATCAAAAATGAAATTTAAGAACTGTAATCAGAAATGAAATTTCAGAACTGAAATTCAGAGCTGAAATCAGAACTGAATTTTAGAACTTCGAGCTGAAGTCGGAACTCAAATTTAGTAGAACATAGACCTGAAATCAGAACTGAAATTCAGAGCAGAAATTCATAACTGAAATTTTAGAACTGAATTTCAGAACTTCGAGCTGAAATCGGAACTCAAATTCAGTAGAACTTAGACTTGAAATCAGAACTGAAATTCAGAGCTGAAATTCAGAACTGAAATCAAAAATGAAATTTCAGAACTGTAATTTCAGAACTTTGAGCTGAAATCGGAACTGAAATTCAGTAGAACTTCGAGCTGAAATCAGAACTGAAATTTAGAGCTGAAATTCAGAACTGAAATTTCAGAACTGAATTTCAGAACTTAAATCAGAACTGAAATCAAAAATGAAATTTAAGAACTGTAATCAAAAATGGAATTTCAGAACTAAAATTCAGAGCTGAAATCAAAACTGAATTTCAAAACTTCGAGCTGAAATCGGAACTGAAATTCAGTAGAACTTCGAGCTGAAATCAGAACTGAAATTCAGAGCAGAATTTCAGAACTGAATTTCAGAACTGAAATTCAGACCTGAATTTCAGAACTGAATTTCAGAACTGAAATTCAGACCTGAATTTCAGAACCTGAATTTCAGAACTGAAATCAGAACTGAAATTTTAGAACTGAATTTCAGAATTGATATCAGAGCTGAAATTTCAGAACAGAAATCGGAACTGAAATTTCAATACATAGAATTGTATTTGTTCTCTTATTTGTAGTATGATTTTACTTAATGCAGAAAAGAAGTGAAACTGCAAAGAAAAGTGCTCGACATAATATCCATCGGTATACATTGGGCGGCCAAAAAAGCTATGGGCGAAAAAGGCAAGAATGGATTAAGGACAACAGACTTCCAGCTCCAACAGAAGGAGGAAGCGTGGATGGTAGTACGGGGGTTCATGAAAGGCTAGCAACTCGTGCAAGGGAGTGGTGTCTAGCTCATCAAAAGAAAACAAAGGATGGAAAGTGGGAAGTAGACCCAAATAAACCCGAGACTGCTCGAGTGGTTAATCTAGTAGTAAGTAGTGGAAATTATAGACATTAGTTTTAATTTCAGAAGTTTATGCATTATATATTCTTTTCATTTTTTGATTTCCTAATTACATGCATTTTTTAATAGATGGAACAATTGGAAAAAGAAGCAACAGAAAAAGAGAAAGGAAAGGCTCCAGACCAAGAGCATGGTGTTGATGCCTTAACAAAGGCATTGGGAAAGAAGGATCATCGTGGATTTTTGAAAGGTCTTGGGAGATGTGGGGTTGGTGTTGGGCACACGCAAGTGTTTGGGAAAGAAACGAAAAGGGGCGCTATCAGTGGGTGTTCTATGGAGGAATTGGAGGCGTTCAAAGCAAGACTAACCGAGGAATTTGAAGCAAAGGTCCAAGAAAGAGTTGCCGCTGAAGTGCAAACATATCTAGCTTCCTACACTAACCTAAAAATGCTAAGCGACCAACCTGTTAATTGGTCAAATGAAGTGGCAAGTGTGCATACTCAATCTGACTCAAATGGAATACATCAGGGGAAACAACTACGTGTTGATATAGAGGTTAAAACATATTTTGATTTGACTTTCCATTCTCATAATTACATTACATGAGGTTGTTTCCTTTAATCAATTTTTTTCAATGTAAACATAGGACTTAAAAAAATGTCATCTTGCTGTGAATGATGAGCTCGATCCTGGGAACTTGGTTGTCGTTGCTGAAGGCACAATACAATCGAACAATGGCGGGATCGTGCACAACTCCTCCATGCTACGTGACCATTATCGAGTGAGCATTGACCAAATATCAGAAGTGTGTAGCAATAGCACTATCGATCTTCCAGTACCATCACCCGACGGTGTGACAAAGGTGAAAGATGCTAGGGGATATATAGTGCAGTGGCCTACATCATTGGTTTTGTTTGAGGATAAGGTCAGGCTGTGAATTAATCTTGATGTTGGTATTACATATATATTAAAATACCACTTGTAAAAGTGTCATTTGGTGCTAATACTTACATAACTTGTTCTGGTTTGCAGGCTCCTACATCGCCTCATAAGAAATTCAAAGAATCTACTAACAACAAAGAACTTGTAGCGAGTTGGAATCCAAAGGCTGTTGAATCAAGCTACGTACGGATGGAGGAGATGGTGGGTGATTATGTGGTGTAGAATCTTACAGAAGAGTGTGAGTTACTGTACTACAGGATATGTGCTTTAGATGGAGATACCTTTTCCGTTCCATTGAAGTCACCTACATTTTACCTCAAGGAAAGCATGCAAATTTGGGTGACCAAAAATGATATTTGTGAATTCCTTAGATATAGAGGAGCTTGGGCTAATACTTCGTTGGTTCACGTCTACATTCTGTAAGTATTTTCTTGATACTAGCGGCATATGTTTTTCATTGATTACAAGTAATTGCATTTTCGTGTGATTTACCTTTCCACCACTTAAAAATAAATATCAGGTTCTTGGTGCAAGACTTTATCTCGGTTTTGAATATTCCCGAGATTACCTTCTTATGCCCCCAAAGAATTTCTGGTGTTGAAATCAAGAGGAACTTTGTTGAATATCAACTATATGTGAGAAAGGCGTTCACTAGCGAAATAGAAAAGAAGGCTAAGCATTGCAAATTTATTTTGGCTCCATATTTTCAAGAGTAAGTGGTTTTGGATATTTACTTAGAAGTTATTATGATGCAGATAATGGCTTTTATATAAAGAATGAAAATGTGGTGTATATGTTGTGATTTTTGTAGTTGTCACTGGATTCTCCTTGTGTTTGACCTACGTGCCGATTCTGTTTTCATTTTTGACCCTGATGCGAAGCAGCGCACCTTAGCAACGTCAGTATGAATCACATAATTCTTTTTATTTCAACCCCGTACTTTAAGTTTGTTTTGCTTACATAACTTTCAAATGTTTTTGTAGAGCTTATAAGATCTATAGGGCTTGCCTAGGTGAAAATGAATTAAAAAAGAGTAAGGCGAATCTGTCTTGGAAAGCAGTAGAGGTATGTGATTGCCTAAATAAATGTGTCACACATGGGAATGTTGTTGTTTTATGTTCACTAACGAGTATTGGTTTATACTAATGTTAGTGTGCTCAACAAAATAGTGGGACATTGTGTGGCTATTACATTATGAGATACATGTATGAGATAGTTGCACGACATTCAAAATGTCAAGGTGATTTGCANGTTGCACGACATTCAGAATGTCAAGGTGATTTGCGAGAGGTATGTAATTATTATCGAGAAGATTTTACTCCATACTTTCTGCATCGTGGATGCTTGTTTTCAAGCATTTGCAATTGATTTGGGTACCTTGCTTTGTATGGACACCTAATTCAATGAGACATTAGTGGATAATGATCTTTTCATCTTTTGTCATCTTGGATCCTGAAGTTTTTTTTTTCTCATCAAAAAATATCTATTTTGTAGTGATTTAAAACCCGGTTAGTTGGTGATAAGTTGATCGTATATATCTTACCATTACTTTGGTTGTTTTATTTTTTCAGGCTTATTTGGGAACACTTGCTTCGTACAAAGACTGTGAAATGATAGAGGTTCGAGAACAATGGGCAAGATTCTTTAGAACATCATTTATGTAGCCCTTGCATTGATGTTTTTGCACTGTAAGAACTTGATTGCACTGTTTTCACCTCGCTATGACTTGTACAAATTTTTGGAAAGATTAAGTGGTATTTAGTTTAGGTTGAACATGGGGTACGATGAAGTTAGAAGTTTAGAAGTCAAGCTAGTTGGAAGGGTTATGTATATGCATTTGACAAACAGACTTTTGGACCTTTTTTAGCGGTTATATAATTCAATACAAGTTACCACAAATTGAATGTTCATTGTTTAACGCATGTATGTACTATGGCGGTAGCTAGTGTGGTTGTTGGTCATGGTGGTGGTGGTGGTGGTGTGCATGCAGTAGAGCAGAGCATGGTGGTAGCCTTATGTGTGCGGGTTTTGTTGGTGCACCAGCAGCATTAGGAAGCATGCAAGATTAGCATGTAGATTATTAGCAACATATCAGCTTTTTTAAAAAAAAATGTATATGTATTTATATCGAGCCTAAAATTTCAAAGTTACAAAAAAAAAAGTTATTTGTATCGGGCTGTAGTTCAAACGTTACAAACAAAGTCACTATTTGTACCGGGCAAAAGTAATTTTCAGTTACAAATTAAGTCAAAATGTATCGGGCATATTAACCTTAAGCGTTACAAATAACTGCATGTCCTACCTTTCAAACATGTTTTTTGTAACGGTCAACAAAGAAGCCCGATACAAATAACATCTGTATTTGTAATACTCACAAATGTAACGCCTAAAATCCGTCCGAAATGTATGATTTTGCCCGATACGAATAGAGTTTTTTCCACTAGTGTATGGATGATCCTTCCAGCCCGGATTATATGTAATGGAAAATGGATTGTTCTTGTAGGCTTGGAAAGCACACACTTGCTCTACTGAACTGGTACATGACTGAGAACTATGACCGAGTGAACCACAGGAATCACAGAAAAGGTCAGTGCATCCCGAAAGTGCAGCTACAGGTGATGGTGGAGGAGTTATAGTACCAACCTTATCAAGCTTCTGACTTATGGCATTGATCTGTGCAGCTAAACTCTCATACTTATCATCAACTACATGTTTTCCACCCTTCTTGGAATGCCCTCTAAGGTTACCAAACTGTGAATTATGAGTGGCAGTTTCATCAATCAGTTCATATGCAGCATTGACCTCCTGGTTCATGAATCGACCATTAGCAGCAGAATCCAACAAAGCTCTACTCTTATTGCCCAAACCATTGTAGAATGATTGGACCAGAAACCATTTCTCAAGCCCATGATGAGGACACATTCTCAATAACTCCTTGAACCGTTCCCAAGCATCATAAAGTGACTCATCTGTCTGCTGATTGAAATTAGTAATTTGGCTTCTCAATAAAGCAGTTCTCTGTGGTGGATAATGCTTCCTCTGAAAAGCAAGAGCCAAGTCTTCCCAACAAGTAATTGTAGCCATATTAAGATCATTCAAACGGGTTCTAGCTTTGTCCTTCAACGAAAATGGGAACATTTACCTACTAATGTAGTCCTTAGAAACATTCATTTGCTCGATTGTGTCACAATATTGGAGGAAATTTTGCAAATGTAAATTTGGGTCCTCCTTCAATGCCCCTGAAAACTGATTTCGTTCAACCATATTCACAAGAGTCGGTTTTAGTTCAAAATTAGCAGCATCGGTATCAGGCACTGAATAACCTCCAGCCATAGACTCCGTACTAGGCAAGCAATAGTCTCTCAATGAACGGGCCGCAGGTGGCGGCGGCGGTGGTGGAGGTGGCGGTCCTCTACCTTGTCCTTCTCCTTCGGCAGCCATCTCGACCTCTAAATAACCTTCAAACAAAGGGTTGAAAGTGAACTCGAAAAACTGAGACAAATCAAAAACAGTCTCCTCCACAGATCGGGGAGAAATATTCGGCGTCTACTACGTCTCAACCGCTTCAGAAATACTTGCTCGGGCTCAGGGAAAATGAAAATATCAGGCTCGTGGTCGTTTTGCATAAACCTGTAAACCTGCAAAGCATAAAAACTCCGAGCAAAGATAAGAAACTGCCTCAAAGAACCAAATATTTCTTTGAGACTAAGAAAAATAAAAATAAAATGAACACAGTAAAAACCCGACTAACAGAATTAAGAATTGCCTCCCCGGCAACGGCGCCAAAATTTGATGAGGCTATCGCACACCTATCAAAACATAAACCAAACAACTCTAACTAATGTAGCTAGGGAAGTAGGGATCGAATCCTCGGGGAAGCAATTGAACTCTATTAGTTCTAAAAAGCTTATACCGTGTAAAGGGCCTTGGTTGAGAAATGTTGATTAACTAATCGACTACTAATTGACTACTAATTAACTACGGGAAATGACGATGATTAAAACCAATAATTTAAGCCTAGGGTCATTCGGGTCACCAAGAACAACTAATGGATTCACTAACAAAGATCGTTCAATCTCACAATTATCATCAAATTAGGGTTCACTAATTCTCTCGAACTAAGACTCCCTCAAAACTCATCTAGCGGCTCTCGCTCATGCCTATACTAATTCCGCCTATTATCCAGTGGTCTTATAGTGGTATTTTTACCTCTCGGCATCAAATTCGACAACTACCAAAATTATAACTAAATCTGCGCACAATTCAATTGTAAACAAACAAGCCAATAATAGGAATTTGACTATTAATTGCAAAATCGAAACAATATAAATTGATTAGTCCATTAATTACTCAAGGTTTCCCTAACCCTAGAACGTTGACTACTCACTCATGAACATGGAAATCAAATCAATTATTGTCATAGGATTCATAATTAAATTCATGAAATAATTAACAATTAAACTAATTAACATCAACAAATAAATTAAACTAATTAGACTAATGAAACTAAAGAGCATAAATTAAACTAAGCAAAAAGAATAAAAGAAAAAGGAATTACCGAATTGAAGAACTTTGAATTGAATAGAAATAATGTTGAGAACAAACCCTAATTCCTAATCTAATTTTTGAGAGAGAAAAAGTGCTTAATTAAACCCTAAGAGAGTGATTCTAAGTTATGAAAAGCATAAAGTCCTAATGCCTTGGAAGTCGTGCCCTTAATACCCCAAAAATTGGGTTTTCAAAGTCAAAGCACGACGAAAACAAAAGAAACAAAACTTACGAAAAACCGTTGATGCGGGTGCATAGCAATTTTGTGCGCCCACATCAGCCCTCCACAAGCCCAGTGAATACTGCTCAAAGATTAAATGCGGGCGCATAAGGAGTTTATGCGGGCGCATGGAGATTCCAGAATTTGCTTTTTGCTTTCTTTTCTTCTTATTTCTTCATAGCTTCTTCATGGCTTGTTTCCATAACTCTTTGGCACGCATTCCCATGCACATGTCATTCTCGTTTCGTCCAAGCTTCCCAGCTTCCTTCCAAACCTCGGTTTCCATGCTCCTGAAAATACAAAACATACCAAAACCGAGCATAACAAACGCAAATGATAAAATCAAACCAAAAGGCTCTAAAATCGCCGGAAATTAATCAAACTTGGCGAAACACTTCAAATTAGCCAAAGAACACCAAATGAGCTCAAATCAAGCCAAAACACAACTCTTAAGCATAAAATTGACCCGAAACAAGGGGGAAAAACACCATAAAAACCACACATATCAATGATTTTTATGAATATTACATTTTGATATATAAGATTCGAAAATTTAATCCGAATACTCACTTTCCAACTATAGTGTAGATAATTGTTTTCTTGTTTTAATAGTTTCAATATTCGGGAAAAAAAATTACCTTCTGCTATATCAGGTCCTTTGGAATTAATTTTCTTTTAATTTTTTATTATTATATTTGTATTTTTAATTTAATTAAATTTAATTCATTTTTATTTTTAATTATTATGAAAAGTGTACTTAATGAAATTAAAAGATTTAATATTGGGTGAAATGAAAATGATTAGTAACTTATTTTCTACTTATATAAAATATGGTGAAATACAATTTTTAATTCTTATCATACCCACTAATTCTCTATCTTTATCCTTCATTCTTATCCCTTCTAATCTTTTGTCCTTATCTTTCAAACCAAATGCCCGGTAGCACTATATATATAGTTATATATAGATGATAAGTGGTCGTTCATATTGACGATGGATCATAGTATGGCGTATGACCAAGAAAAACAAAAGCGAAACGAGTTAGGTTAGGTCAAAACGCGTCCGACCAATGATTTTTTTTTTCTAATTGATTATGGAGTCATTTTATAAACATTTTTCTAAGTATTCTCTACATTTCGAATATATTTTCATACATTTTTTAAACATACATTGCTACATAGTTATATATACTATATTATTGAATAAGTTATTACTCCCTCCGTCCCTATTTTTCTTTACTTATGCTTTTTGGGATATTCCATATTTTTTTTTACCAAACAACTTTATTAGGTTTATAATATTTTTTTTATTAAGATGAACCCACACATCACCACTATTAGTTGGAAGTTATTTTTCTTTCATCAATTATTACCCCCAATTTAACCTCACTACTATTATTATATCATATATCATAATGAAGACGGACAAGGAAAATAAAAAACGGAGAGGGTATGTAATAATTTTTTATAGATAGAATTAAATATATATATATATATCAAAATTTATACCATATTAAATTATTTAACATTCAAAAACTCATATAAATTACGGGAAGCAAAAAGGCGTGAGAAATTAAAATCCTTGGTCAACCGATTGATCTGTTAACGAAAACTTTGTATAAATGATCAAATAATAATTGTATCAATCTAAAAAAACACCAAAATTAATATCAATCTAAAAAAAACACCAAAATCTTAAGTTGATCAAACAAAACCCACCCAACCGATTGATTTGCCAGTTCTATTCACATGGATCCAAGAAGTTCCATCAAAAACAAAATAACATGTTCTCGTCATAATCATTTTAGCTAGTATGCTACCTTATCAAGAGACATACTTCATCATCTACTAGGACTCTGAGAGTAGGAAACAAACCCCATTAAATTCCGGAAACTAAAAAATTGTAAAATGTATGTATGAATTTCATACTAATAACTTCTTTTAAACATTGCCGCCTGTTAACATGATGTTGTTTAATTTCCCGCCTATATTCATTTCCCCTTTTATAATAAATTAGATTAGTGGTCGTGCGTTGCACGATTTAAATTATAAAATATTTATATAGAAATATACTCGTAATTAAAAATAATTATTTTAATATATATATTTAGTAAGGAATATAGAAGTTAGTCAAATAAATTATTTAGGGCGAGAAAATTTTTTATGGGAGTGTGACATGTGGCAGAAATGACTTGAGTGGTCTTTACTTTAGTTAAAGTATATATTGCTTCTAAGCTTTTTCTTAACAAATAATAATAATAATAATAATAATAATAATAATAATAATAATAAAATCCCCAAATAAACTTTTTTTACTAGTTTCATATGCAAATTTTTATAAGTACAACAAAACCATAAATTTATTTAGCTTAATTCATTATTCATTACCACATAAGAATATTAGGCTCTGTTCTCTTCACGGGATTATAATCCCGATCCATTCCATTCCATTCCCCAGTCATCCATTCCAATCCATTCTAATCCCGGCATTCCATTCTAATCCATTCTAATCCTGGCAATCCATTCTAATCCATTTTAATCCCGGCAATCCATTCTAATCCCGGCAATCCATTCTAATCCCGACAATATATTCTTGAAAATTTAAATCTTAATTAAAATTAAATTCTTAATTAAACTCTTGAAAATTTAAATCTTGACGACACAATAATGTTCATAACAAATTTGTTTTTTTTTTACTACATTTTTGTTACATAATAATTTACTGTAGATACAATATCTATCCTAACAAGTAGATAAAGAAGTGCTTCAATTATCCTCGTATATTTCTTCCTCCTCTATATCATCATCATCTTGGAACCTCATATTTCCAGCACACACATCTTGCCATATTTCATCTGCAATATTTGCACGAATGTCTCGCATTAACATTGTTCGTGTCGGGTTAGTGAAATCTAAATCAGCTACACGTTCAATATTTTGGGGACCATGAGAAATTGGAATCCTTAGCTTGTCTAATCGAATGAAATTGTGTAAAGTGCATGTTGCCACAATTATAGCCAATTGATACGTTTCTTCCATTTGTGGCATCATTGTTAAAAATTTCCACCTTTTTTTCAATACTCCAAAAATTCTTTCAACTGCATTGCGTAATGACGAATGTCGGTAATTAAAATTCTCTAATTTTCCATCTGGAGGACCACCATTTTGAAATTCAGGAGTGTGAAGTCTCTAAGATATGGACTCAAGTATCTCGTAGTATTTGGAAATCCAGAGTCCACAAAATAGTACTTGCCTGTTCATGCAATGAACAATGTCATTTCATTATCTTTTCACAACTATTTGACGACAAATTGATTGAAACTAAACTGACCTGAATTGATTAGAGCCGAATCGAATCAAACTGAAATTAAGCTGAAATCAACAGGCAATTTTTTTTTATTTGGAAATAATAATAATAATAATAATAATAATAATAATAATTTTCAATGTTAAAAAATAATTACCATTGTTACAAAATATTAATAACTAATGATAATAATAATCCCAGCAATCCATTTTAATCCATTCTAATCCCGGCAATCCATTCTAATCCCGACAATATATTCTTGAAAATTTAAATCTTAATTAAAATTAAATTCTTAATTAAACTCTTGAAAATTTAAATCTTGACGACACAATAATGTCCTTCCCGCCCGACCGAAATTACCTGGACTTTACTTGGATAAAACATTGACCAACAATCCCATCTCCCTTACCTTATTCCTAGAGCCGAGTTGCGGCTACCAACGACATCTTAATCACGGCGTTAACAGAAGACAACCAATGCTAAGAAAGAGGAACTCATGCTCTTGTCTGAGCTAACCACATGAAAACCCTATACAATGACATTATCTACTTCATCCAAAACCATGTTAAACTGTTGTCCCTATAATACAAATGACCAAAATCGGCCTCCTAACTTTAATGCATTGGCCGCGGAGGAGCAGCAGCAGCTCCTCCTAAGGCTCATAGAGTTGGATGATCAACATGAACAACACGTCGTTCTAACAACAAAAAATTAAAAAAATCTAAAAAAATTCGACCTTACAACATCTTCACCTGTAGGTTGAGGCAATAGGTTCAAACTCACAAAACAGAATTCTTGAGATTTATTACCAAAACAACTAAAACAAACAAATTAGGGTGAGATGGGAATATCAACTAAACAACTCAGAATTCATACGACAAACAATTGAATATCAAATCAATTAAAGCATAAATTATTTCGGGAATTCGATCAAAAATTCGAGTCAGTAAAATTCAAATTCAATCAAACTGCACAACAAACCTAAATCGAAAATTAAGTCCGAAAATAATTGATAGGAAACCCTAAATCGACGAACTAACACCATAAAACGTTTGATAGAAAAAAAAAACAAAAACGATTGAAAAAAAAAAGTGAGAAATTACCAGAGGAGACCGCCGGAAGAACGGTTTAGGACCGCCGAAAAAGTAGAGACCTGCGAAGAAGAAGAACCGTTTAATGAGAGGAAAAGGAGAAGAACGGCGGGTATGGTTTTTCTAATTTTGGAGAAGCAGTGCTGTCTAATTGCGAAGAAGGAGAAACGGCGGGTTATTGGAGAAGAATGACTGAAAATTTGGCTTGTGTGTGTAGTTTAATTTTTTTTTGCGCAAAATTTACATATTTTTTCGAACTTTTGCGAGGGATTTTGCGACGGAATTAATTCCGTTGCAAATTTGCGAGGGAATTATTCCGTCGCAAAAAAATATCCGTCGCAAAATGAGGGTTCTCTTTTGTATATGGTTTGTCCTTTTTTGCCGACGGAATTAAATTCCGTCGCAAAATCCGTCTCTATTTGCTCGTTTTCTTGTAGTGAAGTCTAATTTCACTCTTCGTGCAATGCTATTTTGTACCGTAAATGATTTCCCTGGCTTATGGAAACTATTTGGGTTTAAGGTGAGGATGAGCAAGGGTGCCCGATTTGTGAAGAAGACTTGCCACCTCAATATCTAAAACATTTTGGCAAGAATACTTCATGCACACTAGGAGACACCTCCCTCGATATCACCCTTACAGAGGATGAAAGCACCATCAATGGGATGACTGAGGACGGGGTTTGTCGGGATCCACTAAGTGAATGGTCAGGTTTATGAGAGAGTAAAAAATGTGAAAACAATTTTTGGTAAAACTCAGAAGCAAGGTCAAAGTCAAAGAAGGGTGATCTTTGGAAGAAAAGGTCTATACTATGGGATCTTCCATATTGAAACATCTTAATGTGAGACACTGTCTTGATGTAGTGCACTCGAAAAAAATGTTTGTGATTCACTGGTTGGTACTTTGTTAGATATGCCAGGGAAAACAAATGATGGTCTAAGTACACGGAAGACATGCAAGATACCAACATCAGACCCCAGTTGTGGCCACAATTTTATAGTGATGATAAGGAAAACTATTTGCCTCGAGCTTGTTACACTTTGTCCAAGGAAGAAAAAGGTGTTCTGCGATGTTTGTACTGGGATCAAAGTACCTACGTGTATTCGTCCAATGTAAGCGTTATGTTCTTTAGCAATAAGAAATTGAGTAACATGAAATCCCATGATTGTCATGTTTTAATGCAAGTATTTCTTCCCATTGCACTTCGAGGCCTTTGCCGACCAAATGTAAGACACCCTATTCTAATTGTGCTGTTTTTGCTAAAGTATGTAGCAGGTGATGGATCTATAGAGCTTGATACTCTCGAAAAGGACATCATTTTGTACCCTTGCAAATTCGAGATGTGTTTTCCACCTTCATTTTTTGATATAATGGTTCACTGATTTTACACTTGTTCGTGAGGTTAAAGAATGCGGTCCTGTCTTCTTGCGTTGGATGTACCATTGAGAGATTTATGGAGGTCCTTACAAGACAAAGCAAGGAATCCAGCAAACCAGAAGGTAGTATCATCAAAAATTACACGGCAGAGGAGGCCCTCAAATTTTTGGGGTATGGCTCAGAGATTGGAGTAGGCAAATCTCGTCATCAGGGTAGACTAAAAGGGCATGGACGGTTGGTCGTAAGATGATACGCCCTCCACCTCATAGATTTCAAAAGGCGCATTTTTGTGTTTGCACATCTTTCTGAAGTTCACCCTTACATAGAGAAACATATCTTCGAATTAAAGCGTCAAAACCCTAGGGTTACCCTTATCAGGTAACGCAAGACATAATCGTCATTTTGTCGAATGTTTCAGAAGCAATTACGTTGAATTAAAGCAAGCAAATAATGTGTCTGAGACAATAATGGTTTGGCAAGGGTCCTCAGTCACTTGTTACTTCCTCGATGGATATGTATATTAATGGATTTCCATCTACACCAAACGACAAGACGACAAGGTGTATACCAAAATAGTGGTGTCACGGTTGTTGCTCTTCTACTGAATACTCGAGTGCAAAGGATATTAATCCTATTGATGCTACCCAATCATATTGTGGGGTCATGATGACCATTGGAGCTGATTATATTGAATTCAAATCCTATTTTTAGTGCAAGGGGTGATAATCGTCGTGGTTGCAAGGTTAATGAAGATGGTAGACTATGGTGGACTCCACTGTTCAATGAACAAACCTATAGCCGTTCATTTGGCCCACCAAGCAAAGCAAGTCTCTATGTGGTCGACAATGTAGAACACCAGTGGCAAGTAGTTATACAAGGGAAAAGATTATGGTCGGAGTTGAAGATGTGTTGACGAGGACGACTATGATAAATTTGATGACATCCCCCTATATCAACTGGTCTTCGCCCTTAGGAGACAGTGATGATATTGTTGATGATAATGACTGCAACATTGAAGATGAGATTTATGTTGACCTGTAATACTGCAGTTGTGATTAGGTGCTGTGGGAGTGGGACTGTCTTGTTGTTGGTATTAGGTTTAGTTGGTGTTGTGCTGTGGTGTGTCAAATTGTTGATGCTGCTTGGTTGTTTGTAGTATTGATAGAGTTGGTCCTTGTAGTGGTTTGGTGTGTTTTGTTTGCTTTTGTATTTAAATTAGGTTTTCTTTTGGCTCGCCTTGTGAATGGTTTGAGTCAACCAACAAAGGCTAGGCCTTAGTTTGTATTTGGTTGTTTCTTTTCATTAATAAATGCTTGCTTTGCACCAAAAAATATATATTACATATAATCCGTATTGATTGCATTGTTTTTTAACTTTAAAAATTAAAAAATTTATAGGTTGAGAAGCTAAAAATGGATGGAGATGAAAATGTTTCAGGGAAGAGCAAGGAGAAGGTGATGGAAGTTAACGGTCCTCAAAGAATAAAACGACAAAAAAAAGGAAGAGGTCCAGTCAAGAACTCCAACCAAAGAGGTCCAATGACTTGATTTGACGAATTGGACATTGCCATCTGTGAAATGGACAAAGGAATCGGCCACAATTAGCCAGTGGTGCTATGAATCTGGACATCATATCAGAGGATGGGATGGTGTAGATAAGATCAAAGGAGAGCAATGTGGGAGGAGACGCAGGTAGATAACTTAGTGAACAATAGTTCATGAAAATAGTTGTATTCATCAAACATAATGAATTCTACAACAATGTAATTAATGTGTAGAATGTTTCCATATAGAAAATGATCCAAAAGGTATAAGGAGAGAAAAATTTCCTAAGCGCGTAGCAAGTCGGTTCCGACACAACAAATCTTGGTTGGTGTCACGATTTGTGGACAGAAGTACAGCACCACCAGCAGCCTCTCCAATGCAAATAAGCGCCATGGAATTATATGAGGGATACTCACCGGGATCAGTGGAAACCTTCGTAGCTTATGTCACTTCAGAAGAGTTCAAGGTAATTAATGAATCTTATAGAAATAAATTCAGAAGTGAATTCAGAACTGAAACAAAATGAAATTAAGAACTGTAATCAGAAATGAAATTTCAGAACTGAAATTCAGAGCTGAAATCAGACAAAAAAAGATGAATTAGAACCGAGCTGAAGTTCGGAATCAAATTTAGTAGAACATAGACCTGAAATCAGAACTGAAATTCGAGCAGAAATTCATAACTGAAATTTTAGAACTGAATTTCAGACTTCGAGCTGAATGGACTCAAATTCAGTAGAACTTAGACTTGAAATCAGAACTGAAATTCAGACTGAAATTCAGAACTGAAATCAAAAATGAAATTTCAGAACTGTAATTTCAGAACTTTGAGCTGAAATCGAACTGAAATTCAGTAGAACTTCGAGCTGAAATCAGAACTGAAATTTAGAAGCTGAATTCAGAACTGAAATTTCAGAACTGATTTCAGAACTTAATCAGAACTGAAATCAAAATGAAATTTAAGAACTGTAATCAAAAATGAATTTTCAGAACTAAAATTCAGAGCTGAAATCAAAACTGATTTCAAACTTCGAGCTGAAATCGGAACTGAAATTCAGTAACTTCGAGCTGAAATCAAACTGAAATTCAGAGCAGAATTTCAGAACTGATTCAGAATCAGACTGATTTCAGAACTAATTTCACTGAAATCAGACTGAATTCAGAACCTGATTTCAGAACTGAATCAAACTGAATTTTAGAACTGAATTTCAGAATTGATATCAGAGCTGAAATTTCAGAACAGAAATCGGAACTGAAATTTCAATACATAGAATTGTATTTGTTCTCTATTTGTAGTATGATTTTACTTAATGCAGAAAAGAAGTGAAACTGCAAAGAAAGTGCTCGACATAATATCCATCGTATACATTGGGCGCCAAAAAAGCTATGGGCAAAAAGGCCAAGAATGGATTAAGGACAACAGACTTCCATCTCCAACAGAAGGAGGAAGCGTGGATGGTAGTACGGGGTTCATGAAGGCTAGCAACTCGTGCAAGGGAGTGGTGTCTAGCTCATCAAAAGAACAAAGGATGGAAAGTGGGAAGTAGCCAAATAAACCCAGACTGCTCGAGTGGTTAATCTAGTAGTAAGTAGTGGAAATTATAGACATTAGTTTTAATTTCAGAAGTTTATGCATTATATATTCTTTTCATTTTTTGATTTCCTAATTACATGCATTTTTTAATAGAGGAACAATGGAAAAAGAAGCAACAGAAAAGAGAAAGGAAAGGCTCCAACCAAGAGCATGTGTTGATGCTTAACAAAGGCATTGGAAAGAGGATCATCGTGGATTTTTGAAAGGTCTTGGGAGATGTGGGTTTGTTTTTGGGCACACGAAAGTGTTTGGGAACAAACAAAAGGCCGCTATCATGTGGGTGTTCTATGGAGGAATTGGAGGCGTTCAAAGCAGACTAACCGAGGAATTTGAAGCAAAGGTCCAAAAAGAGTTGCCGCTGAGTGCAAACAATCTAGCTTCCTACACTAACCTAAAAATGCTAGCGACCAACCTGTTAATTGGTCAAATGAAGTGGCAAGTGTGCATACTCATCTGACTCAAATGGAATACATCAGGAAACACACGTGTTGATATAGAGTTAAAACATATTTTGATTTGACTTTCCATTCTCATAATTACATTACATGAGTGTTGTCCTTTAATCATTTTTTTTCAATGTAAACATAGGACTTAAAAAAATGTCATCTTGTTGTGAATGAGGACTCGATCCTGGGAACTTGGTTGTCGTTGCTGAAGCACAATACAATCGAACAATGGCGGATCGTGCACAACTCCTCATGCTACGTGACCATTATCGAGTGAGCATTGACCAAATATCAGAAGTGTGTAGCAATAGCACTATCGATCTTCCATACCATCACTCGACGGTGTGACAAAGGTGAAAGATGCTAGGGGATATATAGTGCAGTGGCCTACATCATTGGTTTTGTTTGAGGATAGGTCAGGCTGTGGATTAATCTTGATGTGGTATTACATTATATTAAAATACCACTTGTAAAAGTGTCATTTGGTGCTAATACTTACATAACTTGTTCTGGTTTGCAGGCTCCTACATCGCCTCATAAGAAATTCAAAGAATCTACTAACAACAAAACTTGTAGCGAGTTGGGATCCAAGGCTTTTGAATCAAGCTACGACGGATGGAGGAGATGGGGGTGATGATGTGGTGCAGAATCTTACAGAAGAGTGTGAGTTACTGTACTACGGATATGTGCTTCAGATGGAGATACCTTTTCCGTTCCATTGAAGTCACCTACATTTACCTCAAGGAAAGCAGCAAATTTGGGTGACCAAAAATTATTTGTGAATTCCTTAGATTATAGAGGAGCTTGGGCTAATATTCGTTGGTTCACGTCTACATTCTTAAGTATTTTCTTGATACTAGCGCATATGTTTTTTCATTGATTACAAGTAATTGCATTTTCGTGTGATTTACCTTTCCACCATTTAAAAATAAATATCAGGTTCTTGGTGCAAGACTTTATCTCGGTTTTGAATATTCCCGAGATTACCTTCTTATGCCCCAAGAATTTCGGTGTTGAAATCAAGAGGAACTTTGTTGAATATCAACATATGTGAGAAAGCGTTCACTAGCGAAATAGAAAGAAGGCTAACATTGCAATTTATTTGGCTCCATATTTCAAGAGTAAGTGGTTTTTGGATATTTACTTAGAAGTTATTATGATGCAGATAATGGCTTTTATAAAAGAATGAAAATGTGGTGTATATGTTGGATTTTTGTAGTTGTCACTGGATTCTCCTGTGTTTGACCTACGTGCCGATCTGTTTTCATTTTTGACCCTGATGCAAGCAGCGCACCTTAGACCACGTCAGTATGAATCACATAATTCTTTTATTTCAACCCCGTACTTTAAGTTTGTTTTGCTTACATACTTTCAAATGTTTTTGTAGAGCTTATAAGATCTATAGGGCTTGCCTAGGTGAAAATGAATTAAAAAGGTAAGCGAATCTGTCTTGGAAAGCATTAGAGGTATGTGATGCCTAAATAATGTGTCACACATGGGAATGTTGTTGTTTATGTTCCTAACGAGTATTGGTTTATACTAATGTTAGTGGCTCAACAAAATAGTGGGACATTGTGTGGCTATTACATTATGAGATACATGTATGAGATAGTTTGCACGACATTCAAAATGTCAAGGTGATTTGCAGAGAGGTATGTAATTATTAGCGAGAAGATTTTACTCCATACTTTCTGCATCGTGGATGCTTGTTTTCAACATTTGCAATTGATTGGGTACCTTGCTTTGTATGGACACATTCAATGAGACATTAGTGATAATGATCTTTTCATCTTTTGTCTCTTGGATCCTGAAGTTTTTTTTTTCTCATCAAAATATCTATTTTGTATGATTTAAAACTCGGTTAGTTGGTGTAAGTTGATCGTATATATTACCATTACTTTGGTTGTTTTATTTTTCAGGCTTATTGGGAACACTTGCTTCGTACAAGACTGTGAAATGAAGAGGTTCGAGAACAATGGGCAAGATTCTTTAAACATCATTTATGTAGCCCTGCATTGATGTTTTTGCACTGTAAGAACTTGATTGGCACTGTTTTCACCTCGCTATGACTTGTACAAATTTTTGGAAAGATTAAGTGGTATTTAGTTTAGGTTGAACATGGGGTACGATGAAGTTAGAAGTTTAAAATCAAGCTAGTTGGAAGGGTTATGTATATGCATTTGACAACAGACTTTTGGACCTTTTTTAGCGGTTATATAATTCAATACAAGTTACCACAATTGAATGTTCATTGTTTAACGCATGTATGTACTATGGCGGTACTAGTGTGGTTGTTGGTCTGGTGGGTGTTGGTGGTGTGTCATGCAGAGAGCAGAGCATGGTGGTAGCCTTATGTGTGCGGTTTTTGTTGTGCACCAGCAGCATAGGAAGCATGCAGATTAGCATGTAGATTATAGCAACATATCAGCTTTTTAAAAAAAAATGTATATGTATTTTATCGAGCCTAAAATTCAAGTACAAAAAAAAAGTTATTTGTATCGGGCTGTAGTTCAAACGTTACAACAAAGTCACTATTTGTACCGGGCAAAAGTAATTTTCAGTTACAAATTAAGTCAAAATGTATCGGGCATATTAACCTTAAGCGTTACAAATAACTGCTGTCCTACCTTTCAAACATGTTTTTTGTAACGGTCACAAAGAAGCCCCCCCGTATACAAAAACATCTGTATTTGTAATACTCACAAATGTAACGCCTAAAATCCTTCCGAAATGTATGATTTTTGCCCGTACGAATAGAGTTTTTTCCACTAGTGTATGGATGATCCTTCCAGCCCGGATTATATGTAATGGAAAATGGATTGTTCTTGTAGGCTTGGAAAGCACACACTTGCTCTACTGAACTGGTACATGACTGAAACTATGACCGAGGAACCACAGGAATCACAGAAAAGGTCAGTGCATCCGAAAGTGCAGCTACAGGTGATGGTGGAGGATATAGTACCAACCTTATCAAGCTTCTGACTTATGGCATTGATCTGTGCAGCCAAACTCTCATACTTATCATCACTACAGTTTTTCCCACCCTCTTGGAATGCCCTCTAAGGTTACCAAACTGTGAATTATAGTGGCAGTTTCATCAATCATTCATATGCAGCATTGACCTCCTGGTTCATGAATCGACCATTAGCAGCAGAATCCAACAAAGCTCTACTCTTATTGCCCAAACCATTGTAGAATGATTGGACCAGAAACCATTTCCAAGCCCATGATGAGACACATTCTCAATAACTCCTTGAACCGTTCCCAAGCATCAATAAAGTGACTCCTGTCTGCTGATTGAAATTAGTAATTTGGCTTCTCATAAGCATTCTCTGTGGTGATAATGCTTCCTCTGAAAAGCAGAGCCAAGTCTCCCAACGTAATTGTAGCCATATTAAGATCATTCAAACGGTTCTAGCTTTGTCCTTCAACGAAAATGGGAACATTTACCTACTAATGTAGTCCTTAAAACATTCATTTGCTCGATTGTGTCACAATATTGGAGGAAATTTGGCAAATGTAATTTGGGTCCTCCTTCAATGCCCCTGAAAACTGATTTCGTTCAACCATATTCACAAAGTCGGTTTTAGTTCAAAATTAGCAGCATCGGTATCAGGCACTGAATAACCTCCAGCCATAGACTCCGAACTAGCAGCAATGTCTCTCATGAACGGGCCGCAGGTGGCGGCGGCGGTGGTGGAGGTGCGGTCCCTACCTTGTCCTTCTCCTTCGGCAGCCATCTCGACCTCTAAATAACCTTCAAAAAGGGTTGAAAGTGAACTCAAAAACTGAGACAATCAAAAAACAGTCTCCTCCACAGATCGGGGAGAAATATTCGGCGTCTACTACGTCTCAACCGCTTCAAATACTTGCTCGGGCTCAGGAAAATGAAATATCAGGCTCGTGGTCGTTTTGCATAAACCTGTAAACCTGCAAAGCATAAAAACTCCGAGCAAAGATAAGAAACTGCCTCAAAGAACCAAATATTTCTTTGAGACTAAGAAAAATAAAATAAAATGAACACAGTTAAAACCCGACTAACAGAATTAAGAATTGCCTCCCCGCACCGGCGCCAAAATTTGATGAGGCTATCGCACACCTATCAAAACATAAACAAACAACCTAAACTAATGTAGCTAGGAAGTAGGGATCGAATCCTCGGGAAGCAATTGAACTCTATTAGTTCTAAAAAGCTTACCGTGTAAGGGCCTTGGTTGAGAAATGTTGATTAACTAATCGACTACTAATTGACTACTAATTACTACGGGAAATGACATGATTAAAACCAATAATTTAAGCCTAGGTCTCGGGTCACCAAGAACAACTAATGGATTCCTAACAAAGATCGTTCAATCTCACAATTATCATCAAATTAGGGTTCACTATTCTCTCGACTAAGACTCCCTCAAAACTCATCTAGCGGCTCCGCTCATGCCATACTAATTCCGCTATTATCCAGTGGTCTTATAGTGGTATTTTTACCTCTCGGCTCAAATTCGACAACTACCAAAATTATAACTAAATCTGCGCACAATTCAATTGTAAACAAACAAGCCAATAATAGGAATTTGACTATTAATTGCAAAATCGAAACAATATAAATTGATTAGTCCATTAATTACTCAAGGTTTCCCTAACCCTAGACCGTTGACTACTCACTCTGAACATGGAAATCAAATCAATATTTTGTCATAGGATTCATAATTAAATTCATGAATATAAACAATTAAACTAATTAACATCACAAATAAATTAAACTAATTAGACTAATGAAACTAAAGAGCAAAATTAAAACTAAGCAAAAGAATAAAAGAAAAAGGAATTACCGATTGGAACTTTGAATTGAATAGAAATAATGTTGAGAACAAACCCTAATTCCTAATCTAATTTTGGAGAGAGAAAAGTGCTTAATTAAACCCTAAGAGAGTGATTCTAAGTTATGAAAGCATAAAGTCCTAATGCCTTGGAATCGTGCCTTAATACCCCAAAATTGGGTTTTCAAAGCAAAGCACGACGAAAACAAAAGAAACAAAACTTCGAAAAACCGTTGATGCGGGTGCATACAATTTGTGCGCCCACATCAGCCCTCCACAACCCAGTGAATACTGCTCAAAGATTAAATGCGGGCGCATAAGGAGTTTATCGGGCGCATGGAGATTCCAGAATTTGCTTTTTGCTTTCTTTTCTTCTTATTTCTTCATAGCTTCTTCATGGCTTGTTTCCATAACTCTTTGGCACGCATTCCCATGCACATGTCATTCTCGTTTCGTCCAAGCTTCCCAGCTTCCTTCCAACCTGTTCCATGCTCCTGAAAATCAAAACATACCAAAACCGAGCATAACAAACGCAAATGATAAAATCAAACCAAAGCTCTAAATCGCCGGAATTAATCAAACTTGGCGAAACACTTCAAATTAGCCAAAGAACACCAAATGAGCTCAAATCAACCAAACACACTCTTAAGCATAAAATTGACCCGAAACAAGGGGGAAAAACACCATAAAACCACACATATCAATGATTTTTATGAATATTACATTTTGATATATAAGATTCGAAAATTTAATCCGAATACTCACTTTCCAACTATAGTGTAGATAATTGTTTCTGTTTTTAATAGTTTCAATATTCGGAAAAAAAATTACCTTCTCTATATCAGGTCCTTTGGAATTAATTTCTTTTAATTTTTTTATTATATTTTGTATTTTTAATTTATTAAATTTAATTCATTTTATTTTTAATTATTATGAAAAGTGACTTAATGAAATTAAAAGATTTAATATTGGGTGAATGAAAATGATTAGTAACTTATTTTCTACTTTATAAAATATGGTGAAATACAATTTTTAATTCTTATCATACCCACTAATTCTCTATCTTATCCTTCATTCTTATCCCTCTAATCTTTTGTCCTTATCTTCAAACCAAATGCCCGTAGCACTATATATATAGTTATATATAGATGATAAGTGGTCGTTCATATTGACGATGGATCATATATGGCGTATGACCAAGAAAAACAAAAGCGAAACGATTAGGTTAGGTCAAAACGCGTCCGACCAATGATTTTTTTTTTCTAATTGATTATGGAGTCATTTTATAAACATTTTTCTAAGTATTCTCTACATTTCGAATAATTTTCATACATTTTTTAAACATACATTGCTACATAGTTATATATACTATATATTGATAAGTTATTACTCCCTCCGTCCCTATTTTTCTTTACTTATGCTTTTTGGGATATTCCATATTTTTTTTACAAACAACTTATTAGGTTTATAATATTTTTTTATTAAATGAACCCACACATCACCACTATTAGTTGGAAGTTATTTTTCTTTCATCAATTATTACCCCCATTTAACCTCACTACTATTATTATATCATATATCATAATGAGACGGACAAGAAATAAAAAACGAGAGGGTATGTAATAATTTTTTATAGATAGAATTAAATATATATATATATATCAAAATTTATACCATATTAAATTATTTAACATTCAAAAACTCATATAAATTACGGGAAGCAAAAAGGCGTGAGAAATTAAAATCCTTGGTCAACCATTGATCTGGTAACGAAAACTTTGTATAAATGATCAAATAAAAATTGTATCAATCTAAAAAAACACCAAAATTAATATCAATCTAAAAACCACCAAATCTAGTTGATCAAACAAAACCCACCCAACCGATTGATTTGCCAGTTCTATTCACATGGATCCAAGAAGTTCCATCAAAACAAAATAACATCTCGTCATAATCATTTTAGCATTAATGCTACCTTATCAAGAGCCATACTTCATCATCTACTAGGACCTGAGAGTAGGAAACAACCCCATTAAATTCCGGAAACTAAAAAATTGTAAAATGTATGTATGAATTTCATACTAATAACTTCTTTTAAACATTGCCGCCTGTTAACATGATGTTGTTTAATTTCCCGCCTATATTCATTTCCCCTTTTATAATAAATTAGATTAGTGGTCGTGCGTTGCACGATTTAAATATAAAATATTTATATAGAAATATACTCGTAATTAAAATAATTATTTTAATAATATATTTGTAAGGAATATAGAAGTTAGCAATAAATTATTTAGGGCGAGAAAATTTTTTATGGGAGTGTGACTTGTGCAGAAATGACTTGAGTGGTCTTTACTTAGTTAAAGTATATAGTCTTCTAAGCTTTTTCTTAACAAAATAATAATAATAATAATATAATAATAATAATATAAAATCCCCAATAAACTTTTTTACTAGTTTCATATGCAAATTTTTATAATACAACAAAACCATAAATTTATTTAGCTTAATTCATTATTCATTACCACATAAGAATATTAGGCTCTGTTCTCTTCACGGGATTATAATCCGATCCATTCCATTCCATTCCCCAGTCATCCATTCCAATCCATTCTAATCCGGCATTCCATTCTAATCCATTCTAATCCTGGCAATCCATTCTAATCCATTTTAATCCCGGCAATCCTTCTAATCCCGCATCCTTCTAATCCCACAATATATTCTTGAAAATTTAAATCTTATTAAAATTAAATTCTTAATTAAACTCTTGAAAATTTAAATCTTGACGACACAATATGTTCATACAAATTTGTTTTTTTTTTACTACATTTTTTTACATAATAATTTACTGTAGATACAATATCTATCCTAACAAGTAGACAAC